>VCAZ01000025.1:1232500-1567500 GCA_005784505.1 Bagarius yarrelli | reverse complement strand
TAATATGCATTGTATCTCATATATATATAAATAACTAAACATGAATATTATAATTTAGAATATAAATATACATTGCTGTATCTTGTTTAGGAACAGCTGGAGTGATAAAGCAATTCTTTCATGTACATTTTTGCACCGTGACGTTTTTTTTGTGTGTAGGGAGTGAACATGTACACACATGCTATTTGGCTAAAGGAAACTATAAAAAATAGTAATACACAAAAATCCGGCACATCCTAGATCATCTGTCTAGAACAGCGGTCAGCAAGCTGCATGTGGCCCTTTTATCCCTCAATGGCGGCTGTCTGTGCCTTTGGAAAAAAAAACAAAAAAACAAAAAACCAGTATTTACTTGAAATTTATTTTATTTGTTTTTTAGTGTTTTATAGTTCTGAATTTGAAGACCATAGTAATTTTGTAACAAAAAAAAAAACGGTTTGATTTTTTGTCGCTTAAAATATGCATCACAAGCCCCTGAATTTGTGTTTTCATTTTATTTTTTAATGGGATGTACGTGATGTTCGCACGTACACATTGCTAATGCATAACCGTTAAGAATTACACAATCCACCCCCTTCCTCCTAACCCTGATATCATGGGTATAGATTTTAAAGGGGAAGTGGTGACTCATGGATAGGGTGTAGATTGTAGGTTCGATTTCCAGCTCCACCAAGGCACCACTGCTGGGCTCCTGAGCAAGAAATCTTAACCCCCAATTGCTCAGTTGTATAAAAGAGATAAATGTAAGTTGCTCTGGATAAGGGCGTCTGTCTGCCAAATGCTGCAAATGTACATTTTAATCTATGAAAGACAATGAAGCAGTTACTCACCTATATCTTGTTTTTGAAGGAGGACTGACCCCACCGACTGAGCCTGGTTTCTCCCAAGGTTTTTTTCTTCATTCGGTCACTGATGGAGTTTTGGTTCCTTGCCGCTGTCGCCGCTGTCGCCTCTGGCTTGCTTAGTTGGGGACTCTTAATTTATAGATATCAATCGAATCGAGTGTTTTAATGAGTGTTTAATGTTGAATTCTGTAAAGCGCTTTATAAACCAAGGTGAAAGCGCTCAACCCTCTGCTCAAATCTCCTTAAACCAAGACCAGAAAGAGACACAGAAGACCAAACCAGACATGTTTGGTTTTACGCCACATTTACTTGCAGAAATCTTTTTACCAAACAGAATAATAAATATAATATATGATGACAACAAGTGAATCTCTAAATGTGATTGTAGAATTTCATCACCATGACTCACAGAGTTAATAATATTCTAATAGACGATGCCTCGGTAATTAATATACATACATCATACATACATACATACATACATACATACAAACAGTTCCGCCTGCGTATTAATTATTATCTCTCGTACAGGTCGAAGCGTGCGAAATAATTTACCAGGGAAATGTTCTGACTGAGCATACAAATATAGATCTATGCTGGACAAGCTTCAGTTGATGATCCATAAACGGAGAAATCATTCATATACACGTACAAAACATAACACGATAATAGAGCGAATTGTAACCGAGTCAAGAATTACATCATTTCAAGTGTCCTGTACAGAATGTTTCGATAAGATTTATATTTTTGGTCATATATCTTTAGTGGATCGGGTCAGAACTCTGCTCATAATAAGCTTACTATACTGACCTTTGACCTATAATTGCAAAGGGTCAGGGTGCCCTACTGAAAAGAATTCACATTTTGTGTTTAGCTTTAACGTTAAAGGTGCCGGCATTTTTAGCATGTGATGTATTGGTAAAATAATGGTAACAAAAAGGCAGATAAAAAAAAAAATAAAAAAATAATTAACACCAGATAGGATTTAAATGGTTGTAAACGCATAACATTCGGAATTAATCCGGACATCGGCAACGCATGTAAAGACCACGTGTAATAAGGGTAGTTCGGAAAGCAAGGTAAGAAACATGAGAAGCCTTTAAAGACAGCCAAAAGACATGGTATATTACTCATCACCACTAGATTCACTGCTTTTCTGCAGAAAAGAGGAGATTACAACAAGCCATCACTATTCAGCCATGCTGGCCACGTAGGACAAAAAACACTCAGCCAAGAAAACCAAGAAGAAAAAAAACAAAACAAACAAGGACAAGCAACAGGGTATCATATTTAAAGGTAAATAAACTTCAGAGACGTTATAATAAAGGATATTGAGGTTTGAGTGCAAGAGACATTCTGGGGCATACAAATTTTTGCATTCAAAAGGAAAAGTGGTTGATCCCTCGATCGCTAACGTCTGCTCGCTCCAGAAATTGTAGTGCCATAAGAAGTTATTTTTAGTGCCATAAGAAGTTATTTTTAGTGCTCGCTTACAGTTTTACTCTATAGATGATTTTGGGGATTGAGTTCTGGCTAAAATGAAAAGAATTGGATTGAATCCGTTCAACATGGCTTCCTATAAAGACTATATTGCTATACACACGGCAGAGGTTTTTACTTCCCCTGGTGATGCGCTAAAATCATACAGAAAGCTGTCTGGGATTCGGTCCAGAACAGCGCTGTTCTGGAATGGGCATGTATAAAATTGTTGGCAGAAGTACGATGTAAACATATGGAATGAGATACCATTTGTTTCTACGAGCAATATTTCGTGAAAGGACCGATTGCCAACACCACCGGTTTTATTTGGACCGAATGAGCTTTACACGACTGCTGTTTTGATGCTGCAGTGCTAATAAGTCATTGTTAAAGGTACAGAGCTTTTGGTCCAAAGATTGAGCTTTAATAGTGTGCAAATCCGAAAAACACGTTCAAACTGAAGATGTGGGGACAAAAAAAAAAAAAAAGAATGAGCAGATAAATTCCTTCTGTCTCTCAATTCAGCCCTTGACAAACACCATGGAGTGTCTCTCACAGGTTCCTGTACCTCCACGTCATTACTCAGCACCCTGTACTGTGACATCTTTGACCCGATCATGATCGCAGAGTCAGATTCAGTCAGGATCTGTGCCACTACCTCAAGGCACAGAGAGCAGGAAAAGAGAACGACCTCACTTCCTTCCTAGTATACAGATATTTCTGTGAGGTTCCTGCGTCACTTCTTGACAGCCTGGCGATAGCTGTGTCTCTGGCCCTGGCTGGTGCCGGTTCCTGTGCCGTTGCCTGTGTTGGGAGGAGCTTTGTCTCTCGTACTACATGTTCCACTGCTGTCCTGGAGACTGGGGCTGGACTGAGCCCTCTGCAGTGAACCCTCTGCCAGCAGCATGGCTTCGAAGACTGAAAGATCGTCACTTTCACAGCGTTGCTTCGCTCTCATTAGCATGCTGTACGTCTCGTACCGTGTTTTCTGAGGACAAAAGACAAAAAACTGAGGACAAAAAAGGTACAATTGCATTGTATTGATTTTAATGTATATTTTTTAGATTTAATAGTGAGTTGAAACCTGAATTTATATTAGACTAACTAACTTTAATCTCTTTTATACAACTGAGAAAATGGGGGTTGAGGGCCTTGCTTAGGGGTCCAGCAGTGGCAACGTGGTGGTGCTGGCAATCCAACCCGATCTTCCAATTAGCAGCCTAACACCTTATCCACTGTGCTACCACTTTCCCCAATTAAAAAAAAAATATTGCATGTTTTCCTTTGTGTCGCCAAACTTATTTTCTGATAAAAAAATGATTACCCAAACACTTAACTTACCTCCTCATAAAGCCATAATGTGAAGCCAATTTTTACAACTACTTATAAAAATAACGATTTAAGTAAAAGAATTTATGTTTAAAGTTACTTGAGCAAGAGAGTAATAAAGTATAAAATAATAAGATTACTCAAGTAGTGAGTTACCAGTATCTTTGGATCAGATTAAATGAAGAGAAAATCCTAAATCCGGAAAAAATTACTTGCATCCGATTACATAAAATTAAACAAAAGGTTTAAGTGCCTATAGTTACAGAATCACCATCAAATTGTTTAATTAGCTAGTTATCGTAAAACTCACTGTAACATGTTTTCTCAGGTTGGGGCTGGAATTCCTATACGCTGATATATCAACTTGTTTTGGTCACTCATTGGAGTGTATTAATTGGTTGAATGGGAGGTTATGGGTTTCCTCTCTCTACTAATATTCACTTCTCTCTCCTCGGTCCAAACTATTTTCCAAACTGAGCTTACTTTTAATAATAAGCAGGTTTCACGTACGTACTTCAGACGGCTGCAGACTGTCACAAGATTTGCCATCTTATTATACGGAACATGATGGAAACTAATTATTAAAAACTATATAATTAGCATTTAATAATAGCAGTAAACCACCTTTAAATGTAGCAGAGTATAAGTACATTTCTGTAATTAAAAATTAACTTGATTGAGAGTAAAAAGTAAGGACAGTTAAACCGACTCTTAAAAGTACATTTTTTCCCATAAATCTGCGTTACTACTCACCTCTGCTCATTATCAGCTCATCTATTTTTAAGCCCAAATATAATACAGGGGACAGAAACACATGCAACAATGTTTTCCACCTAAAACCCCTTTAGCTGAAAGCTGAAAAAAAGCTGTAGCTGAAATTTTTTCTGGAAAACAAACTGAACAGCGTGTGTGATGCACATTATAAAAAAATATTCTGTACAACAATTCATTCATCTTCTATACCCGCTTATTCATTAATTCGGGGTCACAGGGATCTGCTTCAGTCTATTCCAGAGTCTCTGAAAGGGAAAAAGGTAGGAAGTAGTACACCCTGGACAGGTCGTCAGTCCATCAAAGGGCCACAATTACTCCTATGTGCAATTTAGAACCAATCTAACATACATGTTTTTGGACTGTGGGAGGAAACCGGAGTATCTGGAGTAAACCATCGCAAGCACAGGAAGAACATGCAAATTCCAGACAAAAAGACCCCTGAAATCGAACCTGGGACCTTCTTGCTGTGAGGCAACAGTGCTAATCACTAAGCCACCGGGCTGCCCCCGTACAACAATTATCAAATAAAATAAAAAAAGATACAGTATCAAGGGTAATATTTAGTAATTCATTCTCTGTTTAACAGATCAAATGCTAACATTGCCTTTTTTAAGTTTATTAAGTTCGTAAAGTTTGCCAAACACCAAGTTATTCTGTATTGTAAAATGTGTTAATTATATAAATTATTCTTTCCGAATTCTTTCCGAGGTAAACTCGCTAATTATGAATGCTAAATAATTTATTGCAGTCCCTTACCTCAAACTCTAAATATTCTTCTTTAAGGCGGTATTCCTCAAGCTCACGACCTTTGACCTTTCGGTCTGGTGGGTATGAGCGGAGCTCTGCCAATTCCGTGGAGGTCGAATGAAAGCGAGCCTCGTGAGACTCTACTTGCTCCTCCTACACACACACACACACACACAAGTTATTGACTACACATTGGCATGCATGGCTCAGGTATTACCCCAATTGTTGTGGTTATAAATATTCTGTTCTGTTTATATTCTGTTTTGTTTAGTCGTGAGACCTGTGAGAGTTTGGACGCTGAGCCTGGTAGCAGTGGACGACTAAATTTCTTCTGAGAGCCAATGGCAGCTGGGAGGGGTGGGGCAGAAAACATGGCTGCTACCGTATTGATGCGGGTAATCCATGACTGCATTTGTTCTGCATTCCTACACACACACACACACACACACACACACACACACACACACACACACACACGGAAATTAACAGATCATATGACTTTTAATTTGCATATTTGGTTGAAACATAGTTGTCTGCTGAAAAGGAAAGTCACTCTAAAGTAAAAGCACATTGAAGACACACGCACACACACACACACACCTGTAAGTGTGGTTCACTGCCATTCTACAAGGACGAATAGTAACGATATACGTCCTTGCAGGTTCAACAATGAAATAGCAAGAACTTTTTTTCTATTCTAGCTCTGGTGCTTGTAATAAACTGCCTGCGTGTATTAAAGAGATTTCTAGAATTATTGGCACCCCAGGCGAGAATACTATTGTCAACAAACATCCACAAAACAGTTTTTTTCTATTAAAAACCAAATGTAATAATCATTGCAAAATAGCCTGAATTCAAGTATGTAAACATGTACCGTCCGCATAAGTTCAACCTCAAGTTCGAGAAGCTTGGTCATTTCAACCATATATACCAGATGCAGCACCCAGTGAAATGAAATGGTGCTACACAAAACAACAAGACAACGAAGAGCTAAATAATTGAAAAACAACCTAAAGTGCGTGTGTGCAACAATGGTTGCTAAAAAACAATACAAACATTACTGCAGACAGTGCAATAGAAATGACAAAATACAAAACAACGCAAAAACACTCTGTACAGGTACACTGAAATAGCACGGACTAGATAAGTGATGTGCGAATAGAGAAAGAAATCTGCAAGTAGGTAAGTAGTAGCAGCAAAGGTTATTGTGCAAACCAGCATTTAAGTGCGTAAACTGAAGGGTTTTCCATGTTTATGTGCTGCTGTGAACATCATTGGTTTATATATTTAGGGTTAAGTACATCTCTATTTCTCCTTCTAACAGCAGTGGCTGATATCACCAGGGAGGCTGCTACTACTATTACTATCAATAAGAATTAGAATATAGATTGTTAGAATTATTATTATTATACATATACAAATAACCCTAGAAACAGGCTTGAATGGGATACACATTACTGTCAGAAGGAAAGTGAAAAAATGGTTGTACTAATTTTGATATTTTTGAGATAGTAAAGTTTAATTGCACTCCATTTATAATAAGTTTCTTCGTTTGAAATAGCTCTTCTTCTTCTCCTTTCGGCTATTTCCATTTTAGGGGTCTCCACAGCGAAACATTACCTCCACCTAACCCTATTCTCTACATCCTCTTCACTCACACACAATAACTTCATGTCCTCGTTTATCGCATCCTGTTTGGTCTACTTCTGGTAGCTTAATTTCTAACATCCTCCTACCACGGGCACAAAAAAACAAAAAAACAAAAGACACGCACGTACACATGAACATATATTTCAGCACCAACAAACATCTGGCGCACACAAACACGACCACCCCGACACACACACACACACAAAAAAAAGACATGGAACTGGGACAGACAACAAGTGAAGCAAAACAAAATCGTCTGAAACCAACACTAGCTATCGGATATCTACAAACCCGCTTCGGCCATGATAGCACTTTTGCGATCCCTTAAGCACTTCATAAAATCACCTTTTCTATATTGATTAACATTAATAATCAAATTATTATTGATTACCATCAATAATATAATCAATTAATACAAATTAAAAGTTCTATTTATGCAATTAAAAAGATAAGGTGGAAAACAGAATCCATACAAGTTTTCCATCAACATGTTTCTGAATGATAGCATCTTACCTCATGCAGACATCAGACCCATATCTGAATTGTTTTGAAAATGCCGGTGTGAGTTATACAGTGCTTTGTTGAATTTACAGTGCTTTCATTTTTTTTTTGCGGGGTAGAGTTTTTTTTCATAAATGTTTGAAACAAGTTTACTCAAGCCCAAGACAATGATCCAGGATGCAGCCTTTGAGAACTGCACGCTAAGAGCATCTGAGGTTTCATATTTTTAGCATTGTTACTGCTTAAGAACTCTTAGTGGAAATCGGGGTGATCAGGTTTTTATAAACACTTTAAACTAGAGCTTGAAACCGTTAATGATATTCGACAAGGGGAAAAACTAGAAGAGACATTTTTTTAGATTTTTAAGGTAGATTTTTAATTACGCACAGATTCACGAATTAAAAACAGGGAAAAATCGAATAGTTCAAAACAATAGTTCTAAGTGAGAGTAGGATTGTGAGGTAGTGTGTCATATGGTTCAATTAAATTTAATTCGGATTTATTTCTACGGGGCTTTTAACAATAGATATAAGAAAACTAAACAACCCAAAAACATCCCTAGTGTGCAAGCCTGGGGCAACTGTGGCAAGGATAAACTCCCTTAGATAGTACAAGGAAGAAACCTTGAGAGGAACCAGACTTAAAAGGGAACCCATCCTTACTAAGGTGACACTTTACAGAAAAGTGTGTTTTATAAATTATTTTAAAACACCGGGTAGTGTAATTATGATCACAGTGTCCTGGCAATTTCTGGTGCTGAGTTGTTAATCTGAAGACCAGAAACACCTGGGTTCAAGCCCCACCTCCGGCAAGTCAACCACTGTTGGGTCCTTGAGCAAGACCATTAACCCCTCCTGCTCCAGGGGCGCTGTATCATAGCTGACCCTGCGCTCTGACCCCCAACTTACTAAGATGGGATATGCGAAAAATGCATTTCATTGGCTCTGTAAACGTACCTTACACAATGACAATGAATTGAATATACTTATACCTCAGGATCTTTACATGGTTGGCCTCTTCTCACTAAAGCTCTACCAGTGATAATATCTTATTGCAATTTCTCAGGAGAGTGAGATGTCTTGTACAAACAAGCTAACAATGAAAGAATGTACCTTACAAAGATGTTTCCATGAAAGAAAAAAAAACAGTTGGATTATAAAAGACTAACCAATGAAGTGAGATTACGTTGTAACCAGATAAACTTGGAACCAGTTTAACTTTTCCGTTGACTGTTTTGCTTCAGGATATGCAGGATAACAATTGCAACATAAAGACCAAGCCTATAATTAGTGTTCGTTGTACTGAATTAAGTAACTGAATTTTGTTGTACTGAATTGAGACTGATGGCAGAACACCTGAACTCCATACCAGCATTTACGAAGGGGAAAAAAACCCTGACATTGCGATATTATGTATCTCTGCGATATATTTTGCAATCTGAACAAAAAAAAACAAAAAAAAAAACAAACACAGATGACTTGAGCTCTATTTGGAAAGAATTTATTATTTTAGAATGACTGGGGTGATTTTGCTAAGGAAGTCATACCTGTCAATCATTAGGATTCTGCTGTATTTTTTCCGTTCTATCCTGCTAAATATTTCTAAATAAGTTTTTCCTCCCGTGTTTTTGTTTAAAACATCCCGCTGGGCGTAATTGATATGATTGCTAAATTCACCTCTGGTAAAGCAGCTGGCAGAATACAGAACGTTGGATGTTACATGTACAGAAGTCAGACTGTCCCGTCTTAATACCCTTACTTGCACTTGTGCGTGTAGGGTGTCCCAATTAGCTGGTAAGCTTCTTCCGCCACACCTTCTTGTGCCCTTAGTGCACTGCCCTGATGTAAAATCAGACTGTAAAGACTTCACTGTATAAATTAACTACAATTAATATTAGTTAAGGCTACTAAAGTTTCTGTTCTCTGCGCCTGAATGCTTTAAAATTGTTTAACATGTTTATACAGTAACATGTGCAATTGATAAACTTAACTCAAATATAATCCTGACTGGACATCACACATCAGCATGTGACTATTGCAGATACACACATTACGATATTGACGCTGAAACGATATATTGTGCAGCCCTACATTTAACTGACATATAAAGCAACCAATCACAATCTGCTTTGTTGGGTCATGTTCCAGGCATTAAAAAGTAGCGCAAATGTAAGTCTTTTATGAAAGTCACTCAAACGAATGAGTCTATAACAAGAACATCACATCATTTGGTAAATGGTGACATGTTTTTTTAGAAATCTGGTAGAATTCAATCAGAATAACTTACAACATCTGAGGCTGAAACGACCCTTTTTGTGACTCCTTCACATCATAAACAAACCCCTAATGAGTGAGTGGAGACATCTGTTGTTGTTGAAGTGGCTAAACTGTGAATGTAGAGAGCACTGGGAAACAGAGAGGACGTTCTGCTTGGGGTACTTACGGTGCTTGAAACAGGTAGACCCTCCAGTCAGCCGTGCGCAGGTAGAACACGTTAGGCCGCTTGTGATAATCAGTGGCTCTGACAGCCAGCGAGTGATGGATGGACACGGCGTTCTTTAGATCATCATCGGAAAGCTGCTTATCAGGACGATACTCACCCTGGGACAGAAAAATAAAAACATAATTCAATACTTTTACAGAATTTTGGCAGACGCTCTTATCCAGAGCAACCTACATTTATCTCTGAGTAATTAGGGGTTAATTAAGGGTCCAGCAGTGGTAACTTGGTGGTGCTGGGAAATGAATCCCGATCATCACCTTATCCTCTGCGCTACCACATCCCTCAGTAGTAAACTTATTACCAATTAAAGATTTTCAAAGAAATAGGCATCATCTTTTAGATATTTCTGTCTAAGAAATCCTTGATGTTTATCGTGAGAGAGAGTGAGACAGAAAGTGAGACTAAGAGAGTGAGACAAAAACCTCACACCATTGACTCTCTTTATGAAACTGAATTAACAACAACATTTCCATGAGTTTCCTGGAGCACAGGAAAAAACAACATTTGCATATGTTTAGTATCGTTCCCATTGTAAGAAATTGTATTTGCAGTGACCCTTAAAAGGTAGATAGATAGATAGACAGATAGATAGATAGATAGATAGATAGATAGATAGATAGATAGATAGATAGATAGATAGATAGATAGATAGATAGATAGCCAGATAAATAGCCATGTCACCTTTTGAAGGTAAAGGATAAGACCTTTCAGGACCGCATAGAAAGTCTTCCAGCCTCTTTTCCCTCGTGGGGCTGCAAGTCACAAAATATTAGCAGCTGGTTAGTTTGTTTTGCTGATGTGTGTACTGATAGAAACAGCTGGATTTTAAAATTAAAGCCGTTTTTTTTTCTTCTGGATCATCACCAACACAAAATCATAAATGTATTAAACTGCGGAAATAATATAAAAACATGATCTGTTATACGCAAGCCAGTAGCAAGAAAATCACGTCTGGCAAGCTTAAGTATCTATAGTCAGTGATAAACAGAGTTCATGAGAGGTTAAGTGGAATAGAAGCCAAGTGTTTATTCTGCCACTGGCTCATTACACCAACAGTCTTGGCACGAAAGCACATAGAATTAATCAGGGACAAAAAGGCCCTCCATTAGGTGGCATTTAGTCCACAAACTAAAACAAACAAACAAATAGATGCAACAATTCATTATACTCAACAATTTACAATAAAATAGTTTCTCTGGGAATTGAATGTCTGATTCTCTCAGTATGTCTCAAATTGTACGCAAATTACAAACAAGGGTTGACTTACAAATTGAAAATACAGTTTTTTTTAAACAAAAGATAGAGATTAGCACCCTCTAGTGGCCAAAAATGCAAAAAGCACCAACAAAATGAATGCAGTTTCTTTTAAGGGAAAATGATCTTATTAATTAATGAAAAAGAAAAAATGTTAAGACATTAAAACACATGCTTTAATACCTGATGAGAAAAAGTTATGAATAATGAAACATACTTCTTTTGCCATCCGAGTCGGCATGGACTTTGCGCACCAGAAAACCGGCCTTGTAAAGAAGGGCACCAGACGCTGGCACGATATCAGTCCCTGTGCACTTCATGCCTCTTGAATTTGGGTCTTCACGATGCTCTCCCAACTCTGAGAACGACTTGCGCAGCTCCTCTTCGTCACTAAAGAACGTAAATAAAAATCCCATTAGCTTAGACACACAAACCTAATTTTAAAAAATGAGGCCCTGGAGATGATTAAAAATGATATGGAAGAACATTTAATTACTCAGGAATTAAATACAAAGCTCTGCTCTATTATGTGTCCCTATTTTTATACAGAACACACGGATGCATAGCACAGTACCGGCTGCTCATGAGCTCTCCTGACTTGAAGTTGACTCAATAATATTTGCTTTTCTCTCCCCACGTCATTGTTTTTCCCCTCCACATTATGCTCTCTAACACAATCCTGTTTGATGCATTACAGATGATTATAATCATCAGTAACAACTGCATCATTTGGAAAGACAAACTATTAATCAGACAGTAGATACAAATTACACACTTTCACAGAAAATGTTAATCATCATCATCATCGTCATCATCTAGTCCTATTTTATTTTTAATCTAACATCTAAAACAAGATAACATATCGAAAATTCTTTAAAATTCTTTATATTTTTATTCTTTATTCTTTCAGCCAATGCCAGAGTTTAAAAAAAAAAAGAAATACAGAGCAAAAATGGCTGCCACACATTACAGAGTCAGTCAAAAAGAAAAGTGCGCTCTTTTTCCCTCAACATGTTTATTAGATTATTTATTTCGAGTTTATTGCCATATCAGCTTCAATTGCTAATTCGTGGCAAGAACACAGATTCGTAACAATAAACAAAGAAGATCAAGAACAATAATATATATAATGTAAAATACAAAATCTAAGAAGGTTTTGACAAATTTTCCTTTAAAAAAAAAATATTTTTTAACTTGCATCCAATAAATTCCCTTCAGATAAAAAGATTTGTGTCATAATATAAAAAAATGACAAAAGTATTTTACATTAAGGATAGTTTTACAATTTTGGCATTTTGGAGCAGCCTCTCCTTTAACTTAATGCTCATGACTTAATCTGGTCTGACCGATAAGACATCTTGTATAAATAATCATGTCTTGAGTTAAAGGAATGAAATGATTTTTTCCTGCTCTAGGATAAATTTAAAAATATTTATTATTTAATCCAAATAGTGTGTATATATATATCAGTGTATTAGTGTTTATATTAGTGTTTATAGATCTGAAATATCTCATTATAGAGCTGCTTTGTATGTGGCAATCCGGTATTTTTTTAAAGAGAAGTAAAAATTGTTGAATAAAACATCGAGAGTGTGATAAACCCCAGAAAAACCTAAATCAGATCATGAGTTAGTCAATTAAAAATACTTTAAAAAGTTTTTAAAATAAGTGTTCAGATGTATTTATGGACATGTTGGCCTTTATTGAGAGCAGAGGACAAACAAAGTGAAGAGCAAGAAGGGGGTGGGGACGCCTATGTAAAATGTCGGCATGCTACCCTCTACACCACGGCGCTAACGTTAATCCGTGTTTTAGAGCATATCTAGAGTATATCGCGTTAAAATAATGTCTCTTACAGAGTTTCACCTCTGCACCATGGTTGATACTTGGGACTAAGATTAATATTTTGGCAAGGCTTCTGTCAGATGGGCTGTACTGCAGGAACCACCGGATCTAAACCATACAAATATTTTAAAAATTAAAATGAAGGATTTTTACTCAATATAAAACTTGATTACAGAATTTGGTATATTATTATCCTGTAAGATAAAACTTTTAGAAATTAATAAGGCTTAAAAGAAGCAGTGAGGCAATTAGCCAGCAACAATTTAGAACAGTCCGAGTTAGAGGTTAGAAAAGCATGGATTCATTTCTCAGCACCAATCAGAGTCAACATATGGTTTCTGGAAATAATAATATAATATAAAATAATAGTAATAATAATAATATACAGTTTAACATGGCGCTTTATTAAGTAACTTTACTCTTTTTGGCTCATGGTTAAGGTGTTGGACTACCAACCCAAAGATTGTGGGTTTGATTCCCACCTCTGCTGGGCCCCTTACCAAGTCCTTTAACCCTCAACTGCTCCAGTTGTATAAATGGGCTAATGGGCGTCTGCCAAATGCCATAAATGTAAAATGTTTATGCTAATAAAATAGCAGCACAGTGCAACAAAAACACACAATCAATTAAACAGAAGTCTGGAAATACGAGGCATGAGAACACTGTCAGTCTAATATTGTACCGAATCATTTTGCTGTTATATAAGCCATAGGTGAACATGTCACAATCAATAAAATAAATTCTGCTGAAATGCCATTTTACACCTTCAAGCGTGGGCCAAAAAGCTCAAATGGATTTAAACCTGAGGCTAATCTATGCGTGGTTTCATCACCGACAGCCAGAGAAAAAGCGCAGCGGTCAAGCATGCACACAGATGCAGCTAACCGACAGAGCATGTGCGGGAAAACTTCAAGCCGGTTGCCTGGTAACTGCCAGAATTATCTCACACAAAGGAACATCACCAAAAAACGAGTAGAAACGAGAAGACGACTGACACCTGCATGAGGAGGAGGGGGGTGGGGTGGGGATAAATCTAAAAATGCTATTATAGAACATTAAATATATTATACTGGTGGATTTTTCTGTACATACATGGTGTTTCGGAGAAACCCAATTTTACCCGTGCAATGTGTCAATAGGAGAGAGTTTAATGCAGTACACAGGGTTTTTAAATAAGTTATTAAGATTCCAGTGCAAACACGGGGGCTGTGGAGCTACTAAAGAGAAAACAAATCTGTTATTCCAATATTAAGCCAGTCGTTGAGGATCATAAGTAATTAATTTATAGAGAAATATAAACCAAAGTGAAGTGTCTAAAATGCAAAGAGTTAAAAAACACACATTTACATATTAGGCATTTTTTCTAGAGAGACTTACATTTACCTTTTTTTCAACTGAGCAGGTGTGGGTTAAGGGCCATGCTTAAGGGCCCAGCAGAGGCAGCTTGGTAGTGTTGGGAATTAAACCTATGATGTACTGATCAGCAGTAAACATTACACAACCAACACCTTAACAACTAAGCTACCGCTAATAACACCAGATGCATACATGTCTCAATAGGGCCTTACGTAAAAAATGAAAAAGAATGTCTCTCACACACACACACACACACACACACACACACCATACCCTAGATAAACTTCTATCTTTAGACAGGCTAAAACCTTATAGCGGTATATTTTCATTATTATTATTTTTTTTTATTTAATGTTAACATGCATGTTATACACAACTTTCAATACACACAAGAACATCTGTATGTTGTAGGTTCTGCTGTATTGGAACCCTAAACTATGCCAGTTTATCTATGTACACAGAGACAAGGTACTCCAACAAGATCCTTATATATATATATATATATATATATATATATATATATATATATATATATATATATATATATATATATATATATATATATATATATATAAAGCTTCTAAGACAAGATATATAACCATAACATTTAGCCAAGCTGTGAAATATGGAGGTCAACAATTAAAAACTGATCTCAAATCTCAGCAGAATCAAATACACTGGAGAGATGAGAGGAGTCACAGAAATACCACTGGCAGCAGGCACCAAGCAGAACTTCATCTGTTACACATTCACTTGGGATGAGGTGGAGAAATTAATGAAATTCTAGCAAATTCCGCCCAACACAAAGCTCCTCCAGCCAAAGATCTGTGCAAAACTGGCAGTGAATCCGAGAAAAAAAACATCCCACTGAAACATCATTAATCTAACAGGCAAAATGAAATAAATAAATACACGCTCTCGTTTACTTTATTTATTTTACTTCTATGTGTGAGAACAAAGTCAAATCCGGGCCTTATTTCTTTCAGAATTCTTACTCATTTTACTGTAGATGCCTGATTAATTGAGATTAACTTTAATTTAAGATACTGAGGTAAAAACATTAGGGTTTGGGGTTGTGATGGATCCAAAGCCCATCTGAGAAACACTGGGAATCAGGTGGATGGCACACCAATGCATTCTAAAGGAAGGAGGAAAGAAAACTACCCATAAAAAATCCAGGACTGGCAAAATCACTAGCCTGATGTCCCGGTGCTATTGTGTCTTCCAGTCGGGCTACCAAAATGTATTCCTGCCCTGCCTGTCAGGCTACATTTACAACATTTCACAGACGCCCTTATCCAGAGTGACTTTCATTTATCTCTTATACAACTGAGCAATTGGGGGTTAAGGGCCTTGCTCAGGGGCCCATACTGGTGGCTAAATGGTGCTTCGAATCAAACCCCGGCCTTTCTGGCCACTAAGCCACTACCTCCTAGCACATAGGAAGGAAAATAGATAGCAATGGTTTTGCATTGTCTTACAGATACAGTTGAGCTATTATGTTGTGTGTAACTGTTGGCCATCATGAAGCTACTAGCAATTTAGCAGGAACTAAAATCGCGTTAAAATGTGCGCTTACTTTCAATCAGCGAGCGTGCAATCTGTGTGTAAGAAGCGGCGGTACTGATTGTACACAATATTTGTCAATGATACTCCAGATCTGTTGCACAGTCATTACTGTCCTCACATGACAGGTGAAGTCTTGCGCAGCAAGTTTAATCATGTGATAGAGGTACATGCACGTGCAGTGGAGAGAACTGCGAAAACATCTGGAATAGGACGTTCAGTTGGAACCAAATATTTGTATTTATGATTGGAATTTATTTTTAATTGGTATTGATTGTAATTTAAAACAAATAATCATATTTTATTGATTGTTATTTGTGTTTTAAAA
Source organism: Bagarius yarrelli (assembly GCA_005784505.1). Taxonomy (NCBI): domain Eukaryota; kingdom Metazoa; phylum Chordata; class Actinopteri; order Siluriformes; family Sisoridae; genus Bagarius; species Bagarius yarrelli. Next base: position 1,551,324 of record VCAZ01000025.1, on the reverse strand, counting down.
TTATTTATAACCAACAATTTATTATATAGTTTAAAAGAATGTATTTTTTTTTATTTTATTTGGGCTACCAAAATCTAACGAGTACCTGCTCGAAGGACTACCAGAAATTTTTAAATTTTGCAAGCCCTGAAAGCCATGGCAAAACAAGGACCACATGCAAAACTCCACACAGACCGTAACCTAGATTTTTTTTTTCTTAGCTAGCTCGAACCTGTGACTCTAGAGCTGTTCGGTGGCAACCCTACATGCTGCATCCTAATGATTCTAAAAAAAAACTATTATCCTATTACATAATTATAACTTGAACCTTTACTGTGATCAAAAATCTAGATAAATTATACTCATGTCTATTACCATAACTGGGTTAATACAAGTAATAAATTATGTAGACATCTTCAGCGATACTGTGCTAATATGCTTTACCATTCAGACCCTAATGTAATCTAAAGCAAACAAATAAATAATACAAACAACATTTCCACATCACGCTGCCACTACCAGACTCAATGTTTACATCATTCAATCAGAATGACGCAAAAGATACCAGGATTAATGCAACTTTTTTTTTTTTTTTTAACCATAAATCAACACTGCATACACACAAACACACACACACTGAAGAAACACTTTCTTATTTAGTACTTATTATATAAGACGGCACCTGATATGGTCCACGTAAGCCATTTGAGCAAACGTCAGATAAGATGGCGATTTGGACACCCAAACAGAGTTGCACAATGTTTCATCCTGTAATAATTTGACCCAATAAAAAAAAATGATTGACTGTTGGAGTTGAAGCTATAATCTATTAACACAAAATTAATATTTTTAAATGCTGGTCAACTTAATTACGATTAAAGTCCAGGGCTTTCCAGTGTAACGGTTAAATCAGAACCCTACTGAGCAATTAGGGCAGGGGTGGGCAATCTCGGTCCTGGATGGCCAGTGTCCTCCAGAAACGAGATTTCCCACCCCTGAATTAGGGGATAAGAGCCTTGCTCAGGGGCCCAACAGTGGCAGCTTAGAGGTGTTAGTAATCGAACCCAGATCTTTCCATCAGCATTCTAACACTTAACCGCTGCGCTACCACTTTCTCCAATTAGAATCAAATCCATGATCTTCTAATTAGCTGTCCAACACCTTATCCACTGAGCTACCCACCTCCCCTCTACTTAATTGAGCTTAGGGTGCTTTGTCATGCCGGAACAGCGTTTAAGTAACTTAAGCATGGTTTAAACTGTGCGATTTTTTAATAGTCTTATGTAATTGTTGCTTTTCAGACTCTATAAATATGATCTCCATGTCACACTCTGGTATCTCAGTTATAATGTCTGACTGAACGATGATCATAACGCATCTAAAACAGGCGCACACAGGTAGACTCGTGCAGAGTTTTCCGTTATCAATCCGTGTCACCTTTCATACCCTGCGCTATCTCGCTGAATGGTAGCTACAGCAAACAAACATAGAAAAACTTAAGTTTCATTTGTTGCTGTGTTTCAAAGTTGTCGCACTAACCGAGTCATCAGTTTCTTTTCTATTGGTTGTTGGATTGTTTGTCATCGTAGGAAAAGTCACACTGCAGGAAAGTGGTTGAAACTGCCAGAAGTTCATCGGAGGAGAAAGCCATCTCATTGCCATTAATTGATTTCGGTAAACATGTTAACTTAGCAACAGATTTTAGCGTGGGATTAACGGGGTTGTAAAATTTGTCACGTCAAGTCTAAGCCTGGCTTTATTTCTAGTTGGAGAATGATGTAATGCTACAACATTCCAGACAACTGTTTGCTTCCAAGCTTGTGCCAGCTATTTGGAGAAGACACACTTATGCGAGTGCACCGGTAAAGTGTCTATAAACTTTTGCCAATATAGTTTAATAGATATAAATTACAATAATTAAATAATAGATTTAATTACATTTTATATAATTTATATAATTTCATCTATTATTTAATTATTGTAATTATAATTTTATTATCTCTAAATAATTAACCATTAAGGAATAATGGGATGCCACACAGTATATACATAAATCATCTTTCAGTGTTACACAAATAGACAGACAATAAAACATGCAGCAACTCTTCATCCCAGTACTTTACCCTCCAGTCCTTTCTGTTTCTATGCATAACCTCTTCCTCCTCCTTAATTTACCCAGATGCTTTTTCTTCATCAGTACCACCAATCCAGCTCTTTTCAGTGAAATATAAAGGCTGCATTACCTCACAGCAGCCCACAACTCTTCATATATAATGTATACCAGGATAGTATAACACACACCCATGTGGAACAGCTAGTATGTTTGCATAATATTAACGCTGTAAAAGCATCGAATAGACTGGCATTTTATTGTGTTGCAGTAGAATGCATCTGTGCATGTGTGTAAGTATAGTAAAAGAAAGAGAGAGAGAAAGAGAGACTATTATAACAAGAACAAGACACAGCTATAGATTTTATAGCTACTGCTATGTGATTTTGCTTATTGTGTGCACATACGTGTGAGTGTGTGCGCAAGAGTGAGAATTGATTTAGATCAGCAAAAAGGAAAAAGAAGAGCTCCTGCTATGAAACGGTAGCCATGGAAGCGTAACTATGGAAACAGCACTAGAAAAGCCAGGGACGTTAATTGGTGACTGCGATGGCAAAAGCAAGAATAGAAATGTTCGACACAGTAATGCTCCTACTCAACGCCCCTTACAGCATCATCGCAGGCAGACGTCATCACTGTACACACCTAGACTAACCTCCCATTTTATCAATGATGAGACAAACGCAAATGTCTTCAGAATGAAACAAATGAGATGTTTTGCATTAAAATGGTCACTGGGACGCCATTAGTAGGCAGATCAAATAAAACCAGATCCATTTTTTTATCTGAAAGCATAAACAGGTACAGTAGAAGGGAGAACAGACTCACATTGTCCACTGAAGCTTTTCATTCTTAATAGAGTTGTAGAGAGCCTGTAGAAAGAGACAGAGACACACACACACACACAACAGGGGAATTAGACAAATATTACGCTGAGTGTGTTATACACTATCTACATGTGTTCTAGTAGCACAGACACTCTAAAATCTTGTTTTCAAATAAACTACATCTATTGAAAAAATAAAAAAAAAGACAATAGTGAGGATAAAACCCTGTAGTAATCATCACAGCACTGGCTGCGAGTCTTATTCGTGATTAATAGCAGTCTTCTACGGCTTTAATTAGAAATGCAGAACGATTCGTCAAGGAGCCGGCGAATATGACTGCTGTCATTCTGGATAATTATGCTCAGGGAATTGATTATTCTGTCTGCTTTACCAGATAAAAAGGAAAAAAAGATCCCAGCCATTAATTCAAGCATGGCATATTCATTCAGAGAAGTAACATTAATGGCAAATGTTTAAATGGTTTCTGAGGTTATATACATTCCTTATTACGGCGCAATGAGAAATTGATTACACTGATATGTCGATATTATAGCTGAGCGATATGTCAGGACTGGTGACAGTTTAAAGATGCACAATATGAATTATTATCTGATATCTGCTGGAACAAGGATAGAACTGAGCATTAAACACAGTTGTATATTGTACATTGAAAATGTGTATATATATATATATATATATATATATATATATATATATATATATATATATATATATATATATATATATATATATATAGTTTGTGTATTGGCAAGGAATTCATAAAATATGATACATATACAATATAGCACAATATATTGCAATAAAATACATACTGCAATACTGCGAAAAAATAAAACAAGTAGCTTAAAATACAACAAAGATGGAGGCGCCCTTATTTTTTCCTCTATATTTGTTTCTGAATCAATGGCTGTATGCTACAGGAGTGGAGGGGGAAGTTGTTTGACAAGCACTGAATTGAGCCAATATCAACATAAACGTAAATATCATGATAATAAGCTCTATGGATATATACTTACACGGCTCTAATATCTGGCTAACGCAATTACAGCATTTGGTGGCAGTAAGCAAGATACGTTTTAACAAGTAAGATTTAATAATAAGCATAAGGAAAAATGACCAATAATGAAATACAAATTTTATTATTTCAAATATTATAGTCAACTCATAACCATGTAACTTTTAACTGCTCTAAACTCTTTAAGAAATGATGGTGAAATCCACTCATAGCTAAAATAAGCCATTTCTCCCCACCACATATTTTAAGTGTGTCTTTTCCAAACTGTGGTTTCGAATGTCTATCTATTTTGTAGTATGTCATTAATCCTTTCCTGGAAGCTCAAACACACTTCCAGCATGACAATACCTCTGTGCACAAAGCTCCAGAGCTTTATAAGACATGGTATTTCATGGATGGTGTAAAATAAAGAGTCCTGACTCCTTGCTGAAAAATCTCCATCTAGCGAAGAATTTAGAAGTGTGTAGGTTATAATAGTAGTTTAAATGGCATTGAATCTGGAATAGGAGGCTCAAAAACACATGGATACGATGGCCACTTTCATACTTTCATATACTGTCTATATTGTGTAGCTTATTTTCCACTTCCAGATGATGTCAGTTATATTCTCATTCATTAACGACAGCCAACAGACTCACAGCGGTTTTAAAACAGATGCTACCAGTTAAAAAATTTGTATGCAAGATCAATGCACTCTAATTTAATAATCCAACGAGACTTCACCATAATTGTTTGTTATACAAATATCATCACACACAGCTGTTGGCAGTCAGAATGAAATTACAATGGGTTGTATTTGAAAAAAAAAAAAAAAAAGAATGGATGGATGGATGCAAAATGATATTATACGTGTTTCTCAATGGTATAAGTGATTATATCATTGAGCATTTGAATCTTAAGATGTCAGTCAATTCTCTATAACAGCACAGTGCTGACAATAATCACGTCTGTACCCTAAATGATAGGTTTCTATTAACATGCTTTTTCCAATACGTCATTGTTTCTATGGTAACGGCACATTTACAGAGACTTATAAGTCAGATGTGCAAAATAAATTCAGGCATTTTTTTTAATAGGGAAAAAGTTGCAGTTATTGAACATAAATATGATGTAAACTTTGCCATATTTGTACTTTCCTGTTAAACGATTTGTATAAATTTAGAGAATATTTATATAGCGTCTACGATTTATAACATTAGGTACGTTTTCCACCATGGGACAGTCTTTACATATGAGACTGGGCTTTTTTTGTCCTATCAACTCCAAACAAAAATAGACAAATGCAGCCAGTAAAGTAAAATCTGGTTATAGCCGCTGTAAGACAAGTGATAACAGGAATCGGGTTGCAGATTATATTATATTTGATTATATTAAATGTTTAAATGTCTTTCGATAAGATATTAAAGTTGTATTAATTAATAAAACTCATTTTTCTGAGTATATACCATTACTGGAAAATAATATTACAGTAAATTTTAATAAAAGCTTATATAAGGTGATAACATGTTGACCTATGGGTTTATGGAGACATTAAAATAGATGAGTCAATGTAATTGCTTTAAAATGTGGCACAATAATAACATATGTAGCGTTACCAAAACCACACACACACACACACACACACACATCAGAATATTTTTTTTTCTTCATTTAGGTCCCTGTAAACTAATAATGAATACATTTGTTTAGATGTATGTATCACAGATGTCTCATTATGAAATACAGGTCTAAAACAGAAGAAGATATATAAAACTGTTATATAAAACTATTATATAAAACTATATATATCTATATATATATATATATATATATATATATATATATATATATATATATATATATATATATATATATATATATATAAATAATATCTGTAACAAATAGTAGATAAAAACAATTTTTGGAGAAACCCAATGCAAACGCTTCCTCTTTTGTGTAGGAAAATGCCTATTGTATTGCTAACCCGATGTTTTACAAGCCTGAAAGAGGTGAGAGTGAGACAGGTGAATGGTTAAAATAAGAGAAGGAGCACTATATATATATATATATATAGGCTACACAGATAAGACAGGCATGCAGAGGAAACCGAGGCTGATGGACAGCATACCCTTTTCCTTTTGCGGAACTGTGGATGTTTTTGGCCGTCCTGAGCTTTGCCCAGCAGGTCAGGGAACACTAATGGCTTGAGAGAACGGGATCGTGGTGTTCGTGGGTAACGAAACGGGTCCATCATACGGAAGTCTCGCCCGTATCGAACAGAACAGAGAGATCGAGAGCGAAGGCGTCCCGCTGAGTGCAGACTGTTCACCCCGATCATGATGAGTAAAATGGGTTAAAGGGAGGTAAAACTGGCCAATCCTGAAGATTCACACAGCGAAGCCAAGCCAATGTGACAATGGCTTTTTCAGAGTGGAAAAGGAAGTGATAAAAGTCATGAGGGAAAAAAAACAGTAAGTGTTTACGCCAAGCTGAGGCTCAGAAGAAAAAAAAAAAAAATCTTCAAAGAAGCAGAGTGATAGGATAAAAAAGCAACCCACACAGAAGTCCTTTAAAGTGGGGTAAAAAGAAATACAACAGTTCACTTTCCAGAAAAAAGATGCATTGATGTGGTAAGGTTATAATCCAGCTTGGTGTTGTACCATGATAGATGTTATCTCACCTGTTTGTCACAAACTTCATAAAGTGAATTCCAAACACACTTAAATTTAAAAGATGAATTGTGCAATAGAGCCATAGCTTTTCCACTAAAATGATGCAACCAACATGGTGATGATATTTCAACCCAAAAGATGCCCTCAAAAAAAAAAAGGCCGCCTGAAGATCTGATCTCTGTAGAAAAGTCTAGAACTGATTGACCAAAAAAACCCCACCGAACTATCAAAAATCACAATCTATATTATAAATATTTAAACGATTTTTTAACCCGAATAAACGATTCTCGCATTAAAACAAGAGACTGATGATATAACAGAAGGCAAAAAGCCATGCATACACACACACAGATGGCAATCGATACTTGCAGAAGTGTGAAAGCACAGCCAGAATTCAACAGATGGATGCAAGGGGTGGAAACACACCCACACATACAGAGGTGAAAGCGAGTTAATAATCTTCCATTAAAAAGGCAAGGTATCAAAATCAACCAAAAAACCTAAATTCTGTCAGCTAAATAAATTTTTTTTAAAAATTTGCCAAAAAGCTGCGATATAATAAAGATATCGCGATTAAAAAACAACAACAAATCACCCAGGCTTATTAAAAAAAAGATGGAAATCAGGGTCTCAGGTTTTTCGCCTCCGCTCCATCAATCCACTTGTCCTGCTTGTAAAAATCTCTGGCTTTAGAAGATGTGTCTCTTGTTCGCCTGCTTTCTCCGTAAACATTCATCACTCCAAGCCTTTTTTCCACTTCAAGCCCTTTTTTTTCCCGGCTGAGACACACCGATGCAATCCAGACGCAGAAAAATGGTTCCTCATAATATCATTTTTTCCCCTCTGTGTTAAACCCTAACGTGCTCAAGCTCGAATTTAAAAACGCACAACCCGATTCTCGTCCGTTCACCCTAGCCGATGGCAAGCGAGCAGGTCTTAAGGAGACCTAATTGAAGATGCTAGTTCTTCTCTACCCTCCCTTTACCTCTCTGTATCTCTGAGCCTCTCCCTCTCCCTCTCTCTCTCTGAATGCATATCTCCCTCCCTCGGCACTTGGCTACTGCACAGCCAATCATATCCATCCAACTTGCCTCTACACCCAAACACACACACACACACACATTCACACACGGCCCCACGCTCTGAATACTGATTAACATTCTGCACTAGTTCTCTCTCAAATATATGTGTGAAAGAGTCAGACAGAAAAAAATAAAAGATCTGACAGAGAAAATCAGCACGTGTGAAAAACTGGATGTGTTTTACAGTATAAAACTGTTCATTCAAGTAAGGAAGAATACAGAGTGCCCTGGTGTTATTATGAAAGGATGATTAAATGCATTTATAGTACACACACACACGCACACACGGCTCACTAGCAAATAAAATCATTTACCATAAAAATTATACGCATATAAATTTTCGTAGGCACAAAACCCATTTGTAGTTAAAAGATTACCACAGATTTAATAGCAGCTGTGCAGCAGCGGGATAAAACGAATGCATGCATGCCTGAAGCAACAAATTGCTTCTATATAAAATAAAATTAAATCTCTGGAACCTAAAATGTATTTATTCCAACATTATTTACATGTATTTACTCAGAGAGGCCTACTGATACTCACAGCTTTTACAGCGTGCTACACCTCAGAATGGCTCTAAATATTTACTGCGCTTATTGATACACATGCCTACACAGCCTACAGACAGTTAATCATATTTTACAGTCACAAAAAAGTGTCAAAAAATAGAACTATTTAATAGTTTCGTGTTTCAGATTCAATGCAACATTGCTGTTCAAATCAGAACAGCTAAATAAAAAAAAAAAAAAAAAAAAGCTGCTTTAAAAGTAGATCATCCAGAAACATTTGGGTCACCTGAATATAACAACATCTCCTCAGCAGACAGATTTTCAGGCACACATGTAGACTTGATTTAAATATCCCAATTTTTGGATTATCAATCTCTAGTAAGACTAGTAAAGATGTGTTGGCGGCCGGGTATGTAAGCAGATTGGAGTGGTAAAAGTTTCCTCCTCATTTACTCCTGGCTTAAGGTTTACTCCATGGAAAAATATGTGCCTAATAATGCTCCACTGGAAAAATGTTATAATTATTATATCATATATTATAACCTCTTTAATATGCATCCATTGTAAAATTAAATTGACGATGCATTTGTATTTTTACTCACCTATTTTTATTCCATTGTTTGAATTCATTCATGCTCTATTCAGTTGCATTATGGGCCTTTAACATTGAGTTGAGCTTATGATGGAGATCCACAGAAAACCACAACCTTCTTTTAAAAAACCTCTGAACTCTGGACCAAATTACGTCGCTCTGCTTCCATTCCGCTCCGCTCCCTTTCACACACTCTGCTTGGTACCCACGGGGCTGATTTAAACAAATCAATAACTGATGACGAGCTTTATATACACACCAGTCTCTAGAGTGTATACAGAATGGTGCAAAAAACAGCCACCGATGGCAGGTGTGTAAGTGGAAATGCTTTGTACGTGAGAAAGGTCATAGAGAAAATTAATAGACTGATTCAAAAAGACTTTAACTACAAACAAAAAACACTGTTTACAACCACAGTAAGTACAAAAGCCCTTTATAAGCGGTTATAGTGGTTAGCATTATTGCTTCACAGCAAGAACGCACAGGTTCAATTCCGGGGCAGGGGCCTGTGGAGTTTGCATGTTCTCCCAGTGCTTGTGTGGGTTACTCCGGGTACTCCGGTTTCCTCCTACAGTCCAAAAACGTATGTTTGGTTGATTGGCGATTCTAAATTGCCCAAAGGAGTGAGTGTAAGTGTGTGTGGTCCTATGATGGCCTGGCAACCTGTCCAGGGTGTACCCCTCCTGCCTTTCGCTCTTTCAGAAACAGCTGCGATAGTCTCCAGCAGATCCCTGTGACCCCGAATAAGGGAAAAAGCGGGTATAGAAAATGAATGAATGAATTGAAAAATAATCAGATAATCGCTGGAGTTTAGCAACACTTTGTAAAGAATAAAATTTACCTGTACTGATTTAGATTTTTCTTTGCCTGTACATGTTCTTTAACATTTAGTTATTACATAAATCATTCCATACAGAGTATAAAAAAAGCAGCTTCTCACAAACATTTAGCCTTTCAAACAGAACAAGATTCTTTTAGCATAAAACATTTTCATACTTATCTACACATCACCACCTCTACAGGAGGGTTTTTTACACATGACGCTTATAGCGTTTTATCACCCCTGTGTATTGTATTGGATTTCTATTACTAATAAATTTTGCTTTTCATTTATTTTATCTTTACATGATTTAGCCAACAAATGATTCCACTGCATGTTATACTGTGTATGGTTTTGTATGCAATAAATAAAATGTGCCCTTCAAATGGCAAACAAAAAAAATCCTACCTAAAGAAATTTGCGTTGATGTTTGTGATTGTATAAGGTGGTTTAACATATCTGCATTGTGTTTCTTTCTTTATGCATTACAATAACTGATATTGTTAACCCACTTTTGACCCAAATACTGCATAACCCAAACACAATATCATCCATCAAACAGGAAAACAAATTCTTTATGTGCTCTGATGCTGTGGTGTTTTGAGTTTTCAATGATGACTTGCTTCAGAAACAGAAATTTTTGTGTGAGAGTGAGACAGTAGGAGTAGGAGGGAAAGTAAGAGGTTGTGCTGTTAACGAGAGTCGAGAGAAAGGAGATGGGGATGGGTAGAGTAGGAGGAAATAAAGTGAGAACTGCTGCTGTGGGTTAGAAAGTGATAGCTGGAGGGGGAAATGAGACATGAAGAGAGACAGAGAATAAGAGGAAAAGAGGACAAGTCAAGAGAGAGGGCTATGTTTTTTTGTTTTTGTTTTTTAAAATCCTGCTGTATATCCATCCTTTGTGATTTTTTTCAGTTGTTGAAACATTTTAGTCTGCTGCCATTTTATCCCTTTGACCATTTTCATTACACTTTCCTAAATCCTCACAATATTTCACACCAAATTGTCCGCCCACTCTTTCGGCACTCAAAGTACAGCAATTTAGGCCCCATGGTCAGCACTCAAAAATGAACAGAAAAAAAAAAAAACAACAACAATTTTTTTATTATTTTGTATCACCACACATCACATACGCACATGTTAATATTTATAAATGCACTGTTTTTCTATTAACCACAGGAAGTGAGTATATCTTTAGGATAAAAGACTGATGTCGGGTTATATTACAAAATGATAAAAGCATTAATTATTTAAAAAATACCCTTTTTTAAATAACACATACTATAAGTTTAAAGAATATAATGCAAATGCAAGTGTTGGCAAAATTATACTTGTATAATATTTGCCCTTATTATTAAATAATGTTATATAATATTTGGCCCTACCCCCACCTATAGTGCCCAATGACGCTTTACAGCCAAATGTATTAGGACACCAGACAATTAGACTTGTGATCTGATTGGATATTCTATACCAGTCTAGTCCTTGCTCTTTTAAAAAGGTTTTTCCAGTTTTTGGGGTGTGGCTATGGGGATGTGTGTTTATTCCGCCTGAAGCAATTTAATAAAATCAGAAACCAGAGAAAACCAGGTCTCCATATTTTAAACCTAATGATTAATGAGTTTTTTTATTGTTCTGTATTGTTTTTCAAGTCATTAAATCTTTAATTCTTTAATCTGTAAATGTGTGTTTTTCCAAATTACCTCCTCCAGTGTAGCACAGATGGGATAAAAATCCAATCATGTAAGCAACAAAAAAAAGCACATGGATTCTAATATTTTCAGATCAGTTTCAGGCCTCATTCAAATGTGTATATGAATCAGATACATGCATTAGCGTCTGCCATGTAAACAGACAGATTTTCACCTGTCAATGCGAGCTGATCGTTATTGAATAAGTGATGGTGGCGAATGAGGTAAACTTAGGTGGACAAAACAGTGACATATATATACATACACACACACATACATATATATACATATATAGATAGATAGATAGATAGATAGATAGATAGATAGATAGATAGATAGATAGATAGATAGATAGATAGATAGATGTAGATATATAGATATAGCTTAGCACAACTGTGTATTTTGATATTTCTTCTTTCAATGTTAATAATCTTTGGGAAGGGAACTGGTGGCTTAGTGGTTAAAAGTGTGGGGCTGTTAACAGAAAGACCAGAGGTCGATTCCCAGCAATCTCATTAAAGGGCTAAATAACAGAAACCTCGTTACCATTCATTAGTAATACCAGACTCTGCTGATCGACTTTGCACTGTGTCTGTAGGCTTAATGAAAGGAACAGCAGGTATTTCTATCCATGACACAACAGCAACAATCCAATAATGAAATCTAATGAAAACCAGCCTAATGACCAGACAAATCCCACAGGACAACCAGTTTCTTCTGTCTCACACCACAGACTACAGCAGTATAAGTACACAAATAAAGTATACATGTTACTAGACTAATGCATTGCATGAAATCCACATATACATCTGTTCGGGTCCATTACTTGTACATCAGGGGATTCAGTATGTGTGTAATAGAGTTAGTAATCTACCTTGAGAAGCTCTTTAGAGAAATCTTGGCCATTGTTGAGTCCCTCTAGGTTTCCGATAAATTGGGTACAGGACATCCTCTTCCCAATATTCTGAAAAAAGAGCACAGTTTGATGAATGCAGAGCAGATTCTCTTATATAATACTACAGAACATATAGATGAGTGACAAATTAACAGAAAAAAAACCCGACACAGTGTTTTACATTTACCGGATTTGAAAGACGCCCTTATTCAGGGCGACTTACATTTATCTCATTTATAAAACGAAGCAAATAGGTATCAAGGGCCTTGCTCAGGGGCCCAACAGTGGTGGATTGGTGGAGCTGGGAATCGAACTCACAATCTTTGGGTTGGTAGTCCAACATCTTAACTCCTGTTTTATTGAGGTAAAGGTCGAATATAGGAAAATAGAAAACAGGTTTTATTGATAAAATGTCTGATACACAGATTCTGGGGTAATAATCAGAGTTGTTAGAAAATATTTGCTTAGATAGAGGTAGAGACAGCTGTCCAAAACATTGCTCTTAAATTGGATGTTCATTTGGATCGGGACATGGTGACTATAAGGGAATTAGCTTATAATAACTAAGTCATTTCACAGGTGAAATCTTTATGAAAGAGACCAATACCAGCATGACAGTGAAGTGACAGGAAAGTGGTGGCTTAGTGGTTAAGGTGTTGGACTGATACCAGACAAGCCGGGATTTCGATTCCCACCACCCGATGCACAGCCAAGCCACCAAAGAGATAAATATAAGTTGCTCTGGATATGGACGTCTGCCAAATGCTGTAAATATCAAAAAACGTTCATCATAGAATAAAGGTGATTTTTTTTTCTCCAAAGTGAACTTAACAAGTAGACCCAAATTATAAGAATACATGCTGTATAAAAGCGTCGCTAATCTTAAAGCATGCCATATTTTCCATCTAAAACATCAGAAACAAAAATTATTAATTAAAATAATGGCGAAAAAATATCAATATGTTTGGCATGAGAGTCATAAAAAAACTAAATAATAATAGTCTTTCATGGGTTTTAAAAAAAAAAACAAAGCAATATTTAAAACATTTTTTTTTCTTTTACACACGTTTCTTACACACCTGGCCGTACAGATCTGTATTGAGGAGCATCAGAGAGCAGGTCAGTGTGTGGACACTGTCTGCAAGCACAATTATACACTTTAGTATAACAAAACTTTGTATACCCTAAATTTTAATACTATACATTTTTAATTTACTACGAAATTTCCTTCTAGTACACAAATTTCTACCTTCCGAGAGAGTGAGAATTGGGTTGCACTGCAGATACCGGTGTGAAAAGTGAGCCAGGACTCGCTCTCTTTCCTGTGTTTCTCCCTTTAGCACAAATTCTTGTAGGAAAGTCCTAGATTTTAAAAAAGAAAAGAAATAAAGAATGTAAGCACAAGGCAGAAACAACAAAATGACCAATTTCCAACCCTAAATATCTTGTATAGGATGTAAATGTGACCAGCTAATTGGTGCATAACTAGTGTAAAAGACGTTTTCTTATTATATTTCTTCATAGAATCAAGAATCCAAACCAATGTCCGCTGGACATTCTTCACTTTATTCTGCTCATGTCTTAAAAGGGTATGAGTATGAGACTTTTAAACAGAAACTGCCTAATTCTACTATGTAAATCTTTATGAATGAAAACTTACTAACCTCAGTGCCTGATCCAAAGTCTGTCCTGTAAAGTTAAAGTAGCTCAGGTACTCCTCCGCTACCATCCTGCTAAATTCATTACTATACAAAAAAACAAAAAAAACAAAACAGAAACCAAAGCTTTAAATTTAGAACAAAGCAACTGAGAGAGAGAATCTAATAACAAAAGACTAGTGTCAGATTCAGCTCTTTCACAAGAGTTTGTCAGAGAAGAATGATGATGGGCTTTGCTATTCCCATGCTGCATCTGTCAGAAAAAGCTTCCGAACACACAAAGAAATAACAGCACTTGCTGTCAAGAAAACTGATCCAACAGCACAAATAACCCATAGATGGAAACTAAAGCACATCTGGAGACTACCAGAAACCTGCAAACTGAGTATTGTAGATAGCTTTGGTCTGTTTTCCTTTTTTTTAACCTGATTAAATATTTATGCACAATTATAACTAACGCAAGTGGAAATTTAATGTGTGTTAGTAAGTGAGGGTCTTAATGTTTTCTCATCTTAATTTTATTGCAAGAATAAGAAGTTCTCATCCAAACAGTAAATCTGCAAATTTTCTTTTTTATTTTATGATGACAATTCAACAGTTTAAATATTAAATCCTAATAAATACTGTCCAAAGTATTTATTGCGCCTACTAAAATCTTTATTACTCAAACCTTAAACCAGAGAACCAATTATACGCTATTAAATATACTGTGGATTAGAAATATTCTGTAGTACAGCAGTTTTTTTTAATGACTGAACTTTATATAACAGAATTAGTGAAATAAACATAATGTACATATATAGTATTATTTTAAGACCTACTGTCTCATAGATCGTACCAATAAACACACACACACACACACACACACACATAGTAGTATGATGCGATAACAATAGATTTGTCTTTATGTGATGTTTAGCTACTTTAGACTGAAAAGCAGCTCACATTATATACACTGCGTACAATTCACTCACTTCTTGCTTAGGTGGCGTGCAACATCACACTTCCTAAATCCATCGAGATTGTAGAGCCGTTTCGCCAGTCGCTTAGCAGCCTCCAGGTCAGCACGGTTACCGCTGGTTAGAGTGTCATTGCTCCCCAGTCCCAAATGGTCATTCAGTTCCTGTTCCAGGACCGCGTCTATGGGCAGCCGGGGAGATTTCTCCCTAAACACATATGCAAAGACACACACATACACACACAAAACTCTTCCTTACTGATTATCATTTACAACAGCTACTTTTACACTCCTTAAGCTATTCTTAAATTCATTTTACTGCTATTATTTTTATTATTATATAACTTTTTAAAGCCAAAAAAGGTTCATATTCTTGTTTGCTTATTAACCACAACCCAGGACATAAATACAGTAAAACTGCAACATAAATGAAGTTTGAACCCCAGTTCAAATGAATCTAACTGAATTTTCCTATTCAGAGTTCTGATTTAAACAAATACAGTAAAAAAATATATTTATAACAAGGCCCAAAATTGAATTTTATAATATTTTGAACCGTTTTAAACCTCACACAAGTACAGTTACACTTTAGTGCACAAGTGAAACGTACTCCAGCAGCATTTTTTTTTTTTTTTTTTTTTTTTTACACGTAGCTGCTTTAATCAGTGACTCACACCTTAAATCCACAGGGCAAAACAAACAGCAGCACAAGATCTTTATTTAAGCATAAACAGTGGGTCAGAAGCAGAAAGAGACCGGAAGACAAAGCATGACTTCAAATGAGCTGTTGCAAGATGACAAGCCAAGTCCATAGTCTAGATTAGATTTATTGAAAAAATAAAAATATGAAGTTTTATTGACAATGTCTGATAAACAAGGTGACAAAACTGCAAGTGAAAACAGCAGAAATTATTTAAAAATATACTGCTATAATAAAAAGTTACGGGCCGCATAACACACTGCAACTTGGATTTTATTTTTTATAAAATTATATTTAAAACAGTTTGCATTTTTTCCCGCTGTGCATGTTATTAGTTCTTCATGGTTACCCATTGTTATTTTATCACACTCACATTTTAACACAGATTCTGAATTTCAGGAAGGTTCTTTTTTCTCTGTTCTCAGTCTAACTCTAATCCAGTCCAGAAGGTCTCTGTTGAATTACCGACACGGGAGATCTTACCTGCAGCTCGAATGCCGACATGTTGGGATGTACGGATCCTCTGAATTTCCACTCGCGCTGTTTTTGGTTAACAGAAGCAGCTCGAATGACTCTTCTGTCTCGAGACCCTGTAACTCTTCTATTTCGACTCACACTCATTGCAACCGTCTCTGACGCACCAACTTGAATCTAAAGAGCATTTAAACTGGAGTGTGAACATCTTCACGTATCTTCTGCACTGCAACTCAGCACTAATTGTTTTTTTTAAAAGAGAAGCCTATCTGATTAATCAGCCTGCTTTGTACTTTCACAGCTGCTTTACGTTTGCGTTACTCTTCCGTTACTGACTGTTTGCATTGGAATTTCATTCAGCAGAGTTGCTCCAATTCTCTCCCCTCCCCGTCCCCCTCGCCCTCCCTCTTCGTAAACTTTTGCAGTATTCTCAAATGACCTCCAAAATCAGAAGAGAACAATGAAGTAGAAATACAGATCCAGTTTCTTCTCTCTTTCTCTCTCTGGCATAATCTCCTAGGACCTATCCACAGTTGGGATGAATTTCTTTCTTTGTTAGGTAACTAAACACACATACCACTACAGGAGATGGTGCTGGCAGCAGGAATATCAATACAATACAATAGCACACTGTATAAGTATTTAACCCCTTTAATAAAATCTGGCTGGCAGGGGCGATAAAAGAAAAATGACAGAGTACAGAAAATTTCCACTGTTCTGAATTTTGGAATCAAGATAAAATGTGCCTGACCTACATTAAATCTTAGCTATAAATTCTATTGTTTCTGCTGTTTCTGAGAGAAGCACCGTCAATGGCACTAAGATGCCATTTCTGGGCCTGTGAGCAAGGCCCTAAAACCTAAACTTCTAGGAAGGATAAAAGAAAAGTCGCTCTTGATAAGGGTGTCTACCAATGCTGGAAATGTCATTGTAAACAAACGGGAGCCTTATGTGCTTCAAATGCAGGATTGGGCCAACAGTAAATGCACACCAAGCAGAGGCTTGTAAGAAGTTTCTGGAACCACAAGGTTTGCCTGCGGTACATGTGTTAATCAAGGTTGATAATTTATTAAACCTATGGCAGATGCCCTTATTTAAAATGACGTATAAAAATACTCACAGTTTCCATCAATGACTATATCAATACTGGTCTGTTAAAACACAAATGATCTCTCTCTTTTTTACTCTCCCTCTCTCTTTTTCTTCCCCTTTACTCTGTCTATCTCTCTCTCTCTCTGTGTCTCTCTTACACACACAGTCTTAACTCACACACTTGCTCTAAATACTGCATGTAGCTTTACATTTTTTTTGCATTTTTCTGCCACCTTGTGGTAGTTATAGAGCACAGTATCTCAAGGTTCTCATATTACAGGCAGAAAAAAAACTGCTGTTGTGTTTTTTTAAAAAGGATAATTACATTATTATCAGTTAAATATCAAGCATTATGCAAATAGGAGGGACTTTCAGAGAACATCAGTGTGTCTAAATGCAAAATTTTTTACACGTTTTTATGCAAATAATATAGAACCTGAAGGCAAACTGTTCCTTCAGAGTATTAGCCATGCGCATTAGCCTTCATCTCACATTTATATTCACTCTGGTGCAACTGCATACACAGACTGTCTAAATAATTTTTAGAACGTGGTTCGGTGGTTCATTTACAGCATTTGTCAGATGCCTTTATCCAGAGCAACTTACATTTATCTCCTTTAGGGGCCCACAGTGGTGGCTTGGTGGTGCTGGAAATCGAACCCCTGGTCTTTCTGGTATTAGTCCAACACCTTAACCACTAAGCCACCCTTTTGGCTGCATGCTTTAAATGTTTGCACCAATTGACTAGCACTTGACCAGCACCCTGGTAAAAAGGTAGCTCAGAAGCCTTAACTACACCTTTCTAACTATCAGACACAAAACAGAACACAAATCTACCCATTTTTTAAATACATAGATCTCTAGCCCAGAGATTTTAGTAACTATATTTATTATCAGATTAGTATAAGTAGCAATAGTAGCAGCTAGCAATGATTGAATTGCCCAACATAAAATAAATACAAACGAATAATTGCTCAACAATCTTAAAATCATTATAGGATGTGTGTAAGCGTCTTTCTCACCTTTGCAGTATAAACACATTATCACCGGTCCAGCTGTGCCCGGCTGACCTGTCGTCTGATCCGCTGCTGAGCCGTTCACTGGACGGTGCCCTGGTGGCATCCGTGTCCCCCGTAATGGTGAGAACCGACTCAGAAGCACTGGGCATCTCGGCATGTGCAAGCGGGGCAAAGCTTAGCTCTACGATTTGCCGTGCACTGTGATACATCTGAGGTTTCACCTGTGGCGTTAGGGTTGGGAGGTCAAGTGTCAGCATGGTCTGAGAGCTGGAGGTCAGGAGCGTCAGACTTTCCAGGCTGTTGTAGGAGGTGCCTTTAGCTCGCTGGGACTCCAGAATGCTTTCAAAATGGTGACTAAAAGTGTCCATCTTGTCACCTGAAGTTTGGGGTGGACCTCGTACTAGAACCGGTGATTTCAGGGCCGAGTGATTGTTATTTAAACAGGGCCTAAAAAAGGAAAGATGGATATGGGGAGACAATTATATTGAATTATTTTTACTAATACTGGATGTCGTGTGTGTCTGTATTTTCATGTATGCATTTATAATAGAGTAAACTACTGACACCTCTTGAACAGCATGCTAAGTATCTCCTCCTCATCCTGCTCTTGACTGGCCTGCTGCCTCCTCATATCACACTGTGTGCGAACACTCGCCCAGCTGGCTACATCTTTCTCATCGTCCTCCTCCTCCTCTTCCTCCTCCCCCTCCTTGTCTCCATCTGTTCTCTTGCCTGCAGTTTCTCCTAGTGGGCTGCTCCCTGTACGGTTGCTTCCGAAAGCTGAGTCAGAGTCGTCCTTGTCCGCCAGCAGCACCTCGTCAATGTCAGTCTCCCAGTAACACCGTAAAGGAACTGCGTCTAGATCCGTCTCAGAGTACTTTAGGGTTCGACGAATTATGCCTGTTTTTGGGGAGGTGCCTGGCGCAGCAGGGGGAGGGGTCACAAGATCCAACTCAACACGATGTACATCATGACTGGCTCGGAGTGCAACTTCTTCCAGCGGTAGGTAATTTGGTGGAATTGGGGTGGAGTGGCAGCTAGGAGGTACAGTACACAGGTCTGGGACATGCAGTAAAAGAATGGAATGAATACATTTAGTAAATTACAGCATCCTAATGATTGTGAGCAGAGTGGGAGCGGAGCAGACTGATTTTGCCCGAAGCTTGGAGCAGGTTTTTTGAAAGTCGAAGCATTGTGGTTGTCTCGCTTCACCAATGCTCCATCACGAGCTTAATTCATGTTAGCGCATATTGGAAGTGGTAGCGCAGTGGTGAAGGCATTGGGCTGGTAATTGGAAAATCTGGGTTCGATTACCAGCACCACCAGGTTGCCACCGGTGGGCCCTTGAACAAGGCTCTTAACTCCCAATTGCTCAGTTGTATAAAAGAGATAAATCTAAGTTGCTCCTACTACATGCTGTAAATGTAAATATTAACACTGCATAGAGAAGGGTCGAATTCATATGTTGCTAAACAGGATATATAAATAAACATTTACAGTGGAGCAATAATAATAATAATAATAATAATAATAATAATAATAATAATAGGTACTTTTGTCACTCCACTCTACTCACATACACTGGTTACATCACATCTCTTTTTAGATAACTGTAATGCATATATGTTTGTGAATCTAAAAGGAAATTATTTAAAAAAAAGAAAAAAAATTTTTAATCTTATTCTCCCAGTTAACAAAGATTATTGGTAACAGCTAGCTAAGGTTTAGCTAATTATTACTGTTATATATATTACAAAACATAAAGAATGCCATAGATTATTGGAATTCTTTTATCTAGAGGTGTAGAATATTTAGTGTAATATTTACATCTACGTTGACAAACCCCTACAACTTTGCATTTTGATAATAACTCTTTACAGACGTTTTTGTTTTTGAATAAAAGATAGATGCCATTAGGGGGAAAAAAAAAAAAAAAAAAAAAAAAAAAAAAAAAAAAAGACATGGACAGCTCACTCACGTGACTCTTGTTCACTGGAGACGGTATCCGTTTTGGTGCCGAACAAGAACTCCCACTTGGCTCGAGCTATCTTCTGGGAGTGTAGTGATGGCCCGAGTACAGCCGAGCCACTATCAGACTGTGATACACACAAATCAAATTCATATATATCCTGTTTTAGAAAGTACTGTTGTAAAGTTGTATTTAAAACAGACAATACACAATTATCTAATTGAATTTGGTTCCATAAATCTCTGAGACAGAGAAAAGTGTAGGATAAACTAATAGTAGAAAAATTCTAAGGTTTTTTTTTGTACAATCCGAATTCTGAAAAAGTTTAAAAAAAAATTTAAAAACTAAAAGACTATCAAATCGCACGAGCCGATATTTCAATATTTCAAAAGAACATAGATAAATGTTTAAACAGAGTACACTTTTATTCATTAAATGAGCTCATTTCAAATTTGATGCCTGCTACAGGTCTCAAAAAAATTGGCACGGGACAACAAAGAGCTAAAAAAGCAATAAATTTTAAAAGATTTAAATGGAAGAACATTTAGAAATTAATTAAGTTAACTGTTAACATGATTAGCTATAAAAGGGATGTCAAAGAGGCAAAGTCTCTAAGAAGTAAAGATGGGCAGAGGCTCTCCAATCTGTAAAAGTGCATAAAAAGATATGTGGAATAATTTAAAAACAACGTTCCTCAACATTAAGTTGCAAAAGCTTTGCAAATCACATCCACTACAATTGGCCTGCCTTCAGACCAGATCTTTCACCTATAAAGAACCTTTTGGGCATCATTAAACAAAAAATGTGTCAAAGACAACCACAAACTCTTTAGCAGCTGGAAACCTGTATTAGGCAAGAATGGGACCAAATTCCAACACCAAAACTCCAGAAATTCAAAACCTAGATGCCCAGATGTCTTCAAACTGTTTTGAAAAGAAGAGGAGATGCTACACCATGGTAAACATGCCCCGTACCAACTATTTTAAGCAGCCACCAAATTTGCGCTCATTTTACGCATAAAATTGTAAAATTTGCCAGTTTAAACATTTGAAAATCTTAAAGTTTTCATAAAAAAAAAAAAAAGACATTTTTCAACTTTTATTGAATTCGGGTTGTATATAATTATAAAAATTCCAGAAATTGCAAGTCACTGGACAAATTCTCTAAGTTATTTCAGTTTCTAAAGTTTCTATGTAGTACCCTACCACAGAGGCTTTTCCCTGTGCCTTTTAAAAAGTTTTCAGTATTCAGTATTTTTCCCCCTTAATGGTCTAATGCTAAAACAAATCATCAGCCTTAAGATAATGTTGCCAACATCACAGCCTTGTCTTACCTGTATACCCAAGCTGGCATGTTCTGTCTGGTTACTGTTACTGCTGGATTCAGGTGAAAGACAATCATTATCCCCCAAACTCCCTGTGACCCCACTAGAGCTTGGAGATGACGTTGGCACGTTGTTATGCTCCACCGCTGCCCTTTCATCATTTTCTTCATCCAGCACAACAGGGCCAAGTAGCAAAGCCTGTCTGCGTTTCCATTCTGCCTGCTTTTGTTCCTGTGTCAAAGAGAACATCTTATGCCCTGATGGCAGTTCTGCTATCACTGCTCCTGTCTCGCTCTCTGCTGATCTTGGCACTGGGTCAATCTCATTCCCATTGTTCTCCCGCCATCTCTGCATGAAGGTCCAGCTAATTGGTGCTTCCTCAATATGCTGCCCAATAAGAAGCCTTCTGGAGATCTCCACACTATCCGACCCAGGTTCATCCAGGGTCTTACTGTGCCCCTGTGGATACAGATCCCAGGCATCCTGAAAGTTCCAGACTTCACCTGTGTACTGTGGAAGTCTCCTTCTATGGAGTGTGGGACTGTATGTACTTGAAGAGTCACCCCAAAGCAAACGAGGGTCCCTTAGGGGTGAGTCCTTTTCTTCTTTTGACAGCCATGGATGCTCTGCATGTGAAGAAAGAGGTGGGGAGTCAGAGACCTTTTTTAATGGACATGGAATGCAGAAATAATTTTTTTGCTCACCTCCTTTAGGTCTATGATTGGCTAAAGACTCTGTTGCTTGTGAGCAAAGCTTAGACCCATTCGTTAAAGGATCAGAATGCATTCCATGTAAAGGGATGTTCATTTTCATAGGCAGGCTCCGATGTTGTGAGGGGCAGTTTTGAGATTGTTTGGGGCTGCCTACCTCACTATGGACTTCAAAAGCATTGTGGGCAGGTGACTTTCGAAGATCGTCAAAAATAACCGATATTTTAGTGGCTTCCTCTGCAAGCCTACGTGCTACCGCTGGACTGTTTACTGCTGAGGATGTATTGCTGCCACTGAGCTGGTTTAAGCCTTCATTATGTGCATTAGTGTTCAACAAATTGCTTTTTTGACCTGAGAAAGGACTGCCATCCATTCCACTGGATGTGCCTTCATGAGTTAGCTGGTGTAGGTTTGGGTCTTGCTGGACCCTGGAGCTGGAGATTTGCTCTAAGGGGAGGTCAGAGTGTCCTGGGTGAGATGACAAACAGTGTGAGGCTGTGATAGTTGATGGACCATCTGGCCTGTCTGCGTCATAGTTGTGTAAATAAGTGTCATGACTCGGAGATCCTGCCCATGACTGACATTGCACTTGCTGGTTTTGTTCATGCCCAGTAGTCCAGTCTGGCCCATGGGCAAATTTAGACTTAAGTTGGGGTGACCCAAAGTCCTCTAAGGCCCTTCGGTTGGCTGCTCGACCCACTGTGACTCCACAGCCCACAGTTCCTTGGTTGAGAATGGGTGAGCCCACCTGCTGGTGAAAAAGATCATTATTGCCGTAGGAGCCTGAGGGGACAGAGAAGGCCAGGTCATTTTTACATGGCTGGCTGACATCTTTTTGCATTCTCAAAAAGTTGTGTGGACTTTCCAGTTGCTGGACATTAGCCTTTTCAATGTAGCTGAAGGTTACTACAGAAGTGTGACCAAGCTCTAATGGTCGAGTGGAACTGTGAGATTGCTGGAGGCCTCGAGAAGGTGTGCCTGGGCCAGAGTTTGCCACTGAAGCTAAGGCAGAGGAAGAGTGGTGCTGTTCCACATTTTTACTAGCCATGTTATGACTTAGAGTAATGCTTCCACATTGATTGAGTTGCTCTGGAGGGAAAACTTGGGTAGATGTAGCTCGTGGAGAAAGTTGATGCATAGGATGCGAATGTAGAGCTTTCGGTGGAGGAGTGGAGGTGAAGCACTTCTGCATGGCTCAGACCACAAGGCTATTATTAGATGCTACCTCGTATGATTGTTCATTTAAAGTGTCAACTGGTCAGTCTTGTTTATTTTAGACGCCATCATGCGTTGAGGTGGACTACGTTTTCTTCACAGCATGGTGCATCTCATTCTATCTGCCTACCCTTAAAGCCATTTACATGCAATTTTGAGTGTTCTGTATTAATCAAATCCATATTCCACAAACATTAGATCCATCCACATTCTGAAATAGAAACAGTGAACAAGAGAAATGTTTTAGTTAGACAAATATGAACCATGGTGTATGCATGTAAACCACTTTATAAAACGTACATCAAAACACAATAAATGCCACTTTGTTTTGCGCTTAAAAAAATAAAAACCCTGAGGTAAAACTGCCAGTTTTGTCAGCATACAGCAGTTTACTGTCATTAAAGTATTAAAGTTTATACTTTGTATGGGTACGTTCTATGGGTTGGTATTGCTTTATATTCAGCTTTTGTTTTTTTTTTTTAGTCACACAATTATTTTCATGTTTGTACCTGCTAGTGATAAAATTCTGTTGGTTCCTGCTAACAGATAACACATAGTAGGCATGACAACTGGTGTTATTTCATTCACCACTGACGTTGGCCAGGAAATAAAGAATAGCACTCAAGATCATGTTTCATGCAGTAATGAAGAAGAAAAACCAATCAACAGAAAAACATCTGATCAATATCTTAAAAGGACCTTCTGCAGGACAGCTCAGGGCACAAAGCCAAGCTTAGCATCCTGTGAACAAAACCATTTAATGCATGGGTATCAATGCACACCGCTCATTTCTGTGTTGTAGAACCTGTATTTAAAACTCATTGCCACCAATGATGGCTTTATATATAATTTGAGGTGGGACAGAATTACAAATCTGTTTTGGTGAATTCTTGCAGGGCAGAATCAATGTAACCAGATCATCACCCACATTCTTATGCACCCAGGCTAGTAACCTTGGCTGATCTGTTTTGTGAACACCTTGTTTATTGATGCAATTCTCAGTGTTTGGGAGCCTTGACAGAAAATGTATTTAGTTAATTTGACTGCAGTAGCTTATGGACTTTAATGAGAAAATGATTCCATTCTGAGTACCCATACTTTTTGGAAGACTACACATGATTAAAATATATATTTATTAAGACAATATTAAAATCATTCAACTATTATTTTTTGTTGCTTATACTTTTGCCTCATTTAACATAAAGCAGAATGCCAGGATGTCATTCAAGGTATATACCCACAGCAGTGACAATACTTTTCCTTAAATAATTTAGTCAGTATACAATAGTGTGCAAATAAATGAGTTGTGTTAGTCTTTGCAATTTTTTTTTTATTCAATATTTACATTTACAGCATTTGGCAGACGGCCTTATCCAGAGAGACTTAAATTTATCTCATTTATACAACTGAGCAATTAAGGGTTAAGGGGCCCAGCATTGGTGGCTTGGTGGAGCTGGGAATCGAACCCACAATCTTCGAGTCAGTAGCCCAACACCTTAACCATGAGCAACCACTTCCCTTATATTAATGAATTAATTTTTATTTTGATAGTAATAAGTTGATCAGCGTATAAAGAAAAGACAAAAAACAGACAAAAAATTTTTTTTTACATATACCCGGTTAATGTTTTCTGCAACATCTCATATCAGCAACTTCCAGCTGTCTGTGTTTACTGGGGAGCAGCTAATAAAGCTAGCATTACATTCATTTCTAAAATTAGCAATATGGCCCACAAATGGAGCCAGAAGTGATGGCTGAAATTATTTTGCCGCCTTCACATTTGCACCGAGTCCCTAGCTGAGTAACAGACCGAATTTTAGCAAGAAAACTAAATGTTGAAAAGAATATCTCGAGTGGAGAGTAACAATCAAGACAGTAGGGTTTATAAACTATTTAGAATATTAAGAAGTTCTCGTTGAAGACTGTCACTTACGTGATTATGACTTATAATTTAACACTGCGTTAATATTAATCTTTAATTTTAGTTTGATAAATGACAAAATATTGTAAAAAAAGATTCAAGTCAGCAGAAAATGAATTAAAAACGAGCGTTAAATGCAAATGTCACGAAAATGCAGCTTAATTATTATAAGATCAATTTGCATTAGGGCAAATAATTCAAAGGTTGTTTACTAACTGTAACCGAACTCATCGTAATATCGACCTTTTATCATATCAACCTGCATTAAAATGAATATACAACTGTATAACAAGAAAAGATTCATGTATTAGTTAAACAGAACCACCTGATCAGCAGGGGAGAGTTGGACGTCAGATCTAAAAGGCTCTTTACATTATGAGTTCCTTGGAGGCTGATGACACGGAGCTAAGAAGGGTTGTCATAGTGACAGGCCTTACGTGGCAAAGCTGTTCTCAGAAAGCAACAGTCATGGACTAAAGCTTGCACACGCCACACACAAACAACACATTATTTTTTTGTCTTTTACGTGTATTTTATGTAGAGGATTGTTTGTGATTTTTGTGATGCAATTAGATCCAGCTAATAAAAATGTAAATATTATTTGTCACTTACATGATTATACACAGTACAACATATAGTGAAATGTTTTTTTCTTCACTTATTCCACCTTAGTAAGTTGGGGTCAGAGCGCAGGGTCAACTATGATGCAGCACCCCTGAAGCACAAAGTGTTAAGGGTCTTGCTCAAGGACCGAACAGTGGCAGACTGGCGGCATGGGGGCTTGAACCCTGGCCTTCATGGTCCTCAAATCAACTACTTAGCACCCTATGTAGTATATAGTGCAACAACATTCTTTTACAATACAAACGATTTTAGCACCTTTCTGTAATCAGTATTTTATATTTTATAAATGTTTTGATTTTTTATATTTGTAAATTCATTTTATCTTATTTTTTTTTATTTTCTGCTTTGCCTCTTTATTCTTTGTGCTTGTTTTTTCCTATTAAGCAGCTACTGGAAAAGAAGAATTATTCCATCAGGATAAATAAAGAATTATCTCATCTCATCTCATCTCATCTCATCTCATCTCATCTCATCTCATCTCATCTCATCCCATCCCATCCACCACTGCCCCTAATGCACAACTTGTGTAGTCTCATCATTTCATACTTTATTACTTTAAACAATAATACATTTATTCTTACTTGAGTAATTATTCTCAGACAAGTAGTTGTACAAGACACAGTTATGGGGGTGCTGGTTAAGTGTTTGGTCAGATAGTTTAGGTCTAATCTAACTGATGTTTAGTTTAGTAATCGCTTATGAGATAACTCTTTCATGCCCTGATGTGATGCAATACATTATAAGGTAATCTAGAGCAACACGTTCATCTGTTAAATTCTAAATAGGTCAAACGGGTAGTTGGGTGTAAGAAGCTTTAAACATTAAGCACTTTAAATGATGTATAGCATTCAAATAGGATGAAAACAGGATGGAAAGCTAGTTAACACTGCATTAACATTAAAAAAATAAAAAAATAAACCTGCGACAGTACTATTCTTTTAATTTTAAACTTTGGTCTTTTTATTGTTTTGCTGCTATAACGCATAAGTCAAAGCAACAACTAATTAATCCAAAGTTCCACAATATTAATAGCAACTATAGTGCCTTATTGTTCGATAATTAAAGATCTGATCTCAAAGATCTGATAACTGGCAGATTCTAATTATATAAAAAGCATATACAATTTTAAACATTTAAAAAGTACGATAACAATCAATTCTTTATTTCAAATCAACTTTACACATTAACATGCTTTTATTTAATTGGTAATTCTATATTTATATGTTTTTTATGTGAAGTCAGTCACCATAATTTGTGTAATCAAATGTTATCCTTGGATTTGACTCATTATTAAATATTTTCGTTGAACAGTTTAAACCAACGTGCTGTTTTAATTTTTAATGTGTAAGAATTGGTGTCTTCGACTTAGTCTACCATCTTGGGAAAGGTTTCAGTGTCAAGATATTTTCAGTTAAATTTCCAGCAGCTGCTAATAAACTATGCATGGTAAATCTGTAGAAAAAAATTATTAAGCTAAATTATATAGACCACCACCAAATGACTGATCAGTAGATTCTGCATATAATGTATTAAATAATAGTTTAGCTTTAGCTAATTTTCAAAAATAGACGATCAGACAGAAAGCACTGAGCTGTACAAAAGTCCACCAGCACAAAGAACCAATAATCCACAAAAAATACAAAAACAAAAAACTGGTTCCTGCATTACTTTATGGTTTCATGTAGTGACATGTCTCTCATTCGCAACCACAAGATGACAAAACAGTGTTTTACAGAAGCTGCCGGGTGAAGATTTTTTTAAAGTGTGTGAAAAAGATGATGTGAAAAGAAGGTCATAAGTGCAAACTTGTGAGAGAGCAACATGAAAATAATAGATAAGCTGTACTGAATGAATACTAGCACAGATACAAATAAAAAACAAACCTGTTTTAACTCGATTTACCTCCTTTTTTATAAATAGAAATTGATACAGTATGTAAAGATCTCTAATATGTTAATTGTGGAAAAAAAAAACCTACTATATGTATTCGCCGATCGATAGTGGTTTTTTACTAATACCAATAACTAGGTTGGAATGTATGTGGCAATAACCAATTAATGGTTTTAAAAACGGATACTGGATAATTAAATAATAAAATATTGCTGAGTTTAATAACAAAAATTATTTCCTTATTATTAAGAACTGAATTGAATAAATGAAAATAAGTGATGTAAGTGAAGAAGTGGTAGTGCAGTGGTTAAGATGTTGGTCTGCTAACCAGAGGATTGTGGGATTGATTCCCAGCACCACCAAGTTGCCACTGCTGGGCCCTTAAGCAAGGCCCTCAACCCCTAATTGCTCAGTTGTATAAAAGAGATAAATGTAAGTCGCTCTGGATAAGGGCGTCCGCTACATGCTGTAAATGTAAATAAATCTATAAATTATGCTATGAAATATTGTATATATTTATAAGTAAATGAAAGCCATGCTTTCAAACTGAACCAAAAATAACTGTATTAATATGTTGTTTTAACAGTTCATCCAAGTTTAAAGATGCTTAAAAGTCTTTACTTGTTAAAGCCCAGTGGATTAAAATGACAAATATATATGATGTGTGTAGTCATGAGTTTTACTCATTTAAAGAACAAAATATGTTTGCTAATCGGCACCTCTAGTGTAATTTGATAAAGGTAACTTAGACATGCTGCCTTAAATGCTTTTTGACTGTCAAAAAAAAGTCAAATGCTGCCTTAAATATATATATACACACACACATTATTTATATATATATATATATATATATATATATAAGTATATTCAATTCATTGTGATTGTGCAAGGGTACATGTACAGAGCCAATGAAATTTTTTTCGCATATCCCATCTTAGTAAGTTGGGGTCAGAGCGCAGGGTCAGCTATGATGCAGCGCCCCTGGAGCAGGAGGGGTTAAGGGTCTTGCTCAAGGACCCAACAGTGGTTGACTTGCCGGAGGTGGGGCTTGAACCCAGGTGTTTCTGGTCTTCAGATTAACAACTCAGCACCTTAACCATTTTGAGCCACCCTGCCCCTACATATATATTATTTATATTATATATATATATATTTTGAGATTCGTGTAGTATATATATATATACATAAAATAACTAAAAACTAAGATACTCTTTGTAAACCTGTAAGTTTATTATATCTTTTAGAGACAAAACACTTTTTACTTACAGTGTTATTATATTCCATAACTATGTTTCTCTTTTTATTTTATTCCAAAAGGATAAGTTTTTTTTTCCTATTAAATGCTGTCATTTTTCCTACCTACCTCACTCACTTCTACACACACACCTTCATAGCCCAGCAAAACACACATTTCCCACAGCTCATTAATCTGTCTCATCCTTGTCCTCTATCCATCCCTTGTCCCTGTAGCTCTTTTCATTCGCTCTCTCTGTCTCGTTCAGCTGAACGCCAGACGGGCTACGTCTGTCTAATGCACATTCAATCACCATAACGTTGTTTAGTGAGAACAAAATAATCGTCGGTTTGGACAAACAACATTCAGAAAAGCAAGTCACTGAAGTAAGTTGCAACATTCAGAAAAGCATCTCACGAACAAAATGTGAAAAATTTAAAAGGCATTACAGGAATGTAAAAGCAGAGTTACGCTGTTATAAACGAAACTGACATTAAAATGAACAAAGGTAAAAATTGAGACAGGTTAAAACAACGGCACAAACATTTTCTTCTTGTGACTCACTCTACCTAGAAGTCAACAATAAACAGATCTCTGTTAATAGCAATAAGAGAATAAAGTCAAATTTAAGCATTAGGAACCTTTTTTCATCATTTAGTCATAATGACTATGTCAATTATTTTGTAGATCTTCAGTTTAGAGGGATTTAGCATTTAACGCTAGTATATGGTAATCTTACATTAAAGACGTGCTTATCATCTAGAGCAACTTACAATTATCTCATTTATCCAACTGAGCAGTTGGGGGTTAAGAGCCTTGCTTAGGGGCCCAGCAGTGGCAGCTTGCTTGTGCTTGGAATTCTAACCCACAATCGTCCAGTTAGCAGAAACCACTGAGCTACCACTTAATGCCCAGTTGCTACCGACATGTTTACACCAGAATTGTACTCAAACCTCAATACACCTTTTTATTAATGTGATATTTTTCAGATGGTTATTTTGTAAGTAACTTTATTTCCATGACGCTACAGCTACACAACCTCGCTACGATCTCTATGTACATTTTAAATTGTACATCATATAAATCATAAACATAAACAATGTTAAAGGCAAGCAAAGTATTTTGCTTAATACTTAAATGATCCCTGCTCCAGAGTGTATATTATAATTTATATTTTTAAGTTGTACATCAGAAATCATTTAAAGAAAAAACGATTTATTCTGAAAACATCTCAATCTATTTGTTAAACTGGCCAGCCTACTGTAGTTACAGAAGAATACATCGATTTAAATAAAGAAATATTGACCTAGTTATAATTTCGAGCAATTTAGCCAATTACCCAAATGTTCTTCCTCAGCCAGTGTTTATTTTGGTGTGTTTGAATTTGTTGCACTTGACTAAAACTTGATCAAGTTAAAATAATTGACTTAAAGTGTGTATATTTGATCTGGAATATTTGATTTGAACTGACGTTTTTTTTAATCCTAGACGTTTTCTAGGCCATGTGATGTTGACACAGCTTTGATGTTGGCACTGAAGCACAAATGGAACATGTGACTAATACATCCTTAACTAGCAACGTTGAAGGTTATTTTCAGAATTTGTCCATAAACGCAATAAAGTAATAAAATGAGAACAGTATTCGTTTTGTAATGTTGCTTGCAACATTAGCAAGTTATTATTTTTTTATTATATTCTTGGAGTTGATTTACTCCTTTGATGCAAATTTGCCAACACTTAATTTATTTGTTGATAATTACGTCATGTTTGAAGAATTCAACAAAACAAGTTTTCTATTTTATCATCTACATTATTACACCTGTCAACAGTCATTTCCTCACTAGCTCTTTTCCTTCCTCCTTGAAGTTAAATAAATACAATTTTTTTTATATTTACAATGATCTATGAGAAGGGTTTTGCTTAGCACAGCCGAATAACGGTCACATCCAGCGATTTTTAACCCTTACTGAAAGTGTAGTCTAAAGTGCTGAGCTACAAAGCTATAACCCGGACACGTTGCTGGATAGCAGTCAAAGAAAGCAACATCTGTTAGCATCGGAATGAAAAAAAACCTTTCCAACAGGTTTCAATTGGTTTTAATGCTTAAATCACTATTAATTAGACATCAATGTTTGATTTTTAATTAGACAGATGGGGCAGATAGACAAGTGCTCACCAATCACTGCAGTAGGAGCGACAGTATAGGTGAAGTTTAATAGGTCAAAAAGTGCATAGGCAAGCGGAAGAAGAGAACGAGAGAGCTGTAGAGAGAGAGAGAGAGAAAGAAAGAGAGAAAGAGAAAGAGAGAGAGAGAGAGAGAAAGAGAGAAAGAGAAAGAGAGAGAGAGAGAGGATAAGGATAAAATGCTAGCTAGGGCTAATGGCTGTAAACTCAGTGCCTATCAGCAAGGAGCTGGCTGACTTAAATCCTCAGGGCCATTTGAGTAATCGAGACAAAACACTCCTCCTATCCTGCAGGCATGAATCTTGGACCGTGGTCCTCACCTATCCTTTCTCTTTTGCCCCCTACCTACCCCCTTGTCCTTCATCTATCAGTTTTTGTGCCTCTCTTTTATCACTTCTTTTTTCTATAATACAATAATCATCCTGCAGTGTACGTTTCCAATAGCACTGTATCTATTCAGCCCATGCCACCAGCCAGTACAATTTATCACCTGCCTAGGGAATAATATCCAGGGAACAGTGCCGTAAGAAAATAAACAAGCAGCCTCAACACAGAAACACGGTTTACTATAGTACAAAAGTAAGACGCATGTCTTTTCCTGTAAATGAGAGGATAGCTTTTAACACAGTTGCTAGTAGGGGTAGGAAAATTGCCAGAAAAATGATTAAAGACTTTTTAAGTGCCTGCAAAAAAAAAAAAAAAAAAAAAAAAAAAAGAAGTATTTTGTGTCATATTTTTAATCAAATCACAGTTAAAAACAATCTAACCCAAAACAGTTGTCTAATCAGCTGCTTGCTATGGAATGCCGAATCTTGAAACATTAGACTGGTATTTTACATTCACATTTATGGAATTTGGCAGACGCCCTCATCCAGAGCGGCTTACATTCTCGTTTATACAACTGAGCAATTGGTGGTTAAGGGTCTTGCTCAGGGGCCCAGCAGTGGCAACTTAGTGGTGGTGGGAATCAAAACCCCGATCTTCCAATTAGCAGTTTAACACCTTAATCACTGCACTACCATGCCACAAACAGGAAACTCACCAAGTCGCATGTAAACTGTCAAACAATTGTATAACCTAAGTTCACATTCAGTGCGTCTCTGAGGATCTTAGCAAAGGCACAGCAAGGATTTAAAGGATAGCAGAAAGGTAAACTGCACTGGTTCTTAAACCCTCAAAATGTTATATTACGGGATTGTCAAATGTTTCTGTACCACTTAACAGCACAGCCACAAAACTAGCCTTCCCAAACTGCAGCAAGAAAGTTGGTAGTACACAGTTGTATAGAATGTTATTGTGTGTTGTAGCATTAAATTTACATTTCTAGCATTTGGCAGACACCCTTTTCCAGAGCGATTTACATTTATTTAATTTATACAACTGGGGATTTGAGTTCAATCAGTGGCAACTTGGTGGTGCTGGGAATCAGACCCAGATCTTTCAATTAGCAGTCCAACACCTTAATCGCTAGGCTACCACTTACCCATTACATTATTCCTTTACTGGAACCAAGAAACCCAGCCACTGTTCCGGCATATCAATGCCACTATTTAAAGCCCCTGAGCTCTGTAAAAACATGGCGTGTAATGTTTGAGCCATGACTCAATCCTATTAAACCCCTTTAGGACAAACTGGACTATCTACTGCACCATCGCTCAACATTAGCTGTAGAACTCAGTAATACTATTCTGGCTGAATAAACAAATCTGGAATGAAGTGTTTAAAATGCAAATGGTCGTCAAAGAGAGGTTTCCTGTTAGCTTTATTCATTTCACACATTTGTCAACTAGCAGGATCGTAAAACTGGATCCCAAATCCACACTGATAACCTGTTCAACCATTAAACTAGTCAGTCTACCACTGATACACTCAATCCTTTAAGAAATGCAAACCTGTTATGATGACATCAATATGGCCTAGCCCTCTTAAACATAATGGCATGGATCAAACTGCAGCAGTTACAGTATGTCCTCTACAGTCTTGCTGAAGACTTCTGAAGGTGTTAAGAGTAAATAACAATTCACACTTCCTGAAAAAAAAAGAACCTGTTTTTTAGCAATGTTTCAAGTCAGGTAAATTTTTTTTCACCAGCAGTTTGAAGAATGCAAATTGCATAAGTTTGTCAGTGGTACAGTGTGCAAATTTATGCTTGAATGATGCGCAATTCATACAGTTTGATTGTGCACCTACTGTAATTTAGCAAAGTCACTTTGCAGTGTTACTTTCTAGGATAAAGTCTGGCTCGAAGGCATGCGGTCGACATCATGCGATACTGATTAATTTTGGAAACACCTGACTTTTTTTAAATTATTATTATTATTATTAAAATAATAAAAACACACCTTTCCGTGCTTTTTTGATACAGAATCATTTTAAACTTGTAGGATTTACAAGTCAAGACTTTCCTGTCAAAAGGTGCTTATTTCCAGATGAAGGATGCCACTACGGGAATGCAGAGGCAATGACCTCCATATCTCATTCAACTGGTGGGACACATAAACGCACCCCATAAAAAAACGTAGAACGCAATTATGTACCGTCATAACAATAGAACATTAAGTAATAATCGGAAAGATCTTTAAAGCACTAATAATCAAATCAATACAGATGTTTCATATAATGACCTTTACGCGCAGAAGACAACAGCACATCAAAGCATCATCTCACACACAAAACTCGACTATAGAAGTAAAACCAAATCACTGATGCCAATCAGAAGGAATGTGATGTGATGTGATGTGATACGATGTTCATTATCCTAAAATCCACGCAGCTTCCGAGACTCACATGATAAGAACACACACATCAGCTGGGCACATGAAGGATATTACACTGAGTTTCTTACCGGCGGATGGAGTTAGAAGGTGTGCATCAATCTTGCGTCGTTGTCATGCGTGTGTGTGTGTGTGTGTGTGCGGAATGCGTAAAGCCGGGAAACGCCACTGCAGTCCGCATCGGTCAGGCAGGTTTCTGCTTCTCTTTCTCTCCCTCTCTTCTTCTGTCTCTCTCTGTGTATGTGTGTCTAAGTGTGTATCCCTGCAGGCAGGTGGCTGACTCTTCTCCTCCGTTAAAGCTGCAGTTCAGATTCGGTAACGGTGGTGGTGAATCGGAGCAGATGCATGTTTGATTTCTGACTTCTGGTGGACAAGAGGAAGGAAACGAAGCCTTCTGTGGAACTCAGCCACTCTAGATAACTAGACACACTGCAAACACACTCTTGCCCTACCCGGTCTGCGGCGCTCGGAGCATGCGCATTGCGCTCTCCGGGATTAGCTGGAAACGTCTGCAGGTGGGACGAGTTCTGCAGGTAGTGTGTCAGAAAGTTCCTGTAGGGCATCCGGCCCAACCCTTCTGCTTAAGATCCACTACCACTTTACAAGCTTTACTTTTAAAATATTTTTATATACATAACTTTGTCCTTAATCTGTTAAGAATAAAAGGTGGTCTGGTCTAAGGATAGACAATATTTATTTATCTATCTTCAGGATCTGCATTATTCTGGTAAAAGCCATGGTGCATCTATGACCTATACAAACACTGAGTGAGACACCTAATCATCACATCACTCAATAATCTGGATAAACTCTATAAGGACACAGGAACAATATGTACCTGTCCATACAGACCGTAACCCAAGATGATGAGTAAAGCTTGAAGGTATGTCAAAGGTATTTTCTTAAGAAACTGACACCTAAATAGTCCCGTGTCAGGGTTGGTTCTCTGGCTGTTTAGATGTCCTCTGAGATAAGGTAAAAAATCCTTAGGTAATGTTTCTGTATCTTGGTTAGACATTAGAAATAGACCTGAAACAACAACAAAAAAAAATAAATAATGACTTATAGAAAAAAATAGAAAAAAATATATAATGTAAAAAAATTCTAACAATGATACTGCTAATGTATTTACATACTTTACAGTAATTTCCTTACCACAATTTGTTGACAAGGCAAAATAGATCAGTGGACCCATGAACATAATAGACAATATGCTAAAAAAAGATTTTCTATATATAGGAACAGAGTACAGAGGGGAAACAGAAGAAAAAAAAGAGAGAGAAAAACAGAGAGAGAGAAGCAGAGAGATAGAGAGAAGTCTCACCACTCTGTACCCGATTTCAGACATTATAAACAGTAATCTATTAATCAGCAATAATCGCATTGGCTTGAAAGATCAAATCATCTGTTTTGCTATTAAATCTTTTGTTATGAGTGTAAACCCAACCTGACACACTTTGTGCAGCTCAACATCTGGAAAGTTTGATTAGTTGGATCTTGTATTCTTGTGGGAAGTGGTTGAGGTGTTGGATAAATACCAGAAAGACCAGAGTTTGATACCCAGCACCACCAAGCCACCACTGTGAGCCCTTAAGCAAAGCCCTAAACCCCTAATTGTATAAAAATGTAAATGTAGGGTGTCTGCCAAATTCTATAAATATGTCCTATTGAACAAATGCTATATACTTTTAAACCTAATCTTGCTGTTGGAGTTTTACCAGGGCTGGTTATGGAGTTTGCCACCGACATTTAATACATTAACATATACAGTAACATACAATAAACCCCCCACTTTAATTTTAGGTGTAGATGGTGCAATACATCCTGTCCAGGAATTTATACGGCTGTAACAACATGCTTAAAATGTGTTTACATGGCAGTGGTATTTTGGTACATCTGCAGTGAGGCCGGGTAAGCCTATTCTTAGAGGGAGAGAGACAGAGAGAGAGGGCAGAAATCCAAATGACTCCCTATCGAACCTAATATAATGCAGAAATGCTGATCAGCAGAACAAGTGACAAAAATAGCACTGCTGTTGTGAGTTCAGAAAGCAGCAACTACATCTACTGACCCCTAGTGGTTATAAGATAAGATAAGATAAGATAAGATAATCTTTATTGATCCCACAGCGGGGAAATTAAATTGTTACGGTGGCTCAGATACAGAAACAGTTACGTGCAAAGTAGGAAAATAGAAAAAATGTGCAATAGAAAAGTGCAAATTGTGAGAAATAAAAACAATTTACGATAAACATTTTTAAAAATCTAAAAGTATTTACAGTTATGTGCATCTGTAGTTAGACTGTTGAGTTGTACAGTCTAACAGCGGTGGGTATGAAAGACCTGCGGAACCGCTCCTTCCTACACGGAGGGTGTAACAGTCTGCTACTGAAGGAGCTGCTCATAGCCTCCACTGTCTTATGCAGTGGGTGAGAGGTATTGTCTATAACGAGTGCTGTGTTACTTATTCACTTTCTATACAGTCTTTCTATAATTAAGAAAGCTTAATTTTAACTTTTAGTCGGTTGCATTGCTTTTCACGAATACACAGCATCTCTTATTATGTACCTGCTTGATCCGAAACACAATACTCGACTAAGTATACAAATTACGTCTGCCTCGAGACTTTTCTGCGCTGTGGCACCATGCTGGTGATATAAACCTCTTATCAATATCAGAACTGCTTACATTAAAGACATACTTTTTCTCAAACACCTAATGATTAATATTTAATAAATACAACATGCTCTTTTACCAACAGTTTGAGGTTTGTGTTAAACTTAGTTTGTGATCTAGGAATCTAGTATTGATCTATTTATTGGTACAGACTCAAAGCACTTTTTGTCGCACCTATTATAACACCCTACACACATACCCTTATTTACACCTGGGGTAGGTTGAGAAGAGGAAATGACAAGCATACAGGCTTATGATTGAACACCTTTTTTACTAGGAGTGTGTACAGTATGTTTAGGGAGCTGTTACATCCTGCTGGGCCACCGAACAGGGCCCTAAAGCTTAAATTGCTCAGTTGGATAAAGAAAAAATAAATAAATAAAGTCACTCGCTCTGAAAAAAAAGGCTGTCTAGTGTCAGAAATGTACATTATGCAAAAGAATAGACATCATAGAAAGTCTGTGAAATTTATCAAATGTTTTTTTTAGACATTTACAAATTGAGCAAAATTAATCTTGCTTGAAATTATATAAAAGGTTTTCAAAACCTTGTTAAAAAATGCATGTTATTATATAACCAAATTGGTTATATAATAACATGCATTGAATGTTATAGAATACACAATTATAGACAAACAAATGTTAAACACAACAGAAATTCCCATCAGATTTGCTGTAACTGGACGATGTCTCACACTACGGCTGTGGCCAGTATGTTCTATTACAATAATTGAAAATATAACAAAAAATAATTACAAATCTCAAATGAGTGACTAAAACAAGAGAAAACTATAAAAGTGTTAATGATAAGTGTTGTATAATCCACTTCCTAATGACGCCAGTCCAACCTGAATGCAAATCCTTTATTACAATACAATTTTACACTATCATCGTAAAGTAATATAATAAAATATCATCATCATTAGAATTAGTTACATGTGACAAACACACAAAGTCTGGGTTAAAACCAACCTGTTATGTTGATGTTGTATAGTGGATGTTTCAAGCTACGTCTATAGAAATAAATGCTTAAAAAAAAAAAAAAAAAAAATAAAAAAAAAAAAAAAAGCTTAACACGCCGACTCAAAATCCATCTCACAATTCGGATTTGCATAGTCAAATGAAAACGTTGATCAGCTACTTTGAAATGTGCAACATGTTTCTTTCATTCTCTCAGTAAGTGCAAACTGTTATAAAGCTTCCGTATAATTACATTCATTCTTAAGTTAATGTATTTACAAAATGAAAGCTCAGCAAAAACGACAAGACATTTTATCTTCAAAATGGAATATGAAACCCCTCTGGTAGAACACGAGTAGTCAGCAGACACTTCATACACACGTATGGTCCATGTTCATTGCACTGTGCCAGCACAGGGAGTCATTTCAAACAGATCAGCGATGAAGGAAGTCCTGAAAGATAAAAAAGTAGTTTAAGAAAGCTTTTCTTACAGATAAATATAGAACAATATTTAATATAATTACAATAATAAAAAAAGGACCTCCGTAATACATTTCTAACTCATATTTAACTTTGGACTAAATTCATTGGGAAAAAAATTGCTAAAGAATTACCACTGTTACACTGTTATTACACTGTTATTACACTGTTATTACCAATGATTTTACTGTAGTCAATGCAATACAGTATAATTTAGTCCAAAATTTCTGGATTGTCTAAATAATCAGAAACTTGCCAAACCCCTTTCTTGTTTTAATGTTCAATTCATCCAGCGATTTGTCTACCACAGGACATTTCTCCTTTCTAAAAGTAAAGACTGAAAAACAGCTTCTTTCCTGTGGCTGCTTCTGCACTGAACAGCTGATATACAGTATTTTAATTACTACTGCACTGCCACTTCTATACTTTGCACTACCTTATCATTATGCATCTTTGCACAATCTATAACTATCTATTGTTACACCTCTATATTCTATCCATATACCTCTGTACATTATTTACCCTAACCCTCTGTAACTATCAGCCTCATACCCTATTTATTACACTGATATTTATTGTAAATAAGCCACTTATGCACTTCTGGTTAGATGCTTACTGCATTTCATTGGCTCTGTACATCTACCTTGCACAATGACAATAAAGTTGAATCTAATCTAATCTAATCTAAAGGTTAGTACATACTTCCTCAGAAATAACCGAAACCAGCCTGTTGCCTTTGTTTTAAACTGCAGCATCACAGACTGATAAACATACGCACAAAGAAAGCAATGTCTTCTTTTTTTATGACAGGTGTAGACTCTATAGTAGCTTTTATTGGACAATGGGTCATCTATCTGACTGACATGTAAAGCAACTAATCAGTGTGTTTTAGGTTATATAGTGTTTAAGGGTTTGAACGAAAGCCCTGCATGAGACTGTTTTCTTAAACCCTCACCCGCCCGCTCCTGCTGAATTTATGACCAGCAACCTGCATGTCCATCCCTGCCCGCTCCCACGGACTTTTCCCATGCCAATACCCCGTCTTACTCACAGAGAGTGGACGACTGCGGCATAGACGAAATTGGAAAAAGACGGAATTTGAATAAAGACTAAAAAAAAAAAGAAAAATCTCATCATCTCCCAATGATAATGAATGTTTTTTTTTCTATTTAAAAAAACACCTAAATGGAATTAAAGTCAGGTTGAATTGAGATTTATTCTTCTATCTGGTTCTCTGAGGTAAAAGTTGAACTTTGTTCTGTTAAATCCTATAAATACTGGTCCCTTATGAGAGTATGTTAATGCAGAAACTCGTATAAAAGCAAAAACTATGTAAAAAAACTATTTTAAAAACTCTTGTCTTGTAGAATATATTAATTTTGTCCAATACAGGAGATACGGTATTCATCACTTACTTGATTTGATAGAAATGAGACATCGTATGGTCGCATGAGCCACACCTCTCAAAAAAAAAAACCAAAACAAAAAAAAAACACACCAGATGAGCAGATCAGCACTCTTTTTCCGAGGCACCCAGGCGACACAGACGTTCATATATAGTTATATCTGTGGGTTGATGAAGGGAGCAAAGTCCACCATGTTCTGTAGCAGAACCAGCGCCCTCTGGTGGGGAGGCTTCACATCGATCTGTACGTTTCGCCTCCGTAACACACTCAGACTGGACTCGCAAATGTTATGACAGTGATTCACCTTCAGAGACTGCAGTTTAGGGCAGTATTCAGCCAAAGTACTACAAACATACATACACACACATACACACACATACACACACATACACACACATACACACATACACCTACACACATACACACATACACACACATACACACACACACACACACACACACACACACACACACACACACACACACACAACACACACACATACACACATACACACACATACACACACATACACACACATACACACACATACACACACATACACACACACAGGGACAAAATAATAATAAATAGGTAAACAATAGATTTTTGGTTTGATTATATTCAGTTTTAAACCACAACAATAATAAACAAAAAATAACAAAAATAACAAAAAATATTTATGATAAATGCATAAATTATCAATATTTATTACTTAAATTAAAATAAATTATAATTTACTCGTCTATCATTGCTTTATAGTGACAACACAACAGAAATCGCAGCAAGCTCTCGAGAACAAACGGTTTTTCACAGCATCATCCCACTAAAGCAGCCTTTAAATACTTTAGTCACAGAAACACACTTTCATGCAGCACACACACACACACACACACACACACACATTCTCACTTACCTAATGGCCTTGTCGTGAACCCTCAGACAGCCGGTCAGGTCGAGATGCTCGAGCTCCCTGCAGTGCTTGGCTACTTCTTCCACAGTTGTGTCTGTAATGTTGGCATTGATGGCCACAGACAGCGAGCGGAGACTGGACCAGTGCGCTGCCCCGTAACACAGGGCCTCCTCTCTCAGCTGCCTGCAGGCGGTGAGGTCCAGCGTTTGTAGCTTAGTGCAGTGATCCGCCAAACTGTGCAGCGCCAGGTTATCCACCCAATCGCAGTGCGCCAGGCCTAAATGCTGCAATTGGGGGCAGCCGAGGGCCAAAGCCACCAGGGCGTGTCGAGTGAGATGGACACAGCCGTATAAGTCCACACGCTGCAGCTGCTGGTTCTGCCCGATCACAGGAAGCAGCTCCTGATCAGTGATCCAGTCACAGCAGTTACGCACAGACAGGCACTGGAGAACGTTATTATTACAGAGCATAGAACAAAACGCCTCCTTAGGAACATGAGGACCTGTCTGAAATGGGACAGAGACAGAACAGACAGTGGTTAATAGACTGGGGTATTTCTAACTGCCAGCAAAACATCTCTAATCTTTAGAACCTAAAAGCAGAAATAAACACACTTCAAGACAACAGACCAACATAAACGTATTGTATTTGGAGAGAGAGAGAGGGGGAAAGAGAAAGTTTGTGAGAGAGAGAGAGAGAGAGAGATGAAAGAGAAAGAGAGAGATAGGCAAGAAAGAGAGAGGAGAGAGATAGAGGCGAGAGAGAGAGATAGAGAGAGAGTAGAGAGGTGAGAGAGAGAGATAGAGAGAGAGAGATAGAGAGGTGAGAGAGAGACAGACAGAGAAAGGGGCAAGAGAGGAAGAGAGAAA
The DNA here is from genome assembly GCA_005784505.1 of Bagarius yarrelli. Lineage (NCBI taxonomy): Eukaryota > Metazoa > Chordata > Actinopteri > Siluriformes > Sisoridae > Bagarius > Bagarius yarrelli. The sequence goes on along the minus strand of VCAZ01000025.1, from coordinate 1,510,086 downwards.
GGCAAAAGAGAGAAAGAGAGAGAGAGAGAGAGGCGGGAGAGAGATAGAGAGAGAGAAAGGTGGGGCAAGAGAGAAAGAGATAAAGAAAGAGAGACGAGAGAGACGAGAGAGAGCGAAAGAGAGGTGAGAGAGAGGCAATAGAGAAGACAATAGCATAATTTAATTGCGCAGTTTGATAAAAAAAAATGATCACCCACATTTTTTTGGGCTCAACTGTTGATGAGAATTAAGTGATCACTTCAACTGATTAACCGTCATGAACTGTAGCTATTGTGAGCACAGTATTTAATACACACTATATCGCCAAGCGTTTGTGGACACCTGACCATAACATACGTATGGGATATTAAAGATCTTACTCCTTACTACAATCAGGAGTGAGATGTGTGTCCATTCAGCTACAATAGCATTAATGGGATCAGACACTAATGTCAGGTGAGGGGAGGAGTCAGTGTTCCAGTTCATCCCAAAAAGGTTCTGCGGTGTTAAAGTCAGAGCTTTAATGCAGATAATGTAAAGCTACAACATTCAAAGACATTCTGGACGATTGAGTACCTCCAAATTTGTAGGAACATTTTGGAGCGGAACCATGTATGGATCTGATAATTATCACTATATTGCCAAAAGTTTGTGGACACCTGATCATCAGATCCATATGTGATATATGTGTACATATGCCTTCATCAGGGCGTTATAGCTTTTTAGAAGACAGAATAAAGTAAGCTCACCTGTGCAGGGTCGAACGAACGGCAGTTGGACAAATAGAGCTGAATTAGAGAGCGGAAGCTTTTGCTCACTCGCTGCAGGCTGACCAGATGTCGTAAAGGCAAGTAGCAAAGCACGTGTGTCAACAAGATGTCCTCCCAGGGCAGGTCTAACAGTTGATATCTGCAACATGATAGAAAATCACAATCTTAAATAACGACAAAATAGTTTCTTAACTAGTTACAGACCGGAAGCGAATGAAAGAAAAGAGAGGACGCGTTCGTATGGGCAACGAGACGTACATTCATAAAGCAGAATATTGAGGGACGCAGCATGGCATATATTTCTGTCTCATATTTCGGCCATTTTTCTCTTTAGAAATTTCAGTGTGTCTTTATTAAACTGGCCTTTCTGCGCCCTCTTTATTAAAACTCTGTGCCCCTCCAGGGGTCACGCCCCCCAGTTTGGGACCCACTGTGATAGAGAAAAAAATTTTATGCTGGCTATTGTGATAGTTTCATTCAGATACTTTAATTTCTTTAGTATCTAAATACACTATTTATAGTGCTACATAAGTCAGTTAATAATAGAACATTTATAAAACCAAATACTGCGATACAGAAATTCTAACTATAGACAAAAAAGCATAAAAACTACAATTCCGATTAGAATATAAAGATGTGAACGTGTATTTACACCGCAGACGATTTAGGAAAAAGGGCAGATCATGAATCATTTTGGAATCTTGGATTTTGACTCCCAGAATCGGATCGGATCGGATCATCAAGTATCTTAGGTAGTATGTGATTTCGGACGAAGCCTTAGTTTAGCTACTGATAACGCTGATAACTGATAACGGTGCTGCTGAACTGGGTAAATTGTATGCTGCTACAGGCAAATGTTTAATTTCCTGTTTGTTCTTTGTAACTTAACATTTACATTCACAGCATTTGGCAGACGTCCTTATCCAGAGCGACTTACATTTATCTCTTTAATACAACCGAGCAGTTAGGGGTTAAGGGCCTTGCTCAGGGGCCCAGCAGTGGTTACTTGATGGTGCTGGGAAATCAAACCCACAATCTTCATGTTGGCTGTCCAACACCTTAACCATGAGCCATGTGTTTTTTATCAATAAATATTATTAGATCATTACAGATACAGATGATTTTATAGTCTAACAGTAAGAGAAAATAAAATCTGTATTAAAATAAAAGATGCATCAGTGATCAGTTTAGAGTTGCATCACAGCCCTCAGAATCTACCCAATCGAATCGCCGGATGTTTAGAGATTCCCATCCTCGTGTAACACAGTGTTACAACATACACACAACCCAAATCTCAGACATGACTACTTTACTCTGCAGGTTAATAATAAGTGTTCAGAGTCTATGAAAGATTACAACTAAAAAAATTACAGTTCTAAAATGATGCTTATTTTTAATAAAATAAACAACAAAAACAGCAAAATAAAATAACGTCTGGGAGAAATTTTAATTATATGATATTGGAATGATCTCCGAAATATTTTTGTGTACATTTTTTGATATATCTTGTGCACTAGTCTTTACGTCATGGACGTGTCCACGCCACAATGAAATTACGTCATAACAGATATTATTTTAATATTTTAGGATTAAATCAAATACCCTTAAAAACATTTTTAAAGTATTTAATTTAAAATTAAATGATTAAAATTAAATTAAAATATAGATAAAGGAAACGATGAAGCCCTCTGAAAATTGGAGCCACACAGTACAGTGTAATATTGCTATGTCTTCTATTTCACACATCGTACAGAAGGTTTATTAATTGCTCGAGATAAAGTTAACTGTAACAAAATAAATTAATAAATTAATTAAAGCATTTATAGGAATTGCATTTATAACTGTGATGCATAAAAACGCTCCTATTAAAAAAAAACAGGAACCGGTCGGATCAAAATGACAGATACCACACGTGACGTCGGAATGTACTAACTAAATATTTTTGTTATCAAGGTTAATAAAAAACTTATTTAAACACAATAAATGTTACTGTACTTAAATAATCCCGGTCGCTCCTCCGTTTCTTCCTCTACCGCAGTGTAAATCCCAAATAATCGGTGATTATTGTCGGTCATCTTTAGTGCTACTGACCGGGTGATGCACAGCCCGCACAGTCAGGCCCCCTGGGTAGTTTTGCTAAATGCCTGATGTAAAATCATAAAGACTTTTTTAAAATCTAATTTGAATAATAATTGTATAAACTTGATTTAATAGTTTTTCTAAAGCACAAAAATGACTTAATGTTAAATATGAAATGTTTAATAATTTTTTCTGATGACGTTTTGGGTCACATGGGTTGCACTTGGGACACAAATATGTCCTTTTTAAAAATATAAAGGGATTTCGACAGAACACAAGGAGTAGATAGTTTGTTGTTTTTTCCCCCTATTTTATGACGGATTATAATAATGACTTTAAAAAGGGCAGATAATTCAAAAACAGCGTAATAAAACTGCGCACCCCTTTCTTCTTCTTTGCTCTAAAACCTGGAGTTTTTGTTGTTTAGTTTGTTACTGCCATCTATCGAAAGACACAGGTATTGTCTCCAGACAGAAACTATTTGCTGGGACATTAAATTAATCTTTATACTAATATTAAAACAGTGTTTTTTAAATTAGTAGCTAGATAACTAGAACTCAATAACTCAATATATGTGTTAAAACATCTATAGTTTGTAAGCTAAATAACATGTTGTGCTTTTTAAAAATCCAAGTATAGCTATTTAATTTAATGTTAATTTAAATGTTATATAACATCATCACAAAATGTTACAGTAAGATGGATATTAACTACATGCATGTTTGTAAAACTTAAGAATTAAACAATCTATTCTGTGATTGCATCTTTTATTACAGCCAGAATTTGTATACTTCTGCAACACAGAACTCACACAAAGACAACAAAGAAAGAAAACAAAAAAATCAGCATGTCAGTTCACCTACAGTGATTGATTATAATAGAGGCACCAGAGTGGAAAGAACTGCTGAGCCATGACATTGCAGGATTGGGAATAAAGCTGGACTGGTGGCTTAGCAAAACTTTACTTTAAAGCTAAACAGAATAATAGAAGCACAGATAAAAGATATGGCTTCAGTTTACAGTTTTACTGTGCAGTCACTGGAAGGAAAACCTGTTTCTCTCCTCGTTTACCAGGGCAAAGTGCTCCTCATCGTCAATGTGGCCACCTTTTGAGACTCCACTGTCAAAGAGGTACCTAAATCTCATGAATATACTGTTACATATCTTACACTGTATATATTATCTATTACCAATTGTCTAAAATGTAATAAAGCCTAATGTATTTGGAGAAACTTACTTGTTTAATTTAATTTTAAGTTAGAAATTGTATTTAGATTTACAAAAGAACTTAGAAGTAAATAATTTAAATAGGTGGCACGGTGGCTTAGTGGTTAGCACTGTTGCCTCACAGCAAGAAGGACCAGGGTTCGATTCTCAGTCAGAGGTCTTTCTGTGTGCATGTTCTTCCTGTGCTTGTGTGGGTTGCTCCAAGTATTCCGGTTTTCTCCCACAGTCCAAAAACATGTACGTTAGGTTAATTGGTGATTCTAAATTGCACATAGGAGTAAGTGCGATGGACTGGCAACCTGTCTAGAGTGTACCTCTCCTGCCTTTCGCCCTTTCATAGATGGCTGGGATAGACTTCAGCAGATCCCTGTGACCCCGAATTAGGTAACAAGTGGGTGTAGAAAATGAATGAATAATTTTTAAATATATGTTGCCAAAATGTCTGTACATTAATATATATTAGACATTAATTGTGATATTCTCTAATACATTATAAATGTATAAGTCGTCATAGGTAAGCAATTACTGTACATACTAAAATGTGCAATAATATGTTATTTATCTGAGTAAACCTCAATAAAGAACAGTGTGTTTTTCTGTAATTCCAGTACCACAGCCTGAATGCACTTATGGACAGGTTCAGTAGTAAGAACTTCACCGTTCTGGGATTTTCATGCAATCAGTTTGGACTACAGGCACCAGGTAAGCAACACTTACCTTCATTGTGGATGTTTATCTGTTTCTTTTCCCTAAACATGCCTTTGTTATGCATCCTCAGGTGTTTAAAATTAGCGATATAAGTACATTTTTTTTAATATTATTTATTATTGTGATTTAACATGGGCCTAGGAATCTCAATGTACCATATAGAGTCTCTGTTGCCTTTATTATAATATGAAATATTTAATTTAATTTAATATTCATTATATAATATTAGACTTTTTATACATGGGGAAAAGCTTATAATTAGCAGGTGAAACCTGGAAGTACACAGGCATGAGTTTTATCAGTACATAGAAAAGTATTACAGGTTCAGGGTGATCCAAAGAGAAGAAACTGGACTATTAGCTCTCATCTGATCTCATGAAACCACATTTATGGTGTAATTCTGCATGATGAGCAAAAAAAACAGCCGCAGGTGTTCATACCATGCAAGCTGCTGAGGGACAAAGTGGACTAGAGATAAAGAGGTATAGAGCATATAATTATTATGCTGACAGTTAAACGCTCTAAAGGTGTGCTACATTTACTCTTTTCTTTTACAGAGAAAAATCACGAGACCTTAGACATCCTGAGGTTTGTAAGACCTGGCGGTGGTTTCATACCCAAGTTCCCCATGTTCAGTAAAATCCAAGTTAATGGGCTAAATGAGGATCCTATGTACTCCTACCTGAAGGCAAGTTATTCATATTCTAAAGATGACATGTGTGTGTTTTAGTTTGGAACATATGAAAACTTGGACAGTACATAAAAAGTACAGTTTAATCAAAAAATACTAGAGTTTCCTATTTATGACCTCAGTCTAAAGCACATGTGTAGTCCGTACAATCAGGAAGCATTATGTCACGGGTGGGTGATATCAGCGACCAGAAAGTAATGCTATATAAGCATGCATCCAGCCGTGCTACAGTAAACATGCTTTTTTTCAGCATGTGTGTTTGTGTGAATGAGAAAGATTTAAAAAAAGTTCAAAAAAGCAGCTGTGGCTGTGTGTGCTCCGCTTCCACATACCGTTCAGGCCACTGTGCTGACCACATCAGGGACCAGCTCTGAAATGTAGGCCACTTGGGAGATTTTACATTACAGTTCTGTGAAATCGGCTCTGTTAACCCAGCCACAAAAGTTGTTCCAGGGCAGAGCACCGACTGGCAAATACAGAGATCCACTGTCCTTGTAAGGGGCCCGAAAGTTCAACAGCTGGGTTGTTTCCTGCCGGAAATCTGTTCAGGGTGTCAGGCTGAATGCTCCGGTCATAATAAAGGCCAGCCTTGAGAGACTGGTTTCCCCTTATAGACTTTTTGGCCGTGTGGAAACTTCTGCCGAACGTCTCTTAAAAGGTCATACATATTATACAAAGCAGATACAAAAAAACACTTTTTACCGAACCTAAGGGACCATTATGTGCTTGTAATTCACCTACATCAATCACCACTTTTAACCTGGCATGTCAGATCCTTCAGTGAATTCAGGAAAACTTTGCTCCCTGTGGGCAGTTACATCGTTGGGTCCCTGTTGAGGCCGGAGCTGAGGTCTGGGGGAATGTAGACACACTGTCCACTTTGGTTTTCTCTCATGATCCTGTTGGTCAATAATTCATTTATTTATCCATCCACTTGTCCATCCATCCATCCATCCATCCATCCATCCATCCATCCATCCATCCATTCATCCATCGATCCAAACTTTAAATTTTTCTATCTATCTATCTATCTATCTATCTATCTATCTATCTATCTATTCTCTCTCTCTCTCTCTCTCTCTCTCTCTCTCTATATATATATATATATATATATATATATATATATATATATGCTTTTATTTATTTAATTATCCATCCATCCATCCATCCATCCATCCATCCATCCATCCATCCATCCATCCATCCATTCATTCATTTCAAATGTCTATCACTTCATTAATACTAGGTATCTGATTTATCATGGTCAGAGTCAGGTCTATAATCTGAGCTATAATTTTTTCTGTAAATTGTTCCAGCATGACAATGTCTCTGTGCACAAAGCCCTTTTGCTCTATGAAAACAAGACGTGTTATGATCACCTAAACATCTTTCGGATGAACTGGAACTTTGACTGTAACCCCAGACCTCCTCATCCAACATAAGTGCCTGAACTCACTAATTCTATTGTGGCTAAATGAGAAAATTAGGTTTAATAGGTGTGACACTAAATATGGATGTAATAGTCAGATTTCCAAATATTTTTGTCCATAATCTAAGTCAGTAAAGGCCATATTTATATCTGAATTGATTGCAGGAGTCTTTACCTTCTGTGAATCCTGTCATCGGGGATGTCAAGAAACTCTACTGGTCTCCAATTAAAGTCAATGACGTCCGCTGGAACTTTGAGAAGTTTCTTATCACTGCAGATGGGTTGCCATACAGACGGTATGAAACATGTTATACACTTCAGATCCTCTTAGACAGAAGTCTGTGTTTGTCTAATAAGCTAATTTAAAAAAGCGAATGTGGGACTTTATTTAGGGTAAGTAGAGTTATTCATCTAATGTCCTGTTCATTATGATAATGATAATTCAACCAACTATTATGTGATTAAACAAATATTAAAAATAAATATTATAATATAGAAAACAGATTAGATTGATAATCATCTACTATTAAAAAACGCTGCTTTGGAAATGTCTTTAAATTTGTAAGAAAATGTCTTTAAATTTGCTAATTTGCTTATATAAAACTTCTTATTTAAGTTTAAATATTGCAAAGACATCTGCAGGTTTTATATTTTTTATTTGGTCAGTTGATTTTAGAGTTTATCAATAAAACTGAAATTTTAATTAAGACATCATCTGTTCAGATAAAAAAAACTTAAAAATACTTAAGATATTTATGCTTTATTATCCTTTATTATCATCTTTAAAAATGCAACCCTGCCAAAGTTTTTCTCTGATTTTTCTATTCTGTTCTGCTTATTCTTTTTTTCGACAGCTATGACCCAAGTCTCCCATTCGAGAAGGTGGAGAAAGACATATCTGCGCTCCTCCACATATCAAATCCTCAATCTGTTTCCTCTACATAACAACTGACTATTCGGACAATTCTACAGTATAAATCTCCCGTTACACACATTGCAGGGTTTTACACACTGACCATAGAACAGAACACGTCTGTCTATACATCCATCTTAATAATATGGTTTTACCAACATCAGACCATGTTTATACTGTAGCAATAAGAAGATGTGGAATCCAATCACCAGAAATGTAGTTTGCAAAGTAAATAATTAGTTTACACTAACAAATGTACAAATTTTTTTATTTTGTAATTTTATAATATATTACCCACAAATTAAAGTCAAAAGATTACCATAAAATGAAAACCGTAAAATTAAGAAAATATTTAAAAAAATGGATTCAACCACCAATAGGCTGTAAGATTTTATTTTAACACTCCTTATCCCTATTTGCAAAAATATATAGAAATTAAATAAATACTAGTAAAGATACTAAAATAGCTGCTAACTACGGGATTTGTACAAGGTATAGTTTGGATGGTTTTTAGCAGTAACCCCACAGTTATATGTAAATGTTAACCTTTTAGCCCTGTATCAGTCCTGTGTGTGTGTGTGTGTGTGTGTGCAGTGCTGAGGCAGTGTGATGATCCTTCAGTTAAAGCAGTTAGGCAGCTGAGCTGGGTCTGATAGGGCTGGAAAGGCTCTGAGCTTTAGTGCATTCACTCAGAGAAACATCTCCACCCGGCACCATCACTGTGGCCTCACACACACACACACATGATCGTCCGGGACAATTAAAAAACTGGAGAAATAAAAATATGATTTTTATTTTATTTTATGTTTTTTTTTTAAAACATGATATATTATGAACTTTCTTTGTGTCTAAGAACCTGAATCAGAATTTGATTTATTCGGCAAGTGTGTGTTGACACACAAGGAATCTGTTGTGGTTTTTGGAGTACATGTACTTGGTACATGAAACATACATACATACATACAAACATATATACATATAAGACATAAATTGTGTGATTATCAGCAGAATTATGTACAGATTGTGCGTATATATATATATATATATATATATATATATATATATATATATATATATATATATATATATATATATATATATATATATGGTCTGATATATATATATATATATATATATATATATATACGCACAACCTGTACACATTTCTGCTGTACATAAAACATTGCAGACTATATATATATATATATATATATATATATATATATATATATATATATATATATATATATATATATATATATATATATATATATATATCACACAATGTTTTCCATGATACAGCACTTGGAACCATACAGCCTTAAGGGTCTTGCTCAAGGTCCCAACAGTAGCACCTTAAACCGTTATCTTACAATCAAACAACCCAGAACCTTAACCTCTTTTTCGGCAAAAAAAAAAATTAAAAATACAAAAGTAAAACATTTACATTACTATATATTTCTTTAAAACATAATTATGTAAGTTTGTCTAAACGCTTTAATAAAACCCTCACTAGTTTATAGTAAAAATCATTATTCTAGGGTTGAAGGTTGAGCCTTTACGGCTTGCGCGAACTTGTGTGTTCTCAGTGCTGTCACTAGGGGTCAGTATTTCATAATAAATTGCTATAAATCGTCTAACGGTAATTCTAAACCACACATGCAGTCGGTTTGCTTTGTTTTATTGTCTTAAACACAGTCAGATAAAACTGATATCACTGTATACATCGGGTTTATTACTTGTCTTGAAAGACTCTCAAGTGCATCGCATCATCTTTTAAATTTGGTTCTGTGATGGACAGTTTTTAAAGTTGTTTTTGAGCTCATAGCTAAAGAGACATCATCAGGCATTATTCGTGTATATGTTTCTCATGCCTGACAATGGCATTCTACAGTGAAAAATAAATGTTTCTAAGTACACTAGTATCTTTTAAGTATCTTTTAGACTTCTGATAGGATAAAAAGCATCTTAGATAATGAAATAAGTAATGAATCTATGTAAATGTTTAGGCTAAAATTTTTTTTGAATATAGTCATTCATTCATTTATAGATTTTTAAGAACTGCTGTATCGTCATCAGGGTTGTGGTGGATGCTGACTGGAAAGATTGGGCTTGAGGTGGGAACATCCCAGTATATTTAGAAGGTCCAGTTGCCATTAAGCAGCATTGTGGGTCTATTATAATTTATAAATATCTAACGATAATACTTAATTACATTTAAAGTAGTGATGGGAAGTTTGGATCAGTTTACCGACTTGAACTTTTGAGTCTCGTTAAGCAAAATGAACAAATCTTTTTTCGAGTCGTTTCCTTTATTCTAGCAGGATATAATTAAAAGGATATGTGTTGCTTCTTTAACACATCTACTACTTACACACATGTTGATTACACTACAAAAAGATACATAACTCCGAGAAGAGTTTTTCAAAAAATGTTCATTGCATATTCATTTATCTTTTTTACCCACTTATTCCCTAATTCGGGGTTACGGGGGTCTGGAGTCTATCAGAGCCATCTCTGAAAGGGCAAACGGCAGAATAAGTACACCCTGGACAGGTCACACTCACTCCTTTGGGCAATTGAGAATTACCAATCAACCTAACATACATGTTTTTGGACTGTGGGAGGAAACCGGAGAACCCAGAGTAAACCCTACAAGCCCGGGGAGAACATGCAAACTTCACACAGAATCGAACCTGGGACCTTCTTGCTGTGAGACAATAGTGCTAACCACTTAGCCACCATGCTGCCTGTTCATTGCACATGACTTTTGATAATTTAAAGATAATTTCTAAATATTAAACATATTATATGTATTATATTAGTATTATTGACTGCAGAATACAAAGCCTGGTCACGTGATGAACGAACCTGAAGACTCGGCAGATTAACTAATCATTTCTGGGGTTTTTTCGGTTCATACTGCATAGGTTAAGGTTGAAATGAACAAATCGTAAGAATCTTTTGGATGACTTGTTGTTCTCGAGTCATATTAGGGAATCGTTCAAAATAAATGAATCGTTCATAAATGACACATCGCTAATTTGAAGCATTGTTGGCATATTAGTGAGAGTGAAATTACTTCAGTCATAGCAAACAGACATGAGGACACACAGTATAATTTGTCATCCTGCAGAGTGTTGTGTGATTTATGTGTTGGCTAGAAGGCTTTAAAATTCCTGCATGGAGTGTAGGCTAAAACCTTTCAGCTGTTGCACCATCAGATCTACCTGTGGTTCCTCTCCCAAATGTTAGAAGTCACACTAGAATGTCTAGAATGTCTTTGTATGTGGTAGCGTTACATTATTACTTTTACTGGTACTAAGAGATCCAAACAAAACTCCTGGGTTCCATTAAGACATGGCGTGTTATGAATGGAGTGGAAAAACTCTGCACATTCTGCACAAAGCTCTGACCCTAACACCACTGAACACCTTTGGGATGAACTGGAACTGTTGGACTGCACCACCTGACATGACTAACACTAGTGTAGTTCCAAATTGTAGTTTAAAGAAAAATAGGGAGTAAATCTGAAATTAGAAGTTTATAATTATATATGTTTGTGATGGCCAGGTGTCCACAAACTTTTGGCAATATAATGTATCTCAGTACACATAATTATGTAAACAGTCTGGACCTCTAAACAGTAAATCGATTCATTTAAATTAAACTATATAATACCAGTTAATAATAATATTAGTACTAATTCTATTTTAATTTGTATTTATAAATAATAAAGTTGATGTATAACACAAAGTCATTTCGATTTTATTGTAAATGTATTCCTGCATTTTATATCGTTTCAGTCCTACAGAGTTGCACCATATTAAAGTGGCCACTAAGTGTATGTATAGATCCATTAGTGAACATGGCTAATGAGAGAGACAAGTGAATAAATGAATCATTTATTATTTATGACACAGGCATGCTGCCAGTTCACTTGCATCGTTTTTGTGTGTATAGTCTAATTAAAAACTGTAGTCATTTTCATAGGTCATTAGCTCACAGTTCGTTTACTGTCAAACGAGGAAGCTTTTTCTGAGTAATTTTTGGTTACTCCGAAATAAACCGTTGTGGGAAATCCATATGTTGGATTTTAATTTATTTGTTTGCGCAGTATTTTTTTTTTATGCTCTAATATTTTGTGCAATAGTTCAAATGTATTTCTTATTAGAGGCTAGACTATAAGGCTAGAGAGTGCTGGTGTTAAAAAACCCCACATATTTATACCAGAATTTTTTTCCAATGTATAATAATATATGTGCTGATGAAGCAATAATAATAATAATAATAATATAATAATAATAATATAATATTATAATAATACTGCAACTAAATGAACACCTACATAATTTTAATACAGTCACAGTATAAATAACAAATGTCAAATGGCAGTTCTTTAAAATACTGACCCTTCAGTGAATCCAGTGAATCAATACATATATAGACTAGACTATATTATAATATATATATATATCTTTATGTATAAAAAAATATATATCCTTATGGTTGCAGAGTAATAAGTATATGTGGTGATAAAGCAGTATTTTTTTTTTTAATAATTAAAGGTTTTTTTGGACATATTATAATAGTATATGTTATAAAATAGTTATCTGCCAACAACAATAACAATAAATAATAATAATAATAATAATAATAATAATAAATAATAATAATAATTATTATAATAATACAGCAACTATATATACATAAGTTATTTTTTCAATACAGTCACACAAATACAAATTTTTGGATAACACATTAAAACTAGAAAATTGTACGCATATATTTTGTAAATTTTCTTATCACATAATTATAATTTTGTTTTAATGTCATTTCACACCTGTGTCCAGCAGTCAAAGCTGCTTGGTGCTGGTTTGGCACTTATAGGGGTTAAATATATACAGCCAGCCTCATCCATCATCTCCAGCAACCTTTTGTATTACCATTGATCTACATGGACACTAAGAATAACATGCTTTTATTGTTCCAACCCTACAAGTCGGTATTGCCCCGCTGATTGAGTACACAGCCACATCTCTTTAGACACACTTACCGAGGCCTATTCTGTCTTCCTGTCGTTAACATGGCACTTGTCCAGGTTATGGATCGATACCTGCTGATCCTTTTACGTTCCGACATTACGATGCTGGTTCTCTGCCACCAGCCTTGTCATTGAAATACGTTTCCATGCAGGTGGCTTGATTCTTTTTTATTCTGACTGTACTTTAAACTTATCTCCCAGAACTTGCAGTATTTAACCACTAAAAACTATAGACTGGATCATATTTAATGGTTTAATTTCCTGATGCTTAATTTTCTCTGGGCTTTCGTGTGGCGCTCATGTGTGCAACTGCGGCAGAGAAGAGCAGCAAAGCAAGTCCCATCGGGGGAAAACGCAACATCTGCTGCTCTTCTGGCTTCATCGGCTCTTGGCCCGAGAGGGATTGTTTAGAACTCCTTGTGCGGAGATCTGTCTGTAGCTGTCGTTATTTCCAGTTTACCTGTTCGGAGGAGATTATAAAATAAACCTCAGGAGGAAATGCAAAGAAAGCAGATTTGATTAATTGTGTTTTACCTGTTCAGTCAATTTCTTAATTTTGTACCAACATGATTGAGATGTTGATGTTCCTACATGTCTGAATGTTTATTCCAAACCTGTGCACAATGGTAGTTTTGCATGTGATGGTAAGTGGGTTTAATCAGAGCCTGATCTGAGGGGAGATACCACTGTCATTGTTTTAACAACAAAAGAAAATGATTATCCTTGTAAACGTGGCAACATTTTGTAATCTTCTGCAATTTTACTGAAGAAATTAAACTTCATTCTTGATTGAATTACCAATTTGATTTGAATAGCACTTTTATTACTGTCAGGTCACATGTCACAATGAGGAATGTGGTGGCAGAGGTGGCAACAATATTGATAGGATGAGGAAACCATGACAAAACCAAATGTTTTGGTTGTCTTATAGAGTAAAAGACATTACTTCAGACATCCACTTCAGTATTTACTACTGAAAAAACACCTGTTATTGACAGGTAAGCAGGGATTCGAGATTTCTTTCTTTTTTAAAATGTTTTAATTGATTTCCAGAATGATTCAATAACTTCCTTAAAATTAAGCTCTTTAGTTAACCAGCAAAAATTCCTACAATGAACCATCCACTTACAGTACCTGACATAAAATCCCCTATTTAAAACATCAAATATTTCTATAATCTATATTTACATTTACGAGATATGGTAGACGTCCTTATCCAGAGTGACTTACATTATTCTCTCTTATACAACTAAGCATTTAGGGGTTAAGGGACTTGCTCAGGGACCCAGTGGTGGTAGCTTGGTGGTGCTGGGAATCAAATCCTGATTTTCAACAAACACCTTAACCACTGTGCTACCACTCCCTATTTACATTATATTTTATATAAATATACAGTTCCTACCCCAGAATTATATCTATTTTCAGGTCTTTTCTTTAATGACTTTACATCAAGTTAACATGCTTTCTATGATTGCTAAAGCATTTTGTCAGAATAGCTGGGTGCTTATTACTTTAACCAGACTTCCGAGAGTTTCATTGTACATTTCTGACAGACGGCAAACTCCAAAGTGACACATTTAACTTATTAATCCAACTGAGCATTTGGGAGGTAAGGGCCTTGCTCAGGGGCCCAGCAGTGGCAGCTCAGCAGGGCTTTAAATGGAAGTCACCTAACTCAACCTCCTGTTAATCCAGCATCAGAGTTGGCCCAAGTCATAAGCAAACTAAGTGACTGCTTAGGGCCTAAGTGGCCACCAGGGGCCCCCCCAAGAATATATGAAATAACATGTAAAAAATCTATATATATGTATATATATTTATATAAAACAACAACTCAGTATTATGTTAACATGCACATCCAGAGTGTGGCTGATTTAGAAGGACATATGCCTCTGGTGCAGAGGAAAAAATGAAAAAAGAGATAAAGAAAAAAAAACCTGGAAGGCTAAGTTAAGGAAACTAAACTAGGCCATACCACAATATTAAGTGTGCCACTTAGAATGGCAAGACGTTAAGCGCTAAAATAAAAAAAATTATATCTGAGAATTATTGTTTGCTACTGTTATTATTTAAAATTGTAAAAGTATAAAAATATTGGTGTGATGTAAGCAACACAGCTACAACAAATAAAATTGATAATAAGTGTGTTAGATTTATAGTATGCAAATAATCAAGGATAACCCTAAGTCATATTGGTGGCACCAAGGGGCCCCCAAATAAAAAGGGGCCCCCAAATAAAATTCTTCTTGGGGCCATTTTAAGGCTTAAGTGATATACTGTATGTTATTACCGATGTAATATACAGATAGAAAATAATATAAACTTTTAGTTAAATCTACAATTCAACAATTTTGCAATTTGTATATTTTAAAACTTGACTTGAACATTAGGGACAGTCTGTAGAACAAAGTATACAAATATAAAGTAAAACTATTCGATTTAAAAGCTGGAAATGTAAAGTTTTATGCTAAATGATTTCATAAATCATAAAAATGAACGAAATTACAGTACACCCCAGTGTGGCCTGCAGTTCGCTTCTAAACTAACTTCATTTTTTAGTCATTCAAAAATCAACACTAATCTTCAGATTTCAATCCCCACATCAACACTCAGGAGGAGTATGAGCTTGGGGAGGTGCTTCTTAAAGCCGGAGGGTCTCTCTGTCTCTTCTGGATCCAGCTCATGCACTATTTATCTTCTGTCTGCTCGAATCGGCCTGCAATTTTTCATCTACACAAAACATTAGTCTCCCGTCTCAACCAGAGAGGCCATGCGTCAGCTCCACTTCAGGCCAGCAATAAATAATGTTACGTCTCTGCCTGTAAATAAATGCCCAAAACAAGTGCTGCAGTTTAGTCTGATCGCTCTCGGATGGCTCTATTACAGCACTGGCCTCCCAGTTTAGTCACTATGAAATGGACTGGAGTCATTTTGCCATGAAGTATTGTTGTAGTAAACATTGTGATTACCACAGTCTCTACGTTTGATCTGTGGTTATAACTTGGAGATTTCCTTATTGATAGTTACCTCATTGCAGTTCTGCCTCATTGCAGTTTTGTAGCAGTGGTAGGTATGATAACAGTTCTTTGTGGAGTTTGCATGTTCTCTCTTTGCTTGCGTGGGTTTACTCCAGGTACTCCGGTTTCTTCCCACAGTCCAAATACATGTATGTTAGATTGATTTTTGATTCAAAATTGCCCATAGGAGTGAGTGTCTGTGTGGCCCTGTGATGGACTCCTGCCTTTTGCCCCTGGAATAGGCTCCATTAGATCCTTGTGATCCCAAATTAGGGAAAAAGTTGGTATAGAAGATAATTAAATGAATAAATATTATAACTATTATATAATAATATAATCAAAGTTAGACTTCTGTGTTTGTTTTTAATTGTGAAATTTATTTTCTCAGTTATTCTGTTTCTTTATTTATAATTTAAGATTATTTATAATATTATATTCTACTAGCTGATATTATTCAACACTATACTAATCTATTATTAATTTTAGTGTAATTGTATAAAACTAATACAGAGTAAAGTTAACAATTAAGAAAAACTTGAGAACCAAAAACAGTTTCTTGCACACTGAAAAAATAATAAATAAGCTACTTGGAAAAAAAAAAAACCTTTTTAATTTTTAACAGAAAATAAAAAATGTAAAAAAGAGAAATTTGCTATTTCTTTCCTGCACCATGTCCATGCTTTCTTTAAATCAATCTACAGTAATTGGACAGATCGGTGGTGTGTGCAGGAAGGAAAAATAAATGTTAAGACTTTACAAAGGAAGTGAGGGAAAAAGAGAGCTCCAACTGATGCTCCAGATTTGTGTTTCATTTTCATATTTTTAATTAAGCGGCTTCCTCTAGCGTGTTGGGCGGATGGGCTGGCTTCTCTTCTGCGCTGATTTGATGTGTTTTATCTCTGAGCACCATTCAGTCAGGCTTTCACAGGATTGGACCAAACTTCTGGTCACCACAGAGGCAGAACTAATGATGACATTAGTCCAGCTTTGTGTATGGGGCCACCAGATATGGATTAACCAAGCAGGAAATAATCTTGGATTTCATCATACGCATGAATAATCATGTGATGTATTTTTCTTTCTTTCATTTTTTTTCCTGTTTGGATCAAAAAGTATTTCTAAGTTTAAATCTTTGTGGCTGGATGTTTCTTATATAAAATTACTGTTATTATTAAAACATAAATGATAAAGTATGCCTTATTTCTGTTATTAGGAGTTTTTTTTCTCTTTTGCACTTTTGTATATTACATTTTTGGTTAGAAGAAGTCACATGTTTAAATAAAATGGCTTGTACTGATTCCTTATTAATTTTTTGGTAACATCTCATTATCTGCCAATCCCGCCACTGTTGGGTCCTTGAGCAAGACCCTTCCTGCTCCAGGGGCGCTGTATCATAGCTGACCCTGCACTCTGATCTCAACCTTCCAAGGTGGGATATGTGAGGAAAAATATTTTACTATACTGTGTATAATCATGTATGTGACAAATAAAAATTTAATTTAATTGGATTTTTTATTAACATAGATTTGCACAAGATAAAACTGATTTGAACAAGCATGTTGTGTAGCAGGGCAGCATTGTGGCTAAGCAGTTAGCACTGTTGCCTCACAGCAAGGTCCCAGGTTCATATCCCCGGCAGGTGTCTTTCTGTGTAGACTTTGCATGTTTGCTTCGCGTATGTGTGGGTTTACTCCGGGTACTCCAGTGTCTTCCCGCAGTTCAAAAACATTGGTTGATTGACGATTCTAAATTGCCCATAGGAGTGAGTGTAAGTGTGTGTGGCTCTTTGTCTGTATGTGGCCCCAGGTTGTACCCTTGCCTTTCGCCCAATAACAGCTGGGATACATTAGGTTAAAATTGTATTTATCTGACCTGCATCAATTTGTAGCAGTGAATAAAGAGGTGTCATACTGATCACAAGTGCAGTATGGAGTACCTCAAGGCTCAGTAGTATTGCCATTACTTTTTTACGCTTTACATGTTAGCCTTGGAAGATATTATCAGGAAACATGGTGCTAGCTTTCACTAAAAACACTCAGCTCTGTATTTTTTCGCAGCCCGGCACAACAAACAAATTTGAAAAATTACAGAATGGTTAAATCAACTCAGTACTTAAGTGAGCTCTTATCCTATTATAGTCCACCACATCCGCTGTACTCTCAAAACTCTGCGATTTAAATAACTAGAATATAAAAATCAACTGCAGGTGGTTAAGCCTTTTTCTATTTAGTGCCAAAACTCTGGAATAATCTACCCAACACAGTTAGGAGATCTCTTTAACCTGGCTTACACACATTTCCATCATCCAAATCTGTTAAAGGATTGTTAAGCTGCAACATTTAGGTTAACCAGGACCAATAATATTGTTGTTACATCAGAAGTAAAATAGCATCGACGTTAATATTAATTTGTTATTGTCTTATTCACTGTCGCTATCAGATTCAGTCAGTATCCAGCCCAGATAGTGGATCAGCACTTGTCTTCTAAATGGTCATTAGGACAGGAGTATATGGGAACAGGAATCTGGACATGTAACATTGCTGCAGCATGGAATAACCTGCTGGTTTGTATGGTCAGAGGAAAACTGACCCCCCGACTGAGCCTGGTTTCAGAGGAGATGAAGATGGAGTTTTGTTTTCTTGCCGCTGTGGCCTCTGGCTTGCTTAGTTGGTGCTTATTCGCCTTGTATTAACACACTATTGTCTTATTTAATTTTTTTTGAAGCTGCTTTCACACAATCTCTATTGTTAAAAGCGCTATAGAAATAAGGGTGACTTAATTTGACTAAAGGTCTCCAGGTTAATGACAGACTAATGCTGGTTTAATTAAGTCCAGTTACCGTGTGGTCCAGGCAGAACCTAATCTACTTAAATTACTTTATATTGATAAATATTTTGCTCTTCTTTTATAGGTTGGTTTGAAGTCTGTTGAATAAAAACACCACCTGCAATGCAATGATCCAGTTTATTATTATTGGTTTTTCTATTTCAAACACAAAATGACATTGTGTGTAAGAGGACAGCCACTTGTCCTGTTCTCTCACACCAGCGTTACAGGGTGTAATTTACAGTATGTAAGTTATTGCAGACAAGCTCACACACACACAAACACACATACAGTTTTGCAGACGAGTGACAGCGACCTGTTCTGCTGTGTGGCACTGGGGTTTACTGTTACACAGCGGTGCGTGATAAGCGTGATACTTCAGTAATCATGAAGACAGAAATGAATTCTGTCAGCAAATGATACAGCATCTGTCCTTCTTGTATAATGTATACTGTGTGTGTGTGTCTGTGTGTGTCTCATGCGCCATGTAAATGATTAAATGCCACTGGAGCATGGTTTAAGCGTTTATAACCTGTTTTTGTAAAAGAAGTACATGTATATGCAGTTTAAAATCTAATAAATGCTTAAAAGAAGGTTGCAGGAGACTTTCAATCAATAAAGAAAGCTTGGCCTACCATAAATAAAAAGTCAGTTTAGATGTCTAATGTATTATTAAAATACTTTGTTATAACTAAAAGTATAAAAGTATTTTGTTTCTAGTTCATTTTCACGTTAAATGATTTTACTGTATTTACCTAAATCTTAAAAGTTTTTATACCAGGTTAACTCTAAGAAGCCTATAAAAAGTTTATAGATTACCAGATCTAGCTAGATCACAAGATTAGCACTAAAATGCCCCACTTAAAATCCTGTCCACAAACATTTAGGGTCAACAAAACCCCAGGAAGCCAAGCAAACTATCTAAAATATTTCTGTTGAACTCCTGGCAATGTGAGGACAAAATTCCCTCATTATGAAGGTTAATTAAATTTGCACCCTGTTTGCTAAATGCATTTTTACACAGTATTTGCATTTCTTTATTGTCATCTATACCCTTTCCTAGATCTTTCTATCATGTCTTAACACAATTTATGTTTTATTAGTCAATTAGTGCCATTAACACTTGCTTGTTAGGTGGTTGTCAGGCATGTGGCTTGTCTGAGGAGAATAAGTGGTGTATCCTCACACTAAGGACCCTCATCTAAAGAGGCTTTTAAACAGTCTTATCACACAGGAAGCCTTTTGAAGAGAGAGAAAGAGAGAGAGAGAGAGAGAGAGAGAGAGAGAGAACGAGTGTGTGGGTAATTCAGGCCTCTCGACATTCACGCACACACACAAGCTAATGTGAGGTGCCATATGGCTGCAGAGGGTCCCAGCTGAGTGCAGGCCTTTGGCTTGTGTCTTCTGTATAAATCACTAGTCATTTGTTTAAACACCCACCGTATTTGGCTATTTGGTGTAAACCTAAATAAAGAAGATTTTCCTTTTTTTAAATGTACATTTACAACATTTACATTGCATTTCCTGAATTTTGGAAGACGCCCTTATCCAGAGCAACTTACATTTATTTCTTTTATACAAAAGAGCAATTGGGCGTTAAGGGCCCTGCTCAGGGGACCAACAGTGGCAGCTTGGTGGTGCTGGGTATCAAACCCTGATCTTTCATGTATCAGTCCAACACATTACCCACTGAGCTACCGATGTACACTTATGGTTCTAAAATTTTATAATTTTTTAACAATATTTTTTCTATAAATGTATAGTATAGTATAGTATAGTATAGTATAGTATAGTATAGTATAGTATGGTATCGTACCACACCAGTGACAAGGCATGGTACAGATTATTATTTCCTAAACAACTCTTTTGAAAATGTTTTTTTTTTTTTACATCTGTAGCGCCGTCATTATTTTAGCCTGGATTTTTTATTCATTGATTTATGTATTCATTTGTTTTTAATGGTTTAATGTATTTAGTGTGATTAGGAGTAAATAAAATATTTATAACATATTCCTCAAACTTCTCAGTGAAATCAGTTATAATGTAGGGGGGAGGGTTGCGCAGTGGTTAAGGTGTTGGACTACCAACCCGAAGACCTGGGTTGGATTCAGGTTGGTAGTCCACCACCAAGCCACCACTGCTGGGCCCCTGAGCAAGGCCCTTAACCCCAAATTGCTCAGTTGCATAATATGGAATAATGTAAGTTACTCTGGATAAGGGTGTCTGCCAAATGCTGTAAATGTAGGAAAGTGCAGGAGTAAATATTCTATATGGACAGTAGGGGGCACATTATCCTCATTTTGAGAAGAAATTCTTCACACAAACACACACAGATTTAGCAGAATTTCTTATTAGTTTACATGGCCAATAAATGTGTAGAACTGATACAGACAAAACATTTCAAACAAGAACAACTAGAACAAGTGAGGTAATTCAATTTGGCTGAAGTTGATATGTTTTATATAGCATCATAGCATTACCTCCAGTCTCTTATGTCTGTAACATTGTATAATCACTATATTTTCTTCATTTATTCATTTACTCATCTTCTATACCTGCTATTTCCTAATTCGGGATCACAGGGATCTGCTGGACTCTATTCCAGCTGTGCAAAAAGCAACAGGGTTACACCCTGGACAGGTCACCAGTCCATCACAGGGGCACACACACTCACACCTATGGGCAATTTAGAATCACCAATCAACCTAGCAACATCTTTTTGGACTATAGGAGGAAACCGGAATCCCCGGAGCAAACCCACACAAGCACAGGGAGAACATGCAGGCCCCTGCCCAGAAATCGAACCCAGGACCTTCTTGCTGTGAGGCAACAGTGCTAACCACTGAGCCACTGTGCTGCCCTCTGTATTTTCTTATTAACTACAATTTTTAGTCTTGCTCCAAATAACCTAACTTGTATTCACATTTCTATCTGAACTCAGAACAAACTCAGTCACAATGCACACCTTTAGTCTGGACCAGCTGACCTGTGAACCTTTCTAATAGTGCTCGTCCTAACAATCAACAATCTGGTTATTTAAAAAAGAGTGTATTTTTACCCAAATATATATATATATTCCCTATTATACAGCATACAAATACATACAATAAAATGCAATAAAACTTTTTAAACTCTGTATTAATAAAAAATTACCGGAGGCAAATATTCTCCTGAAGCCTTCCTGTAGTGCTTTTGAGTTTGTCCTCTTTTTCTTAAACCAAAGTAATATGGCCCTAGTAGTACAGGTAAGAAAAGATGTGTGTCTGTGTTTGTGTGTCTGTGTGTGTGTGTTACAGCTATCTTAAGAGGTTTCAAAAGTAATGAAAGTGCCCAAGTCAGACAGCTCAGGCTGTGCTTGGGCCAGTGAAGTTATGCAGAGAGCGAGAGAGCGTGTGGATTTACCCGTTGAGCGGATTTGTGCAGACACAGATAAGCTGCTGTGATAACTGCAGTCCGAGGCTAGCCGGAGGTAGAGGGAAATACCAAGACAACACACACAGATGAAGAAAGGAACACTTGTAACGCTTAAGGATAACAGGCTCTTGATAAGACTAAGAATAATCTGTCTTTAGTTACAGTTTGACAGTAGACAAATAGCTATAGAAGTTAAACAAAAATTAAACAAGGGCTCACAAAATGTTTACATTTTTGGTAGCCTTTCGGGCAGGTCAATTTTTGGTAGCCCGAAATGAATTTTTTCACTTGTCACTTGAGGAAATGAATGATTGACAGGATGATGTCGGAGGAACCGGTGTGCAACAGATTTGGCGAGTCACTGACAAATATTGTGTAAAATCATTACCGCCACACACAGTTTGTGTGTTTGCAGATTGAAAGTAAAAGTAAAAAGCGAGCGTGCATTTAAACACAATTTCAATAGCTCATGTATTAATAGGGGCTCCCTGACGCCCAAAAATTACATACATCATAATTACCCCACTATATTTCTTAGAGAAAGCAAAAGCATTGAAATATATTTTCTCTCTCTATGAAATAATCCGACAGACAGGGTGGGGATAATTTCTGGTAGCCTGACTGGAAGATACAATAGCCCGAGACATTAGGGTAGTGATATCTTAAGGCTTGAACTATATGGCCACAATTTTTTTAGGTTCCTCACCAGCCTACCCAAACTGTTGCTACAAATTTGGAAGCACAGAGTTATCCAGAATGTGTTGTATCATTATATATTAATTTTTTTACTGAAACTAAGAGACCCAAACACTTTTCCAACATGACGATGCCCCTGTGCACAAAGCCCATGAGTTCTGTTACGACATGGTGGCTTATAGTTAGAGTTAAAACGTAAACGTCATGCACAGAACCCTGACTCTGACTCAACCTCACTAAACACCTTTAGGATGAACTGGAAAACCACTTTTATTCTGGATATCATCACCCAAACATTAATCTAACTCACTAATACTAAAGTGTCTGAATGTGCAAAGACTCACAGCCACACAAGCCTCTAAAAGTGTGGAGGTTATTATAGGAAGAAGACCAAATTAGATCCATCCAACCCCATTGATGTGATGGTCAGGTGCTGGCCAATACATCTGTTTATTGATTGTATTTATATATGATATAATATAAAAAAAATATGGTACATTTGTTTTTTTATTTAGATTTTAATGGAAATCATCTCCATACCAGATAAAGTTTCACTTGGTAGTGTTCTTTTTTCTACTGACCACCAATTGAATTAAATGCTTGGGTTAATAAAACGCAGTGGTTAAGTTGTTGGACTGCTAACTGGATGATCGGGTTTTGATTCACAGCACCACCAAGTTCCTACTGCTGGGCCCCTGAGCAAGGCCCTTAGCCCCAAGTTGCTTAACTGTTTTACAAAAGATAAATGTAAGTTGGTCTGGATAAGGGCGTCTGCCAAATGCCATCAATGTAAATGTAAAATGACCTTAAAATACCAGTATTTGTCCCATTTTGTCCTAATGTTTCAGTCTGTCAGATTCTCTTTATCTCTGCTCTGTTTGCCCCTCTGGTATTATTAGAGTTGCTGTTCTTTAAGGTTGTCACTTTATTGAGCTGACTCATTGGGCCACAAAGCTCAACTGTATGAGTGCGTGTTGGTGTGTGTGGCAGTGTGTGGATACGCTAGCATTATCCTTTGCTTAGTGCCAGCTATCTGAGTCATGTAAACATGGGCTACTTTCTGAGGCCTCCCTGAAACCTTTTGCTAATTGGATAGTTATATAAGTGGCTTAATCCTCTAGGAAGGCTTTTTCTCTTTTCTGCTCTAGTGTGTGTTTTTTTTGTGAGGCAAAGGGCCTCTTAGTATGTTGCTAAAGAAAATCCAAAGAGAGAAAAAGAGGGAGAGGCAGACAGAGAGGGAGAACTTTAGCACATTTTGCCAAAGAAAATGTTGTTAATTACCTCCTGCTGTGAAGCTTCTGTGGAAAAGGGCTTTTACAAATTCAATTGCCCGCCAGACGCTTTGAGAGTCCAGTGTGTGTGTGTGTGTGTGTGTGTGTGTGTGTGTGTGTGTGTGCGTGTGTGTGTGGTCAGTGCTGGTAAATCAGAAAAGATGCCTAAGTGCCAAAAACACACACAGATCTACAAATATACGCAACTATAAAACAGAGCGTCAAATGTTAAAGTTAATATGGATGATAATTAAATAAATTGCAAATAGAAAAACAGGTCGAGGATTCAAATTATTTGACTAACAGAACTCATAAAAAAGTGTTCCGTTTTTGTCATGAATAGATTACACATATTGCATAAATTAACATAAAAAAAGGCTTCTTTACACTGTTTGGCGTTAATATGAATGTTATAATAATGTCATAATAATTCTGTCCCAGACTAAGAATTGTTTATAATGTATTTCCTGGTTGCAAGTAGGGTTTAATTTCTTAACATGATAAAAAATTTTACAGTGTGATACAACAATTTGACTTATTCGATATGAATACACGCATAATACATATTAACATATTAAAAAAAAGGCTGCTATACACTGTTTGGCGTTAATAAAAATGTTATAATAATGTTATAATAATGCTGTCCCAGACTAAGAATTTCTTATAATGTATGATTTCCTGGTTGCGAGTAGTGTATATGTTAACATAATACAATGTGATACAACAATGCAACTTATTTGATATGATTACATGTATTAACATCTTAAAAATAATAACAGTGCTATAACAATGTCATAATAATGCTGTCCCAGATCAGGAATTGCGTATTATGTAAGATTTCCTGGTTGCAAGTAGTATTTAATATCTTAACACGATACAACTTGATACAACAATTTGACTTATTTGATATGAAAACACATGCAATACATATAGACATATGACATTAAAAAAAGGCTGCTATAAATTGTTTGGTGTTAATAACAATGTTATAACAATGTCATAATATTGCTGACCAAGAATTGAATATTGTGTATGATTTCCTGGTTAAGTGCTTTTTTTTTTAACCAAAGAAGGAGGAAAATCATCTATTGCAGAATGCTCTTAATATATTTTATTGCAATTCTATCAATAGAAAATTATAATCGATCTATCAGACTTGGATTAAATGTAATATTTCATACAGTGTAACAAGGTTATCAAACAGTCTGGGGCAGCCTTTAACTTTACATTTGAAACGATATTGTTTAGAAAATTGTCAGTTTATAGATGAAAATATCCTCTCATCACGTTTGTCTACTTGCTGCTTTGTGCTTTCTCAACCATCCCTCTTTTCTTCTCCGTGTCTAACTGTGTGTATCTACACTATATGGCTAACCATCACATCCATATGGGTTTTTACACATCCTATTTCAGATTTAATCTTATGTTTACTCATATAATTACCTCCACAATTCTAAAAAAAAAAGGCTTTCCACTAGATTCTGGATTGTGATCATAAGGAGTTTCTCATTCATCCACAAAACGATTAGTAAGTTCAGACACTAATGTTGCGTGAGGAGTGCAGTCTGTGGTGCAGCCTGTGTTCCAGTCCATCCTGCTGGTTTGAGTCAGAGTCAGGGTTCTGTGCAGGACACTTGAGACACACAGACACACACCTGTGATCATTTAATTAGTGTGTGTTGGAGGTGAGTGATGTGTCATGAATGTGCGATTATCACACTGCAGGATTCCCGTGCACTCAGCATGCTGTGAGACACGCTGTCCTTTTCATGCTCTAGAGTGTTATGGAAATGATGCGATTGTGATATGGAAATATTTCAAGGGCTCAGTCGTAAAAAAAAAAAAAGAGAGACATCCAGCTCAGAAAAAGGGTTCCAGTTCTTACAGAGCTTTTAACTGACTTGACCGGGACTGCAGAACTTTTCGAACACTATCAATTTATTCGATTTTTATAAATAAATAATGTTTTTTTTATTTAGAAGAACAAAGCATTAATTTATTTATTCATCTTCTATACCCACTTATTCTCTAATTCGGGTCTTCTGGTGAAGCCTATCCCTACGGGGATCTGCTGAAGCCTATGTCTCTGAAAGGGCGAAGAGCAGGGACGGTACACCCTGGACAAGTCGCCAGTCCATCACAGGGCCACACACACTCACACTCTACTCACACTTGCCTATGGGCAATTTAGAATCACCAATTAACCTAACATACATGTTTTTGGACTGTGGGTGGACACCGGAGTACCTGGAATAAACCGCAGGCACAGGGAGAACATACAAACTTCACACAGAAAGCCCCTGGGACTCGAACCTGGGTCTTCTTGTCGTGAGGCAACAGTACTAACCACTAAAACAAAAACTGTAGATCTAATTTAAATATATATATATATTAAAAAGCAGTAGTAATGAAAATAAATTTAGATGTAGCATTAAATGTGTGTGTCTTTGTGTGTTTATAAAAAAAAGAGAGAGAGGTGGGATTTTATACAGGTGTGATAGAGGATGTGTGTGTGTGTTGAGGGAGGGATTCTCTCGTGGGACACACTGGGTTACCAGTTAAACATTTTCATGCTGGATTTAAAAATGAGGTTATGTGTGGGTTTGCTCAAATGTCCTAATGGGCTTTAAGGGAGCACATCCTATTAATAAAGACGACGCCCCTAGGCAACCAGTTCACCTATAGCCCACTAATCTCCCATGCAAATTAAATCTTACCCCTCCCTGCGTGTGTGTGTGTTTAAAGAGGGTTATTGGGTTCGGGGGCATTTGTGTGTCAAAATTGTGTATT
Organism: Bagarius yarrelli; assembly: GCA_005784505.1. Lineage (NCBI taxonomy): Eukaryota > Metazoa > Chordata > Actinopteri > Siluriformes > Sisoridae > Bagarius > Bagarius yarrelli. The sequence goes on along the minus strand of VCAZ01000025.1, from coordinate 1,483,232 downwards.
ACATCCCTCTGATTTATGTCAGTCATTGCTGTGTAAGACGCTTCTGAGCTCCTGCTATAAAAGTCACACCAACCAACAAGATACAGTATATATATATATATATATATATATATATATATATATATATATATATATATATATATATATATATATATATATATATATATATATGTACTTTGGTGGGTGTGATTACAAGATGAGTGTTGAACTGTAACAGAAAGGTCAGATCTACCTAAAATAGTAAAGGACATTTGATACACCTTTATTCCAGCATGTAGATGTTCCTCAACATTCTTTTTTTCTGTAGAGGAAATACTGTAAAGCATCACAATGCTTTTATTTTGAGGCAGAAAAAATAAAAAAAAATTGAAATAGTGAGACCCTCAATTATTTTGCGTTAGGCATTCAGCCCCTTCAGCCCCTGATTTATAAGTTTGGCATCTGAAGCTTAGACTAATTGGCTGCACCTCGCCTTTTACATTTATATTTACATTATTTAGCAGACCCCCTCAACCAGAGAAACTCACAGTACTTTAAAAAGTGCTTTAAGTCTCATCACTGAACAGATCAATACTGGTAAGCAAAAGCATGGTGTGTAGGAGTATGGAGTGTGTAGCATAAATTATTTCAAAACATAAATATAGATAACCAGCCGTGCTAAGCCCTTCCTCTACTTTTTCATCAGATGGTTCACATTTTTTACTTTGACTGGTGTTAATCAAAAAAAGCCACCAATTTTTTAATTTAAATTCTTTTTTCTCAAACCCAATCACACCAATTTAGAGACCCGCGATTCCACTGAATTAGAGTTAACTTAAACAAAACATTTTTTAATTTGCATTATTTGTATTAAAGTGGAAGCAAGTGAAACAAATAGAGTAGCAGAAAGAAGCAATAAAAATTAAACTTGTTACAGCTATTGCTGGTGGAAAACTTGTATTTTAAATGAGGGAATTTTATAAAATAACATATTTTTTGCGGAAAAGGGACAAAATCTTGCGAAAGCGGGACGTTAAATCGATCGGGCAGGTCTCTTCATCAGCTCTGCTCTAACACATGCCTAATAATCAAGTGTGGGACTAATCAAATTGCCCCCACCGAATGCCAAAAAAATTGATAGCTTATATTTATTAACACTCAAGTGTACACCTCTGAATTAACAGTTTATCTTAACAGAAACTGGTGCCCCTGTGGGGAAGGGGGGGGGGGGGGGGGGGGGGGGGGGGTTGGGGGGGGGGGGGGGAAGGGGGGTGGGGGGGGGGGGGGGGGGGGGGGTTTGCCCCACAGATTGAAAACCTATTCTCTAGATCACAAAACAAAGTGTAATACCCCAGCATAGATAAAGAGCAACATCGAAAAAAAGCTATTTTTTTCAAAAATTAGTTGATTTGATATGTCTAGTGCCAGATTGACATTTATGAAAGAGGTGAGTATTCAATCGTCTCTTAAAGACAGTGACTCGGACCTTCTGACATTGATAGGACCCCATCTTGGGGGCAGAACAGAGAAAAGACTTGGGGCAGACATACCTTGTGTCTTAAGGAATGGTGGGGCGAGGTGAGCAGTGCTTGTGGCTCTGTTGGAGCGTGATGCAATTCGGAGACTGGTGAGTGCTTTTAGCAGTGGTGAACCATGGGCCTTCAGTAAGCAACTGTAAACCACATAATGGTATACACATCTACACATTCCTGTTACAGCTTACCGCTACATATTAGATATATATACACAGCTATATATATATTATATATATATATATATATATATACTCAGCACCTGCACCTTAACCATTTGAGCCACCCCTGCCCGGGTTGTTAATCTGAAGACCAGAAACACCTGGGTTCAAGCCCCACCTCCGGCCAAGTCAAGTCCACTGACTGCTGGGTCCTTGAGCAAGACCCTTAAACCCCTCCTACTCCAGGGGCGCTGTATCATAGCTGACCCTGCGCCCTGACCCCAACTTACTAAGATGGGATATGCAAAAAATGCAAAAAATGCATTTCATTGGCTCTGTACACATACCTTGCACAATGAGATGCAATGACAATGAATTGAATATTATTATTATATGCAAATAATGCGCATATTATGCATGACTGACGTTATAGGGCGCCCATAGCCTTGGTGTAGCTAATTGCAACTTCTTTCCTACTTTACATTACTATGCAGAGCGGTAAAGAGCAGATGAAAGTACCATGTTTTTTGGCAATTCATCTATACCTTAGTAGCGCACTGGATTGGAAGATTGGGGTTCGATTTCCAGCACCACCAAGTTGCCACTGCTGGGTCCCCGAGCAGGACCCTTAACCCCTAACTGCTCAGTTGTATAAAAGAGCTCTGGATAAGGACGTCTGCCAAATCTCATACAGCCCATGCCTACCTTTAATCCTTGTAAGAGATTTTGCATTTACAAAACTATATTACAGGCTGTATTAATAATTGTACTTTGCCGTGCTTGTGTGTGTGTGTACATGTGTGTGTGTGTGTGTGTGTATGAAATAAAACTAGAGTAAAGGAGATAAGAATAAATAAGGCAGCAGCAGGATTCAAGGTAAGGAGGTGGATAGAGCTGGTTTAACTTGTGGTATATGCGTTAGCGTGAGTAATTCCAGGTTATTCCTGTGTGTGTGTTTGTGTGTGTGTGTAAGAGAGGGAAGAAAGAGGTCATTCCTGGTCATGCTGGTGTCAGTGCAGCTGTAGCTGGTTAGTGTGAGTTGGGTTCTGATTGTGTTGGATGGAATGAGGGTCAATGAGGGGCCACGATCTGTGTCACTGCGTCATGACCACACAAGCTGGTGTTCTTTTGTTTCCAGGTGTGTGTATATACACGTTAGTGCTTTAGACAAAAATGTCTTTCTCTACATATACACACATCTATAAGTAAATATATATTTTAACATTGAGTTTGAACAGAATGCCAGTTATGAATTTATTGTTTAATGCAACTTGAATGATTTCTAGTTGGGTGAGTTATTTTATCTTAGTTTTCTTACGAATCTCTTTGAAAATGTACACATTAATTAGTAAGTCTATACACTGACACGTGGCACAAATATTTACCATAGTCACTCACTGTCCGCCTCATTTATAATGCGGTGAATGTGATTTTGCCAAGTAGGATGTGATCCTGGATTATTTGATTTAATATGATTTTATCAGTATGTGCCAACGAAACCCACCTGAATCCATTTTTAATTTTTCTTTTTTGTCCACAATCAAACTACAAAAATTTAACTGCGTAAATGCTAAAAAATATCTTATTGGCTGGGACTGGAAGTTTATTGATTCTGAAATATTTTTACGCAACATGAAATTAGACAAACGATATTAAAATAATTGATGATAGTCCAGAAACAACATTAGTGAATTTAGACTGTATCAATTCTAATGATCCAAAATAAACATGAATGGACTTAGACAGTGAATCATAAACAATCACTAATAAACAATTGAATGTAAAATGTTCTGAAATGGTGAACCCATAGAACCGCAATAGAGCAGCATTCTCACTATAGAACAGAGTTGTAATGATTATTTAATGAAATCACACGCCACATTTATATAACCATACAGTTAAAAAAAAAAACCTATGAATTTACTTTTTATTCATGCACAAACACCTAATCACATTTTACTGCACACACACATTTATTTTTGGTCACGAAGGTAAGGGAAATGGTCACACATTAACTAAACAAGTGCACATTAAGCACTTAATTTAAGCTGCACATACAGTACATGTTGTATGCAATTGTTCAGTTCATCATGTAATGTATTACATTTGCCATTTAATTATTTTATGTTTTTTAATTTAGTTAATATATTTAGATTATTACAATTTGGTTTACAAGGACGAAAAGATTCAAAAATGGATTGAGACGGATTTAGTCGACAGACACTGATGACATCAGACGGTTATGATTGGTTGATTGACAAGTTTATCCAGGATTAACAAAGTTCATGTTAATAATTATTAATGGTAATAATCCAGAATCACATCCTTTATAATGCACTGTTCACCTGGAGCTTGGAAAAGAGGTGTAATCTCTGTTGTGCCAAATAGGCTTACAGACTTTTCTCAGATTCCTGACCTTGGCTGACAGGTTAACATGCAATTTATTAATGTGGTCTTTCTTTGCTTTTGTGTTGCATGTTCTGGGCTGCTTTTTTGGAATTTTTTGTAAAGATTGATTATAAAAATAATAATATGCCTCCTGACCATCTAACCAATCTAACCTTAATAACAGTGTATGTCCACCACACTACTCTAGTTAATTAAGTGCCCCATCACCACCATTCTGTGCAAACTCTAGACACTGTTATGTGCAGAAAAAAACATCACAGCCCTGTAGGGCCACTTGCCTCCTCCAGTGTTATTGAAATATTTAAACCAGGTTGCTGCTTGCTATTTCCTATACAGCAGGAAGAAATTATTTAAATTATTCAGTTATCTACAATTTTTTTTAAATACACTTCACCAAATATTACAACTGCATTTTAATTAGCTATGTACTCCTGGATGAAACATCGGCGTTACGTCATCGAGTAAGTGCATAATTAACATTACCATCTGCTGAAAAACAAAACAGGTTTCCTGTAGACTCAGATGTAATAATTGATACACACGTCATAAGAATAGATCAATTATAACAAATCTTTATTTTAATCAGCATTTTTCCTGTTTACAGACAGACATGGATAATATGTGATCTTGTACCTGGGTTAAGAAAGTTAAGAAAATTTGTGCTTTTAGTGCAATAGTAGGATGCATAGTTACAGGATTGTAGTTGTAGATAACTAACCGGCAACCGTAAGAATTTTCTGCTCAACTGGTCCAAGATATTCCGGAAGTCAGCCTCAGGAGATTGGTTCCCTTAGTAGACTTTGAGGTAACATGAAAACTTTTACTAAACGTCTTACAATGGATCCTGCGCACTATACAAGCCATTTACAGAATCTAATTCGTATCCTATCTGCGATTTAACGGGGTACTACACTCATGCGTGGCCCTGAACAGGTTCTGGTAATGACTCTTTGGAGGGAAGGAGCAATAGAAAAGTTCCTACTACACTACGCTACTTCATAGTTTCAAAAAAAGAAAAAAAAGAACTATGTGCGATCTTAGATCACCCCATACGTTCACAAAATGAATAGACACTGCACTGGCTGCTCTGGACTTCAGGGCATGCACTTATGTTTTAAACTATATATACGACTAGATGATACTGGCATGAGCAGGGGGTTTGGCATAGAGATGTCCTTCTTGCACATATCCAGACGCTGAGAAAAGCTTGCCCTCCCTAGAGGGCAAGCTTAGACTGTTACCTATGCGGGGGTCGTTTGGAATTCGGTCGCAATGCAGGCCAAGCTTATGGTTATGCTTATGCAGACAAACAGCAGGACCCAGTTAACTGCCCAATTAGTTTGGTGCTAAAATTCCTGCATGAACATTTCTGTACAGGGCTAACACAAGCCACCCTGAAGGTATACGTAGTGGCCACGGCTGCTTTCCATGCGCCTCTGGGTGGCTAATCAGTCTGTATGTTTTTGTCATGGGACCTGGCTATGGTATTGGTAAGACTGTTTGAACCTTCCTATGATCTTTTGGAGTTAGCATCAGACAAACACCTGACACTAGAAAATGTGTTTCTTTTAGCCATTTTTTGCATCAAAAGGATCAATGATATCCAGGCAACTTATCATCATGCCTGGCATGGTAAAACCTTCCTTCACCCGCGGCCCAAAGTGCCTACAGCAGAGTCGGGCCTATTAAACTGCAGGAATTCTGTATCAGGAATCCTGGGACTCAGACCAGAAAAGGCTGAAACTTCAGTGCTCAGTGTGAGTATGTACATTCACAGAGCTGCACCATAAAGAAGGTCAGATCAGTTGATCTTCTGTTTCCAGAGCAGGTTGGGCCACCTTACATACATATGTCAGGTGCTATACCTGGATCTACATGGAACTCCAGGATCCAGAGTCACAACATGACCACACATAACTCTGGGACAATGACTTGGTGCTATGGCAGGGGTGACTAAACTTGGTCCTGGAAGTCCGGTGTCCTGCAGAGTTTAGTGCCAACTTGCCTTAACACACCTGCCTGCAAGTTTTAAGTTCTCCTAGAAAGAACTTTATTAGCTTGTTAATGTGGATTTAATTAGGGTTAAAGCTGAACTTTGCAGGACACTGGCACTCCAGAACTGAGTGTGCTATGGCATAAAGTATCAGGTACTCAAATAGTTTCGATGCAACTAGAGTTCCCTGATGGGGAAAGTCTTCAGGTTATGCGTGTAAGCATAGTTTCCCGAAGGAACAAGATGCTGCATCACATGCCATACGTCGCTGTTTGCTGAATGCGAGATTACCGAAACAAGCTGCTGCTTGTGTTTATATAGCATTACTTTCTGGTTTATAATGTCACCTGCCTGTGACATACTACTTTCTGATTGGTTGGATTACACATAGCAAAGATTATAAAAGGTTCCCTCAAGGAACCATAGTTACATATGTAACCTGGAGACATTTGGCTGCCTAGCAAATGTAATGGATTTTAGTCTTTGCAATTTAGGAAGTTATTTATTTTAAAGCCAAGACTAAATTTAAAAAGATTTATTGCACCATATCAAAAGATTTTGTTTTGATTCACAAATATGAATGAATGAATAAAAAAAGAAATGGTATATAGATAAATAAGTTCCAACTCATGTTGATAGACCTACATGTGTGTGTTTGTTTGTGTAAGTGCACAGTTGTATATACCTCATTTCAAGCGCAATTAACTTGAAATAGAGTGCTGTAGAATCAATAGTCCCCAGTTGAGCCCCAACCCTTTCTATGTCTCTAGAAATGACACACATATGGTAATAGAGGCAACCTAACAGCCACACACACGATTTAGCATCTCCGCTCGGAGATCTGCCTGAATAACAAACAGTGGGACACCTCTGCAGGAGCCATATTCTTTTATTCAGTCCTCAGTTAATCTGCAGGGGAGCACGCTACAGTATTTAAAGATAATGAAAGACAGGAAATTACAATGGCTTCTGTTTGTGTTGTTTTTTTTTTTGTTCTGCCTCTGCTTTTACTTCTTGCTTGTAGGTTATTCCCTCTTGGATAAATTTGCGCACAAAATAAGCATTTAAACACCCATGATGAACTTGATGAAGAACAGGGTAACGCATATATTTAATTTTATTTAGACTAGTTCTAAACGGGCATGTGAGAGTTGTGTGTATATCTATTCCCTGTGTGCTCATGCTACAAATTGCAGCTTCCTGGCTCACACAGGCTTATTGGGAATTTATTCTGGTTCAAAGTGAATGAGAAAGAAAGAGCACTTTTAGAGGAGGCACTTGGGAATGTCTTTTATTTCATGTCTTGTAATGGCTCCAAAGCACTGCCTTCTCTCGAAACCATCATTTCTGTTTTAGGATGTTGGGAAACCACACAAAAAAGCTTTATTTCTGTGTCCTCAGAACAGGTATTTGGATGGGTTGAGTGTGTGGTGCAACTACTATATGTATTTGTGTGTGTGTTTTGGTTAGTGAGCTGCTCACAGATTTGGAGAGCTGAAATCCTGACTAGTGAAGCACTAAGCACTCTCCAGAATGTGACAGCTGCTTCTGTGGTTGAGTACGTTTACCCATCTGGCTTCAGCTACACAACTAAAGGCATTTATTTGCCCACTCTTTGCTGGTGATATTGTCAACGATAACACTATAGCACAAACACAAACACTTAAATACTTTAGTAATAACCTATAGAGCAACAATTGCATTGCACATTGGGTTATGTTTGCTGTAAAATATGTTTAAAGCTACTTTGAATGTCTATGGGACGTCTAAGAGGATGTATGACTGACGGGCAAAGCAACCAATGATGGTTTCTTTTGTGCTGTGTCATGTTTGTGGGCGTCAAAACAAAACTTTTGCACGTCTTTTGAACAGACTATACGGTAAATCTTGCATACTTTTAAGAATCCATCTTGATGAATGCTTATTGTCAACGATGTAAACGCAACAGCTTACTTTTTCAATCAAGCTGTGGGTTGTTTCCAGGAGGACCATTTACACACGTCTTCTAGAAATCCTGTAGACTTTGTTAAACAACCAATAAGAGGACAAGGTCAAACTCCTGAGGTGAAGTGTTTCCAGCTAAGTCTGCCGTATCAGACGTTCAGATGAGACTATGGTACTTATTAAAATACTCAAACTTTTCTCCTAAATCATGTCTGAAAGTACATGTCAGAAAGCAGCATTTCTCAAGGAATGGGACGTGCCAGAGTGGTGGAGAATAGAGACATGACAAGTGGGACACAACAAATGAAAAGAAATTTGGTTTTATTGTGTGCCCATCTTTACTAATTCCTTTATTTATGGACCATACACTAAATTAACAATAAATTTTAATGTAAGCTTTACTTAAAACATCATCAGATCGCAAAGAACCGACAAGAATAGTAGTTGACAAGAATGATTTAACATAGGAAGGTTAATTAAAGTGAAACAATATCTTTAATGTAAAGAGGTGGAATGTGGTATACAGGTTAGCAATGGATAGGTTTGTAACGATGAAATAAAAACTGGAGCTTCGGCACAAAACTGACAGTGGACCAAAAAAAAGCTGAAAAGAAAACCTGGATGAAAATCTTACGATGGATGTCGTCGGGGCGGATGAGAGATTTTTAATGCTGTTATTTGATGTGATGTTTGTGAATTGTGATAAAATAAATGTCAGAGATCTCAGAATCACTGGTAAGTGAATTGGCGAAAATCTGGATAAGTCTAAATGTTCGTTTATTGTTGACTGTCTTCAAGGTATCCCATCTATACTTTATTTCCAACATGTGGCTACTTATTCTAAAATAGCCTCTTGATCCACCATCACATATAAATAAATTCATCTTTCAGTGTCATGCACACTAACTACAGTAAATGTACTGGTACACTGATATAATCCTGAAAATGATTTGAATGTTAGTGATGTAACAAAATGCCTATTGTGATCAGGGATATTCTCTGGAGAGGTGACGCCTCCTTTTTAACAGACCTTCTATAACTCTGGATGACAGGAAAGGACACTGTGGTTAATATTTTGTCTAATATTTTGAGTGACAGGACAGCAGAATAACAGCAGCAGGGGATGCCAATCTGATACCAACTACATTTACATTTTTGGCATTTGGCAGCCGCCCTTGTCTGGAGAGATGTTTATGTCATATTTATCACTTTATATTTTTTTTTATCCAATTGTGCAGTTAAGGCCCTTGCTCAGGGGCCCAACAGTGGCCGCCTGGTGATGCTGGGATTTAAACCTATGATCTTGAACCTATGAATTAGCCAATATTAATGTAATACACAATATTAGCAGTTCAGTATATTAGAAATGTACCAAAAAAAAGTTATAAGCAAATTGCATTGCTAATATGATTTCTTGTAGCCATGATATCAGTACATTTTAATGTTTATATACATAAAACGTAAACAGAACATAATAGATTATAACACAAAATTTATAAAGTACAGAAGGTCTGTCATTCTCCAATTTAACCTCAGGGGTGGAAGCATATGGGTGGCTACTGCCCAAAGGGGTTAATGCTGATGAAATGCACACAGACTTGACTATAAATAGGTGAGTGCACATGGAACCCAGGCCTTTTGCTGCCAGTGGCTCATTTCAGATCCAGCTAAATGTTTCACAAAATAGCGTAACACACAGCCCGCCTAGCAGGGGGTAAATTAGTCCTCCGAGTTGAACGATCAAACAATTACAAAGTCAAGAATAAGGCCGAAAAAAAAGAAGCCTAAACAGCATGGAATGTCTAAATGCACAGCACATTAGAACTTTCCCCAAATCTTTCTGTGAGAGGCTATATATGCAAATTCAATTCAGAATTACTCGAAAAATTGAAAACTTTTAAATTGAACTCGTACCAGATTGAAACTTCAGTTAAGAAAAGAGCTTCAATTAGCTTTTTGATACCATATGGAATTGGTCCTTAAGTCAAAAATAAATACAATGCTGCTACGTTCTGTAAGCTGCCACTGACTTTACAGTTTTCCGCTATTTGTTGCCATCTGCCACAGTGACCGAATGTTGGCTCCCATCCTCAATCTTTCAGGCCCTTTTCTCCTGCTGGTATTTATCTTCTTTTCAATTAAAGAGTTGGAATGTGCGATAGTGAAATTGCTTTTCTTTTAATTAGCTCTTTTAGTATGGCAGTTTCTGAATGCGATTGTTTCGTTTCTATTTTTTTTTTGCATTTTGATAAAGTACCAGTCCCATTTCTGTGCCTTGATTGAATAAGGTCTGGGGTAATTTTTTAATTATAATTTTTCTTTCTTTTCATAATGATAGAATGATAGTTAGTAGGAGTCTTTGCCTTCTTTTTTTCCTCTTATTTGTGATCTCTTCTGTGTGTGGGTTTCTATTATATAATTCACTACCCTTAAATAGCAGTGCCTTCCTCATGTACTGCAGAGTGTCGGTCACAGAATATATATTATTTTCCATAATAGATTAAAAGTCATCCATGCTTCCTGAGGTCTTAGTCTGTGGCCTCATCTATGAAAAATCTTAACTTTTTTATTTCGATTGATGAAAAGATGAAAATCCAAAAGGTTTTGATAAAGATTTGAGAACTGACTTTGACGACGTTGAACTTATATTAACGGTTTGATGGTTGTACTTATGAGTTACACACTTTTATTCCGGGTTGAGAATTTCACTGCTTTTTGACTGTAATTCTTTTAGTTGTTTTATTCTTCTATAATGTCATTTTTATTGTCTTCTATTTCATTGCTGTTAGTTTGTACAAATTGTATAGCACTTTCGCGGCTAACAGTTATCTTTTTTTAATGGGCTATACATATTACATTGATGAAGGTACAGTACAGCCACCTTGCGCTCGTTTGCTTGATTTTATGCCTTATTTTATCTTGCTGTATAGCAGTTGTTCATAATCATCATCTTATGCTTGTTTTCCAAAAGTAACAGTGTGTTAAAGTGTGATGGAGTTTTTACACTTCCAAAATCTTGCTTTATTTCCCTTTTTTTATTTTTTGCTTTATATTTTTACAGATTTATCACCTTAACCGTAAATGAAAAAATCCCTTAAATATATAGTGCAGTTTTTTTCTTAATTGCTTTGGCTGGCTGTGCTTAAAAACCAACACCAGCTAGCTATTTAGTGTTTATTTGACTCATTGAGTTCAGTGCAAAAGTTTAAAATATCCTTACAGTAAAATGCGATTTGTACACTCTTGCTTCACAATTTTTTTTTTTGTAAATTTGTGATTTGTGATTTTTATCTTTATCTTTCTTTTCTTTATCTTTCTAAGAATTCTATTGTTTTGTATAACCGACTGTTTTGTTTAAGAATTTTTAATTTCAATAAGTTATTTAGGGTTACTTTGTCTAACGTAGTTTAGATTTACATTTACATTTGCATGATTTTGCAGAAGGCTTTATCCTGATTGTTGCACAAATCATATCAAGCTTTCTTACAGTATATCATGTTGGGGTTTTTTCCCATGTTAAGGACAGGAACTTAAAGAAATCTTCAAGACTTACAGGAAATGTAAAAAAAATGTATATTAAAATACTTGTTCACTGTAAGAATCATAAATAAATCAACACTATGTGATTTCATTATAATTTAATGTTTAATTTAATTGTGTTAAATCAGTGTTATAATATGTTATAGCACTGTTGATGGAGGAATTGGCAAAGCTTGTTGCTAATGTGATAATGTGCTAACGTTTACTTTTCATTAAAAACACATCTGAGTGTGCTGATTTTGTAGTAAAAGTTGTGTTAAAGTCGTGTATGTTCTGTCTGAAAGGTGTTAATTCCTGCCATTGTCTGATCTCTACTGATCTCTAATCATCTGTAAACGTCTGCGCTCCTTTCAGCCGTCTCTGTTAAGGTCTCGCATCAGGCTGCGTGAACCGTAAGGAAAATTAGCTGCACCTGAATGACAAGACAGAGGCTCCCAGCGGGTCTGTGATTGGGACACAAACTCCCTTTTAATAGACTTACACCTCATTTGGCCCCTAAAGCCGACTGAAGGGTCCCTGGGGTAGAGGTTGGGTTCAGTTCCCTCCCTCCGCTCGCAGAGAAAGAGAAGCTTGATTAGACCACCCTTTCCATCCAGAAGGGTTCCAGAGAGGACAATGCACTGTGCTTCCTTTCAAAAACAGTGGCTTTTTGTCCAAGCTGTCAGAAATGATGTGTGTCACAGTGAAGCCTGTGATTCTGAAAAAAAGAAAAAAAAGGTTGCTGCTTTGTAGCTCCTGTTAAACTGCCCTGTTTTACAAAGTTTTTATAATGTGAACTTTAAATTTTGTAATATTTATATAAAATGATAAATGCAAAATAAAAAGTAGTGTCAAAAGTGGTTTTCTCCTTTTGTAAGAATTTATAATATCTGGAATAATACCAAAATCATTCAACAGTTACTTTTCAACATTTCAATTTCTGTAAAAAAAAGGAAAAGAATTTTTAACTAAAATGATATTTAATCGATTTATTCATCTTTTTTCCACCCACAATTCACTCTTTGACATGCCTGATATTGACGCTTAATTATGTCTAAGGAGGCACCGTGTGGACTCTGTACTCCTCGGTTTATTCGGGAGCATGACTGGTCCTCCCTCTTGGGTGTACAGTTCGCATTTTAAATAGGGCAGCGGTACAGAATTTCAACAGACGCTGAACTTCCTGAATTGAAACGCTGCTGAGGTTAAGTGGTCCCTGAGCTCATGCCACCTATCTATGCTCAAATGGGACAGCTGGGAACCCTGCTGCCGCTATAGAAATCATCTCCACCTCCATCACCATTTCCACCCTCTTCAGCCCCTCATCCTACAGTGTAAAAATAACACAGGCTGCTCGTTTAAGATCTGGAATAATAAACTTCAATTCTATCAATTTTCTTTTTCAGACAGAAAAGTTGAATGGCAAACTATTATAACAAACTAAAATGTAATGTTTGATACTATACAGTACAGCTAATGTCACTTTTTTTTTTTACATTTTCTGACTCGAATTATAATGGCATGGTTTGTTTTTTTGTACACATGTTGGCTAGGTTTTCTTTAGTTAATTCAAGGAGTTTGCTATCCAAAACACTAGCTAGAGTATAGCTTTAAATACACATCCAAAACTACAAAACAAAGTTCTTTAAATACTGTGAAGTTAAGCAGTGGACACTGATTAGATATAACATTAAAACCACTGACTGGTGAAATGAATTTAATTATCTTGTTACAATGGCATCTTGGGCAGCAAGTGAACAATCGCTTTTTAAAGTTACAATAATCTGACTTGTCTTGAAAAAGAGAAAAAAAATGGTTGAGGTCAAGATTCATCATTAATCATTGTAAATAAGCTTTTCGTGTACAGAAAATTTAGAGTCTCGTTAAAAAAAAAAAATTCTTATCTGGAACATCACTATTTGTAACGATATACCAGACTGGAGAAACAGATCAGTTACATTAACAGTTACATTTATAGCGTTTGGCGGACGCCCTTATACGGGACGACTTACATTTATCTCTTTCATACAACTGAGCAATTGGGGGTTGGGGGCCTTGCTTAGGCCCATTCTTTCAGGTATCACTCCAACACCTTGACCACTCCGCTACCAGTTCCCCCAGTTAACCCCAGACGGGTGCGTTTATCGAAAACAAAGATTAGCAATATGAAGCGTGGACTTAGAAGAGACGTACAGGATACCAGGAACCAGAGAAGCATGCAGGAACATTGACATTGGAGACAGGATCTTTGGAATGAGATAGGGATCACTGGAGCTTGGCGACAGAACTAGGAAACATACAGAGAGAATCTAGAATATCTATAAACGAGACCAACAATCTGGATTGTCTTGAAAAAGAGAAAAAAAATGATGCCCTAAGCGCACTAAAGAGTTCAGGCCAAAGGAAACAACAACAGCTAATGACAGAAACATTGTAAGAGCAGTGGCGGAAAACCTAAAAACAACACAGTGACCTCACCAAAAAATAAAAAATCCACCATTTAAAAAGGATTTTAGAAGTAGAAATATTAGGTTTATTCCACAAAATGTAAATCAGCAGTAGTCAGATTGGGATTTACAAAGAAATACAAAGATAACCACCAAAGTTCTGGACCAAGATAAACTGCCTCCAAAGTGATAAAAAGACCAGAATCTGCCAACTAATCTGTAAAACATGACTGTAGTATTGTCATAGGATCGCATGGCTGCTTTTGTGACATTCCCACTAATCTTGGTTGATGATAAAACTCACGAAGGTAGCAGCTGAAAAAATAAAAACTATTTTGTCAATTCATGCATATAATATTATGAAAAGTAACTTCATCGTTCACTAAGACCCAAAACTCAAGTCCACAAAATAAAAAACTATACAAAAAATAAAAAGATAATGTTTTCAGCTGAATCTCTAGTAAATAGGCACGTTTTACCTTCTGAAGAAAATTATGAAGGGAAAACTCCAAAACAGCTACAAAGTGCTGCTGATTCAATGGAGTGAAAAAATATACAACCAAATATTAAAGCTTATAAAAATATATATTAAGGCTGTGTAAAAATATCAATACCGCTAACTATCCCAATATATTTTTCATGATAGTTTATCAATATTTTAACATATTTAAAAAGAGGTTTTAAACTGATTTATGTTTAAAATGTCTACATTTAATTGAAACCCTCATTGTCTGTCGAACGACTTGTCTTAGAAGCAAACAGGGCAGAAAAAAACGTAGGACGCCTCCAGCTTTGTATTAGTTGTATTACATTTGTTTTACATTTATAATGTTGTTTTATTGCAATATATCGTGATATGTTGTATCCTGAGGCCCTTAGAAATACAAAATATGGAAGAGAAAAGGGGGGTGGGGCCAGGAAATGTCTGAAGCATTCCAACTTATGTCGCCCCGATCCAAATATTAAGGTTTATTTATTTTACTTCTAAACTAAGATATTCTATATTTTGCACATCCAAAAATTGTCTTATACAAAATGTTATATGTTTTTATGTTGTTTAACACATTTGGATGTAAAAAAAAAACTGGAATTAAAATCTGAAATCTTGAACTCAAATGATGTTCACACATAACACTAAAGAATAAATCGGACATGCCATTCCAATACTTTCAGAGTGGACTATATACACAGTTTTTCTGCCTTAAAGGCCAACACATAACAAACTCCATTAAGAACATTTTAGTTAGTTAGTTTGCTTGTTATTCAGTGTTAAAATTAATCTCAGAACTATAGAAGGTCACTATGACACTCTTTTGGACAGGTAAAGCCTAACATGTTGTTTACACAGTAGGGGATCGACTGCAGCTGCAAGTAGTGAAGAGATTTAATTGAAGACCTGCCATAAGTAAGGATTTGGCAACCTCACTGAAACCACACAGCACAGGAGCTCTGAACCGAGTCTTCATATTATCTTCCATATCCTGTCTGTCAGGTGGCCATAAAAGTTGCAACCAGGAAGTAAGGCCATTAGTGTGTGTGTGTGTGTGTGTGTGTGTGTGTGTGTGCAATGTGAAGAGCCTACCTTACCTTCCCGCGTCCCAGCCCAGCAGGTTCACATTAGGGGAAATTTGTTCCACAATATTGCCGCCTCCTGCTTCTCTCCCACGCTGGAGGCCTGCACAGAAGGTGGAGGCAGAGATTTGGGTGATGGCCAAACGTTGTGCACCCGTCAGTCGTTCCTCGCAGTGCGTCAAGACAGAATCCCCGCTGGTCCTTTTTGCTACCGTGCAGACTCCCTGCCTGTCAGAACAAATGCTGGATCGTAGAAAATAAACTTATCTTATTCGCATGACAACATGTTCCCTCAGGTTATGATGCGACGCCAGTTTTGGAGAATCAGGCAGGGTCAATTGCTCATTTCATGCACAGGGAGGGCGGCAGAGGCATACTGAAAAAGGATAATGTTGGTGCTTTTCAACTTGTGGGCCTGTGATCATATATTTTATAAGTTTGTATCTACATACAGCAGTTTGACATAATTTATTGCAAATAAACGAAATTAACTGACTTGCTGTGATTGATTTAGGTGTAAACATAACACTGGTTTGATGCTAGCATGCTTAGCTATTTATGCTATATTTTATGCTATTTATACTAAATTGTTACATATGCTTAAATTAATAGTGGGAAAGGTGTTGTACTGCTAATTGGAAGATCAGGGTTTGATTCCCAGCACCACCAGGATAAATGAAAGTGGCTCTGGATAAGGGTGTCAGCCCAATGACGTAAATGAAAATGTAATAGATCTTGACAACAGATGTGTGTGTATATATCTATATCTATAATATATAGATCTATATAGATCTATATATATATATATATATATATATATATATATATATATATATATATATATATATCTATATATAGATAGATAGATATATATACACATTTGTTAATAATAAAAGCAGCTTATTCTTACTTTTATCTCAAATACTGGTATAAACTGGAGTTTTATTTCATATAACTGTATAATACTATTTTCTTCTTTGAAAATCATGCACAAGTATCTTTTGAACTTAATAAAATAGTATTAATCAGGGGTGTCAGTTCCTGGAGAACCAAAGCCCTGCCGAGTTTAGTTTCAACCGTATTTTAAACCTATTAAACTATATTAAACAAGCCTAAAAGAGATGATTAGCTGGATCAGGTTTATATATGGGGAAATGGTGGCTTATGATTAAGGTGTTGGACTGGGTTCGATTCCCAGGCAACAGCTACTGCTGTTGGGACCCTGAGCAAGAGTTTAAATGGTTTATATTTTTAAAAAGGACTTATATAATTTAAGAAGTCATGTAATGAACTTTACTGTACCAGGACAGTTATACTATTTGGAATTAAATATTGTTTAAAATGTGTTTTTTATCAATCAATTTGTTTTGTGATATAACTGTTTTTTTTATATATTTAAACACACACTAGTTGTTTTTTTTTAGGAAAGATATATTCATTCATCCATCTTCTTCCACCACTTATTCCCTACGTCGGGGTCACAGGAATCTGCTGGAGTCTATCCCAGCTGTCTCTGAAAGGGCGAAAGGCAGTCAGTCCATCACAGGGCCACAAACACACTCACTCCTATGGACAATTTAGGATCACCAATCAACCTAACATACATGTTTTTGGACTGTGGGAGGAAACCGGAGTAAACCCACACAAACACCATACAGAATAACAACATCGAACTGTGGTCCTTCTTGCTGTGAGGCAAACCACCCTGCCCTGAGTAAAGATATACACTAAATGAATTTCCTGATGTTCTCTGTTCCATTGATTTTTAAACCTGTTCTTTAACCAAACAATATTATAGAAAGCAAATTGAAGTTTTTAACTTAGTTATTTAAATGAATATGTTTATGCAATACCAATAATGCCCTATGCAGAGAAGCTAATTGTTTCCTACTTAGGACTAATTTAAAACATGATCAGAGTCAGCTGATTGATTGAACACACATAGACTTGATTACAGCAAACCTTGCTCAATATAAAGCTTGCACATGTTGACCCCTTATTATTAGACATTGGCAGCATGAGGATTTGTAGATTTCCTGGCTACAGTTAAAGCATCAGCAATGCTGTAGGAAAGTGTATAGTGGACATTTGGAACAATAGAAGAGACTCAAAATAGCGTTTTGTTCTAAACACAGATGATAGACTAAGATTGAGGTCAATAATTATCATGAATTATTGTAAATAAACTTTTCTGAGGATAGAAAAGAAAACTCTTAAGAAAATTATCCTACCTGAACTATGATGTATTTGTAACATATACCAGACTGGAGAAACAGATTGGTTATAAAAACACAAAGATTAGCAGTATAAAGAAAGATACAGGATACCGGCAACCAGAGGAGGATACAAGAACGGAGGAGAGGACAAATAGGGCAGGAGCGGAAAATCCAGGAAAGGAGGACGGTCTTGAGGAGACAGGAACGTTGGAATAAGGTAGGGATAAGCGGTGATCACTGGAGCTTGATGAACGGAACTTGAAAAACATACAGAGAGAGTCTTGCATATCTATAAACGAGAGAAGACAGTGACTGAATGTGAAGTGTGCTAATATATAATGGAGTGAATAAGAGAGTGAGAGTGACTGTGGAATGAATTGCAGGTGAGACTAATTTGAATTCAGGAGGTGAAGTAAGTTGAGTGGCTGTGTGACATTTGGTGAAGAATTTGGTGCGGTGTGACATTATTGTTGCAACAAAAATTCAAATTTAATGTTAAATTGTTTGAGACAGAAAATAAAACAAAACACAAAACAAAAAAAGTCCTAATCATTCAGTCTTAAACTAACACTTACGTCTCAGGATGGCCAACCGGTCTAAGGTGCCAGACTCAAGGTGCAAAACTTCCACCTGATTCTTGGAGGATTCTGGTCTCCGAATAGAGGCATGGGTGGGTAAGGTGTTGGACTGATACCAGAAAGACTGGGGTTCGATTCCCAGCACCACCAAGTCACCACTGCTGGGCCCCCGAACAAGGCCTTTAACCCCCTAATTGCTTAGTTGTATAAAAGAGATAAATGTAAGTTGCTCTGGATAAGGGCATCTGCCAAATGCTGTAAATGTAATGTACTTTTACTACTAGCTACCTTTCAATCGAACCCTTTCACTAGTTTTTTGCAGTCAAATGAACGTTATGTTATATTACCACTTTGCTTTCCCCTTCACATGAGATGAGGTTAATGCCACGTGCAGTCACAAAGAAAAAAAACTTTTTGTTGATTTTTTGTTGAAATTGCAAAAAAAGTTTTTTGCTTTCATTGCACAAAAAAGAATAGGATTTAACACCAATAGAATAGAATTTAATGAAATGTACACATTCAAATCACTAGTAAAACATGATCCTTACACACTTTAAAAATTTCAAATAATAAGTACAACCTGAATTCCCGGAAAAGTTGAAATGATTTCAACTTACAAACTATTTAGTGGCTGGAAACCTGTATCAGGCAAGAATGGGGCCAAATTCCAACACCAAAACTTTAGAAACTCATAACCACAATGCCCAGACTTCTACCCAGACGGAGATGCTACACTATGGTAAACATGCCCAACTAATTTAAGACCTGTAGCAGGCATCAAATTTAAAATAAGATCATTTTGTGTAAAATTTCTCAGTTTAAACAAGCTGTTTTCTATGTTCTTTGTGAATAAAATATTGGCTCATGTGATTTGAGAGTCTTTTAGTTTCCATTTTATTCAAACTTAAAAAATGGCTCTACTTCTCCAGGAATTCGGGGCGTATTGATATATAACATATACATTTTAAAACAGATATTTCAACATATTTAGGTGCATCTGACTTTTTTAACCCCTTTCTGCTCTAACTGAATCGCATTATCCTAATTCTATTGTGTGTAGAAAGAAGTGAAAAACACAGCTGGTGGGTCTTTAAGCAAATTTGCCCTCTACACAGCCTCTAACCTCTGCACTGCACCTGCAAAACAACCCCTTTGTCCTTCACACTACCCAAGAAACAATTAACCAATGCGGTCTCACAAACAGCACTGGCACACTCAGATGATGAGTTTCGAGTAAGTATCTTTCTCTACAATAAATACATACATAAATAAATTAAACATTAATTGTTGTATATATATTCGTGTTAGCTTAAAGAAATATAACAGTTAAGAAAAAGTGCTTTTCCTCCTGTCTTTTGACCAACCTATAAAATTTCTGTTGGGAGTTCATTTCTGTTTTTCTCTCCCTGCTAGTCATTCCCTTCCCCCTAACTAAGGCCTTCGATTTAGCAGCAGATTCACTTTCGCCTTTTTCCATAATGAGACAGGACAGAGGTTATAACTGCTCAATACAGACGATAACCAGTCTTTGATCCAAACACTTATGCAGAACAGTCTGGCCAAAGTGGCGGTAAATGTGCTGTCAGAACATTTAGATTTAAATTAAACCCTTTTAACCCAGTGAGGAAGACTATATATAGACGCAATGAGGGGCAAGAGTCAGGTTGTGATCTTTTTATTTGATGTCAAGATACAGAGAGCCACCATAATAATAATATATACAGAGAAGCCACCGGACAGAAAAATCAATTTTCTATTTCAGATAGACTTCCTTACTCGCTCGCAACTGCAGATTCATATGACATTAAAAAAATCTCACGCCCAATATAGTAGTGCGCAGGGGTAGAATGTAATGAACTACATATACTTTAACTAGGATGCTCTAGTAGTTTGTTTTGATCTACCAGATCAAAACAAATCAGTTAAGGTGCCTGATGGAAAGTATCATCCACAGACCGCAGACACGGCTATTCTGTACATCCATCGTGGGTTAATATATACAAGTGAATTATTCCTGTAGCTAGTGGAGTGAGCTAGCCTACCTAGCAAAAATGTTTGATCTTTTACAGTATAAAAGCACTGTAGTTAAAGATTAGAAGCAAACTTTAATAGGCATCCATTTAGCTAGTATAGAGTGACCAATCGTCCTTTTCTTCTAAAACATGTCGTCTTCTTAGACGTAAAAAATGCATTAGGGTGGCATGTGTTCAATCGTCATTCATTCTGTTTCATTCAGTTTTGCTTTGCTTTCACCTCTCTATGAAGTCCCGCCTTTCATGTGCTATTATTGGTCAGTCATGCGCACAAACTCAACAGTGGACGGCACATGATTGCTGAACGTTGTAAAAAATGGCTATATGTAGAGTCACAAATAATTTACAGATCAAATTTCATGAGACCAGCTAAAACAAAAATAGGGTTGTGGGTTAGCTAAAACAAAAATAGTGTTTTGATAGCATACTGATTTTTTTTACATTTTATTTTAATCTATAGCCATGGTGCCTTGTAAAAGGTCTTAAAAGCACCACCCCCCCCACCCAAACCCCCGAACTGTCCTGACAATTAAATATGGTCACCCTAAGCTAGTAAAGCTAGTGTTAATTAACTAGTGCTAGCTAACTAGCTTAACAAACTAGCAAGCTAAACCAAATCAACACTTCACTAGCCAGCTAATGTTACATTTTTATACTGTTGATGCTTAAAACCTAAGGCTCAATTCAGCATTGCATACAATGCATTTCTCATACTCAGAACACTCGCAGATTAGTTGTATATAGTACTTATTAGTACTTATTTTTCAAAATTACATTTATTACAAATAATTTTTACACAACTGTCCAGAAAGCTCAGATTTTGGAGGGTTAATTCCTGCTTCCAGAATTAGCATTAGCATGCTAGGGTTAGCATGCTAATGCTAATTCTGAACTGCTTCAGTGGTTTCAGGCTGGTAGGATAAAAATGGCATCTCTACGTTGTCTGCTGTGTGTGAATTGGCGTGTGAGTATGTCCTAGGAGTATGTCCAGGGAGTCCCCTGCCTTGTGCAGTCCCCTGGGTTTTAGGGTTTTATATAAGGTTATATCAGTGCTACACAACATATAATAATGCATGAAATTATTACTACTTTAGCACTACTGTAAGTTTGTTCTGTGTTTTTTTGTTTTTCTTGATTTGTATTTTGTATCCAATGATGTGAAAAGTCTTATAACGGATATTTAATACAATTAGATTTCTAACTAAAACTTGTTTACTTTTGACAAAAGAAATGACTATAAATCTTTTAAATATAATTTGGCATTCAATGTCAGACTTGTACAGATTATACTATAAATAGAAGCCTTAAAATTTAAGAATTAGATAGAAGTGCAGTAGGAGGGGCTAAGATTCCTGGATTTTAAAAGTCACGTGAAATAAAATTAATGACTTAAGTTTTAAATGTCTAGGTAAAATACAGAGCATCCTAAAAATAGCATCATCAATTTGAGCATTATCGTTTTTATATATGAATTATTGCTCTTCTAATTTTACAGTTTTTTTAATTGTGTGTGAGGCATTTGGACATCCTTCAATTCAGGATTTTTCGAAAGACACAGATGCAAATTATAGTGTAAACACATGCTTCTGCTCCAAGTAAAATTAATTATAGTCAACACTGCAGCATTTCCCTACAGACTACACTGTGTTAAACAAATCTCAGTACCACCAAAGCTGTTTTTTTTCCTGTAATGAAGTAACACGCCTCTAATTAATAAATATCTCATAATCCTGATTATGTGTTTATAAATGCATGTGCTCTTTGCCCTCCCATTATAGAAATTGTTGATTGATTACAAACACAGTGATTACCTGGAAATCCCAAGTTAAATATTGAGGTCAGAAGCAAAACAATGTGGCATAGAAACGGTACAGCTTATAAATTAAACACCTCAGGCTCGAAATACTGTTGATGTATTAATTTAGTATAGTTTAAAGTGTGTTTTTTTTTTAAACATTTATTTTGTCTTTTCAATCAAGCACCAATTTCCTGATTGGAC
Organism: Bagarius yarrelli; assembly: GCA_005784505.1. NCBI lineage: Eukaryota > Metazoa > Chordata > Actinopteri > Siluriformes > Sisoridae > Bagarius > Bagarius yarrelli. The sequence goes on along the minus strand of VCAZ01000025.1, from coordinate 1,460,850 downwards.
AACAACAAAACATGCAAAAAAGACAATTTCAGTTTTAGGGCCTATTTGGTCACCTGGTCACTTTTTTTTTCTTATCGGATAGCTACCCAATTTGTTGAAACGGTTTTATTTGCACTTGACCACATCAATGCGAATCAGATTATGCAAAATGCAAATACATATGCATTTCCGATGAACTGAGATGGCACTGTGAATGCAGTCAGAAATAAAACTAGAACGCTTGCAGCGACGCTTGCGCACCAAAAGGCAGTGATTGTTACAGTATGTGCAGCATTTTGCTGTGGGCAGTACTAAACCTCAAAACCAAGCTAGATTCGTAGATGAGAGCTCAGAGTCAACGCTGCTGGGAAGATCTAGTGCTGACTTTTTTACAAAACAAGAATGTTGATCCTGTTTGGGAGCCAAACCAACAAATATCTTTGTGTGACCCTGCCAATAAATTTGAAGAGGCACTCACCTCCGTCAGGATATACTGGTAAACATGCAAGCTAAAATGAGCAGCATACTTCTGTGTGGAAGAAGACAAGTGCTGGTGAATGGGGTCGGAACAGACAGATTTAAACATCTTTATTTGTCACATAGACTCTACAGCACAGTGAAATTGTTTCTTTGCATATCCCATCTTAGAAAGTTGGGGTCAGAGCACAGGGTCAGCCATGATACAGCGTCCCTGGAGCAGGAAAAGTTGAGGGTCTTGTTGGCAGGCTAGTGGCGGTGGGGCTTGAACCCAGGTTCTCCTGGTCTTCCAAACAGCACCTTAACTATTTGAGCCACCACTGTGTCCCAAAAGTTAGTGGAGAGCACAAATACAGTCCCCTATACCAGAAATTATGCACTCAGGTTTCCCAAATTTGGGGAATTTCGCAGGGGTCAGCACAACCGGAGTACAATTGATGAGCCTAGCCCTGGGTAAACCACCTTCTTGATCGTGGTACCTCACCTGGCAGGTAAGATATATTTGGAATTGTCCAGTTTAGTCTAAAATGTGTCCCAGACTACAAGTGGTTTGACAATCGGATTTATATCTGTCCTAAATTCGTTTTTAGTGAGCATTTACACCAGGTCTTTTTACGAACAGATAGCTATCTGATAAATTAAAAAAACCCATGAACTGACCGGCTGTAAACAAGCCCATATTAAACACAGAACATTTCTTAACATAACGAACATCTCACATGACAAATAAAATTTACGTAATTCCTCTAACCACCTTTGTTTATTTTGTCTATTTTTAACAAATTATCTTAACAGTCCCCTCGATAATTAAAAGCTCACTCGTTGCCTTTACATACACGGTGGCTGCAAATAACAGATTTCCACTTTCAAATTCCATTTGAAATTTTTCTATAGTGTTTGGTCAATAATGTATTTTCGGCATTTTACCTTGTGGTTTCGTTAGTCTTTAAATCTCTCAGAAGGAAAATTCTGTTTATTTATCTGGTTTATTGGGTTGTGCATGTGGTAAACACTGTGGCGGCTTTCTGACACTTGACTTTAAAGATATAAAATGCTTTAAACCTATACAGTATGTTATATATTTGTCAGCAGTTAACCCTGGAATAAATAAGGTATTTTTACACACTGACTGATCAATGGTGAAATTTATGTATCTGGGAGCTGCTTAGGACATCGGTACACCAGCTGATAGTACAGAACTTAACATAATCCCAAAAAAATCAATGAATGGTGCAGAATGGTGGTATTATTTCCCCCTAATCTGGTATTCCTGTCATACACTACAGGATTCTCTTTCCGGCACTATGATAACTGTATACCAACTAGTGTCCATAAATTAATATTTAAAAATGTATAAATTTATTGTATTTTAAAATGTTTTTTCTTAATTTACCTTTCCATCAGTATGTACCTCAAGGAGGCATTTCTTTGTTTTATTGATTGGCCAGTTCTTAGGAATATCCATGTTTTTTTTACCTGAGCCACAAAAGTCTACTCTAGGTCAGCTGTGGTAGCCAAGCTCCTCATGCCCTCCAGTTTAGCTCCTTGCTTGTGTTTCACAGCCAGAAAGATAGTCTTTCTATTGCCCCTCTCATTCCCAGTTAACAGAATGGTTCTTGGCATTCTCCACATTAATTGTGCAGGGAATCCCTCGTAAACATTCTCATCCAGGAACGACTTCAATCATTTCCTCTTACATTCTTGCAGTAGATCTTAGACTTTTCTTTTACGTTTAAAAGCTTCCTTGAAACCCTCCTCCCAGGGGACTCTTAGCTCAATAAGGGTGAATTTCTTAGCCTATTGACAGCAAATCTGGCCAACCTGGGAGAGCATCAAACCTACAGATGCACAAAGCTGTGGAAATTCGTTGGAGCTGGGAATGTTTAAACCGATTTTAACAGAAATAAAATGTGGAAAGGGTTTAGGATTTTTAAGGGATTTTTTTTTTCTCTGTGTTTTCTTTTGTCGGTCTCATTTTATGCAGACGCCATGATACACAAACTTCACATTGCTGTTGGCAGTAGACTATGCTTTCTGAGCCTTGCCATAATATAATATAATCCCTGATGATGGTTTGGTCTGTTAGGGAATTTGCAAAACATTTTATTTTATTCTTCTTCATATTCCTGGACCTGTAGCTTGCTGGTCTAATTTGATCTCTTTATCACCATGCTACTTTACTTTTTGCCTTATACTACATCCTAGCGAAGGTTTCCATGTCAATGAATTTTTGGACCAGCATTGCTTCAATGATGTTTGTCACAGGTTCAGTAAGTTTTAGCAAATTTTGCTATTGAGTTGTGTATGGGCCGATTGTACGTAATTCCACTTAAATAAATATGTTGTACCACTTGCATCAGTTATATATCATGTGTGAAAGTGGTGGCTCATGGCTAAGGTGTTTGACTACCCACCTGAAGATTGTGGGTTCGCTTCTAGGCTCCACCAAGCCAACACTGCTGGGCTCCTGAGCAAGGCCCCTAACCCCCAATTGTTCAGTTGTATAAATAAGATAAATGTTAGGCGCTCTGTATAAGGGTGTCTTATACTCATGAACTTCCATGTGTATGACATGCCCCACCATTTAACAGTATGTTGTCACTAATCAGTAGTTTCTATTCAATGCAACTACATTAAAATATTAATCAAACTGTATCTCTGCACTAACCCTACGTTTATTTGACTCTTATTTTGGCAGTAACAATCACAGTATCTCGAACACCACAGAGGACAACATAGTAACATTTGTTTGGCTCAACCTGCAGTACAAAACTGATATACATTTTTAAGACAAAGTTCGTATTCTTTAAAAAAATATTAATCTACACAATAAAATACTGTGTAATACAATCTTAAAGATACAGTACAATATTTACACTAACAGAACTTGTTTCCCAGTGACCCTATTAATAATTGGACTATTACTGGTAATTCATCTTGCAAAAAATAAAATGAACATAAGCTGGAATTAAAAACAAAAGGGTTTGTTTGTCATCTAATTACCCCTAAGTCAGTCCTATGAAATGCAAAGTAGGAGCAAGGAAATCCCTCCTATTTTTTTTCACACAAATTAGATGAACTGTAATCTATTATGGTTATTTGTTCAGAGTTTTCTGTCAGCTTGCAGCTGGAAAGCTTGAGGGCAGCGAACAGAATCGCCTTTTCTCCTCTCTCACTCTCTCCACACACTGATTTACTATTCCACACCTACAGCTCTTGTAGACTTGGTGACATCAAGCCTCATTATTGTCATCACATGCCACATTTGTAACCTGTTAAGGAGCAAATTGTGATAAAATGGGCCTATCACCCGTCGCCTGAGTGCACTTAAACAATGTAGACTTTGCCACACACACTTCACTCGCCAAGTGTTCCTATTTAAGATGATTTTTGCTTCTGGCCCATTCACAAGTTATTTCCATCCTCTAAAAATTAGTTTTCAGTGTTTTACAGGTGGTGAAAAACTGTTTTCTGGTTTCGATATGATTCTTAGATAAGGGCAGATACCATTACTCTGTGATTTTTTCCCCCCTCTATTAAAAGGTCATGTTTATCATTGGAATTATTTGCTATAAACACAAAAAGCTGCACCACATGCTAAGGAGACACCAGGAAATTTTGTTACATGAAAGTTGTTAATATGATAGGTATCATTGAGCTAGAAAAGAATTCTTTCTTACCCAAAAAGAACCTGTTTGGTAAACATATACGCTAGAAAATACCTGGGGTCTCTTTAGCATGTGGTGTATTTATATGTCTTTATAGCAAATGATTCAGAATCATTTGTGTAGCTCAAAGTTTACAGTATTTGGCAGACACCTTATCCAGAGTGACTTACATTTATCTCTTCTTATACAAGTAAGCAATTTAAGTTTAGGGGCCATGCTTAGGGGCACAGCAGTGGTGTCTTGGTGGAGCTGGGAATTGAACCCTGAACCTTTGGGTTGGTAGTTCAACATCTTAACCATGAGTCACCACATCCCATATCTCAAAGTTTAGTTTAAATTTACTGATTTACTTTTTACTCTTTATTAAAATAAAGAAATCTATTTAAGCCCAAGTATAAAGAATGATTTATTGTTATTATTATTATTATTATTATTATTATAGTTCTCTTAATTATAATTATTTTTTTTTTAAATTGTTATTTATTGATTTATTTATTGTTTTGTGTGTTTTTTGAAGGACAGTGATTCATTTAGAAATTAAAAATATAAAGATTTAAAACTTAAAATATTTTATGACCTTTAAATCTTTAAAAAAAGGCAATTTTAACTCTTTGTTTTACTAAGATTATTATTATGTGTTTCAGAAAAAAGAACTGGATAGCACAGTAAAGGGAAATAAAATTACATCTGCTATGTATCTTTTTTTGTCTTAGAATCATAAATGAGAAAACGATGAGGATTGGGAAGAACAGGAGCTTCTCGCTTCACTGATGTAAACACTGCATTTGAATTTGTGTGTGTGTGTGTGTGTGTGTGTGCATTCTGAAAAGGAGAGGAGTGACCCCTGCTGTGCTTCGGTCTCCTTCGTTTGCCTTTGTATTCCTCTGAGGGTTTATATCACAAAATGCAGAAAGTTAGTTTGTTTTATCATTCCTCCTCATGTCATGCTGTAGATCTTTAGTCAGATGGTTTCTCTCTCTCGCTCTCCCCCTGTTCTCTCTCTCTTTCTCTCGCTTGCTCTCTCTCATCACTGTCTCCCTGTCAGCGTTGTCACACCACATGCTGCACCTGCTCTCTCATTCCTAATTAGACTTGTTTAATTAATTATATTCACCAGCACTACATCCTTAGAGTATTTAGGCTCTTCTTTCCTCTTATCCTGAGAGGATCTGTCTCACGTTTGTACCACATAATTTCTTGAAATAAAAGACCTTCATAGTGCTGTGGACAAACACCAACCCTAAAAGCAGCAAACCAGGAGATTTATTTTGATTTTTGCTAAACCGTTTCTCTTGCTCAAAATGACGTATGAGCTAAAAGAAAGTTTACACAGATGTATCCAAAAGGGTAAATGATTGGAATGGGTTAATCTCTAAATTATTTGTTACACAACTTGTAATAAATGGGTTATAATAGGGCAGTGGTGGCTTAAATGGTTAACGTGATGAGTTGTTGTTGTTTGGAAGACCAGGAAGACTTGTGTTTAATCCCCACCACCGCCAGTTACCCACTGTTGGGTCCTTGAGCAAGACCCTTAGCCCTTCCTGCTCCAGGGGCGCTGTGTCATAGCTGACCTGTGCGCTAACCCCAACCTTCTAAGCAGGGATATGCAAAAAAAAAAAATTAAATAAAGTGACAAATAAACTGTAGGTTTGTCTAACTATGTTTTATGCTTTATAAACTGAAAATAAAGTGTATATTAATGTGTGTGTGAGGAGGATAATCCAGGTAAGGAAATACCTGTTTGTATTCACTGCCTCACAGCTGCTGGGCCTCTTTTCTACCTGCAGTGTCAATTCACATGCAGAGAAAAGAGCCTATGAAATATTCACCTTCTGATCAACTCTGGCACAATGGGCTTGAGCTAGAGTAACTTTTGGCAGCATTGTGGCATGCAGCTGTATTGTGTGTCCTGCATGTTGACACTAGCCATATGGAATGTGTATACACACACCGCTGTGACCTGGTAAGTGCTCTAAGGCCATGATCCTGCTCAAGGCCAAATATGATTTACACCAAATGAGTAATAATTGAAATACACGATTGAACACAGTAGAGGTTAATTTCTCACTTCTTTGCCAATAATGTTAGTATCAAGTGCTTTTGTTCAGTAGAGAAAATGTTTAAGAAAATTAGCACAAGACTAGACAACTCGAAAGGCTGATTTCTGCCACAAAAACCAGTTTTAAGGTCATAATTAAAAATAATAATAATACTTGTTAACGTGTCTTGTTTCAGCTTTTCTATCTGACATTTTTCATTTCAAGGACATCCCCAATAAACGGATCCTCCGCCTTAAATAATGCTGAATAGAGTCGAAGCTCTGAACAAGTTTAGTCCATGATACGTTTGTATCACATTGAGTGTTAACTTCAGTTCAGTTCTTAACTTAAGATATTTTTGTTCTACATTAACCCTTCTGGGAGCTCAGATCAGACAGGCAAGCCTTTACCCCCATGCACATCACTGAGCCTTGGGTGACCATAACCCTGTCACTGGTTCACCGGTTATCCTTCCATGGATCGTTTACAGTAGTTACATAATCACTGAATTCCAGAAACACCTCAGAAGGCATTTTAAAGATGCTGTGATGCAGTTGACAGAATTTGGCAACTTGTCATAGTCGATGATTACAGTGGGATTTTTTTTAATTGCCTCTCATTGGTTTTAAAGTTATAGCTTATTGATGTAACTTAATATGTTGTTACTAATTGTGTCATCATTTCTATTTTAACCACAGCTTTAAGAGCAATTCACTCAATTCATTTCATTGAAATCCTGCTGTATTATCTATCACCTGTCACAATACAGTATATTTGAGGTTAGATCTAAGTCTGGTCTCTTGAGGTTTTATGGAAAAAGCTGTGCATTTATTTGCATTGGAGGTCTCTGTTCTATTGTGTTAACTGCTGAGTGATGCTAACGGAAGTGTTTATAGAGGGTCGGATGACAGCTGATGAGGTTGACAGGGACTGGAAGCAGACAGTGGGATGCCCCCTCACTTTTCAGTATAATTAATAAATGGACTATCAGGGGATTTCTGTAGCACTGGCCGCTATGACAGGACCTGTCTTGAGAGCACTAAAGCATTAAATGACCAAGTCCTGTCAGGCTAACTTTCACTGCAGTCCCTAGACACAGGCACTTCTCTGGAGCACTTTTGTTTTCACAATTTCTAGCTCTTCCACTTTTCACACACACACACACACACACACACACACACTACTTACTCCATGCTACCCACTCCCTTGTCTTCTATAAGAAGTAATTTCAGTTTTTTTTTTGTGTGTGTGTGTTTTTGATTTTTTCAAATCTAGGGTTGGGGTCTTTCACGTTTTTTTCTATTTAGAGAAAAAAAATACATTTTACGAAACCCTATTTTGCAAAATAATTCTTATTCTAAAATTAGTCACTTTTTTGTCCTCTGTAAGGGCAGCATGGTGGCTAAGTAGTTAGCACTGTTGCTTCACAGCAACGGTTACTGGTTCGTATCCCCAGCATGGGTCTATCTGTGTGGACTTTGCATGTTCTTGCCGTGCTTGCGTGGGTTTACTCCGGCTATTCTCCTACAGTCCAAAAACATGTTAGTGATTTAAAATTGCCCAAAGGAGTAAGTTTATGTGTGTGTGTATGTGGTTGTTTGTCTGTATGTGGCCCTGCGAAGGACTGTCCAGGTTGTACCCACGCCTTTAACCCAATGGCAGCTGGGATAGAATCCAGCAGATCCCCTTGACCCTGATTGGGAATAAGTGGGTACAGTCAATGGATGGTTGGTTGGATGGATGGATGGATGTTTTCCTTTGTTTTAATCAACATAATTTTGCTCCTATAATAATTTTGCTCCTATAATAACTTTAACACTTCTGTTTTACTGTTGGACCATGCCTGTAAAGATTTTTGTCTTAATTAGCCACAGTAGTATTAAAGAGATCAGACACTTATCCTGAGGTCAGAAGGTCCGGGGTGCAGTCGGTGTTCCAGTTCATCCCAAAGCTGCTCAGTGGGGTTGAGTCAGATTCAGGGCTTGGTGTGGGACACTCGAGTTTCTACTATCCAACCAGAACACACCATGTCTTCATGGAGCTCAGAAGCTTTATGCATGGGGGCATTGTCAGGCTGGAACAGAGTTTGGGCCTAATAGTTCCAGTGAGAGAACTATGTAATGCTACAGTGTACAAAGTCATTCTACTGTGTGCGTCTAATTTTCTTACAACATTTTGGATGAGACCCACTTTTGTGGGAGTGTTGGTAAGTTCTTTTACAACATTTTGCCCATATAGTCTGTAAATGTTTGCATATAAATCAGCAGACACAATTCTCTGCTAAAAATAAATAAAGACAAACGTGAAATAACCAAGTTCAAAACTGTGGATGAAACAATTATATTTAATTTTGTTCTCATTTTTGTTGTTTATTTAATGTTTTTGAACTACGAATCAACACCAAATAAATCATAAAAAAAATTAAAATGGCATTTGAAAAAATAGGAAAAAGTTCTTGATAGTGGCTCACATACTAGCTTAGACACGTAACTTCTGTGCATAACCTTTCTGTTTTCATATCATTTTCCCTCGGCTCCAAACACACCTACAAAATATCTCTGTTTCTTCTTCCATTGTTCATTTTCTTATTTTTATTCTGGCTTACATCTTGTTTTTTTCCTCTGTTGCATGTAAAGCACTAATTCTATTCTTTCGGAGTTTTCCAGCTTTTGAAAGCTCCAGCTCATTTCTTCTGGATTAATTGGTCCCTGAATGAATTCTGTTGACAGGGCAATTCATCATGAGTTTAGCCTGACAGTGATGGGGCAGGAATAGGGGGAGGGTCGAAAGGAGAGCGGGGCCGAGTAAAGAGGGACATCGAAGACTACTCTCCCTCTATTTCTTTATATTCACCATGAGCAGTGTAACACTGTTTTTTTTCCTGACACATTTTGAAAGCAACCCAAGCTCCTCTGATAGTGAGTGGCCCGGCATTTGATTGGACTGTTAAAGTAAATCTGTGCTAAAACACGAGTCCCCAAATGCCAATCAGATTGCCCGATATAATTACATTTGCACTAAGCATTAGCCTTTAATTGCATCATGTATCACACAATAGCCATTAGGGGTGATTAGCTAACAGTGATGGAGGTTCGGCTCTGACAGGACTGGCCAGAACATTGGCACAACCTGTTTAATTTCTTTGTGTCTTTCTTTCCTTCTTTCTGTCCTTTCTTTCTCTTTCTTTTTCTCTCTTTTATGTTTTTTTATTTTTGCACAAATTGCTTGCACAATATTGATAAGCTGTTTATACACACCCATTCAGTACTGACAGAAATATATCTTAGAGAATAATTTTTAAATCATTAAATTTGTCATAATCTTGGTGTGTTCGTTTTAAGCAGTCGGTAAAAAAAAGTTAAATGTAGCAACACGTTCATATTGTTTATCAAGAAAAGGAATTTCAGCCCCTGAAAAAAGGATTCCAACTTTAATTACCTATTTAAAAAAGAACAACGTCACTGACCACCATTGGTGGGTCGTCAGAGCCAGCAAGGCCTTCTATGCTGGCCTAAACACTATCAGAAGCACTTTCAGACCAGTTCCTTCAAGCGGTATCACTGGCTTACAGCCTTTGAATGTATGCTGTATTTTATTTATTTTTTTATGTTTTTGTCATGTTAATAGATAAATATTGATTCTGAACTGCTCCAGATAATGTTGGTGGTACAGTTGCAGTTGTAGTGTAGAGGTTTGGAGTCTTAACTGGGTTTCTTGCTTTCTGAAATGCCTCTCTGTCTGCAATGGCACGCTTTGTTATATTGTGTTTTTGTATAGTATTGATGGTTTCTATAAACCCCAATAGTGGTATTAAAAGGTGTAGCTGCCACTGCTGACCACAAATTATATTGCATTGTATCTGTTAGAAAGTGATCATTTTAGCCTATAGCAAGATAACTGAATCAATCTATTTTCAGGATCATGGCATGGCAAAAGACTTTAAACTGCTTCATAGAACGCAATAAATATTACCCATCTTTGGGAAACTCATTTTTAAACCATCCTTGCATGGATACTTGCTGATACTCAGTGATAAAAAATAGTATTCAGCTTTACTCTAAATATTATTTCAATTTAAAAGTGATATTTAGATCTCCTGGGATTACTTTGGATCTTTTGTTCATAGCCATTTTTCACAAAATTGAAAAATTATAGAGGAATTTTTAAATGACAGAATGAACATTTTAATAATCCTTTACAGTAGATTTAAAGGTTTATCAGATTACAGTGAGTAAGGTCTTTTTTTTTGCTTCCTACACTATGTATTTATGTTCATTCCATCAGTTTTGGTATATTAGGATCGTGCACAGAGTGTGTTTCTCACAGCCCTGTTGGCTCTGGTCAAAAATCACCCATAATTGCTGCTCAGGAAACATAACAAGCTGGGATGCTCGACTGCCTCGCAGGGCTGATGTTGGACGTGATGTATCCCTGGGACTGGGATAATTTATTGCCAAATCCAATTAGATGCAGAACATAAAGCAGCACATAGATTTGCTGTTGGGTAATGTCACAGGGCTCTTACTGATATGAAGATGTGAAAGGCGCATCTGATTCCTCTATTTCCAGCACGATGCCGTGGCAAATGAGATCGTCCTGGGGATTAGAGGCGAAGATGAACTGATAAGGCATTGTTTAAACGAGTCACAGATATGAGGCTGTTAAACGCTTATTTCGTTTGTGCATTGGGCTGTGAAAATCCGATGGGTTTGTAGTATGATGCGGCTTTTTAGCGTTGAAATAACGACGGTTGTGTTGCGCCGCCTGGCCTGTTGCTTCACTGCTCTGCCACTTTTAGTTAAGATTTAAAGACAAGCAGACAAGTCTATTTGATTTATGATGCACGCAACAGTGAAGTTATTTTCTATCACTTGCTTTCATGAAGCCTTTAACCAGAACATGTTGAGCTTGGATTATTTTATGAACTTGCATGTTGTTCATCACTAACACAAGTTCAAGTTTAAAGCATTTACTGTCATGTGCATAGTGAGAATAAAATTCGGTACAATAAAATTCTTTCTTTGCTGTCCACAGTGACACATACACGTGGGGGAAGTGGTAGTGCAGAGGTTAAAGTGTTGGACCTCTAATTTGCCTCTCAGCACCACCAAGTTTCCACTGTTGGTTCCCTGAACAAGACCCTTAACCCCCAATTGCTTAGTTGTATAAAAGAGCTAAATGTATGTCGCTCTGGATAAGGGCTGCCAAATGCCGTAATTGTAAATGTTCAAAAACACACGCATTAGAATAAAATAAAGTTAGGCCACAAAAGTAGTAAATATAGAAATGTACTCAATTGTACAATATTGACTTATAACTTATTGCATAACAATAGTATAGTAACATGCAAATTGAATGCAAATATACTTGCATAATAGCAGCCTCCTTGAGATGCAGCTACCTGATAATAACAGCAGCATTAACATAAACAAATGATAAAATAAAATAAGAAAGAGCGATTTAGTGCAACTGATCTATGAGATAGATGAGACTAATCTATGTCTACCTTTTTTTTTTGCACATCCTGTATTAGATATTATACTCCAGTTGCACTTCATTGCCCATGTGCACTAAACAAAACACTATTTATTTACTGATACCAGTTTATTTGTCATATTTCTCACTTTATTTTACTGCACATTTTACTGTGCACGATTTTATATCTGACAAATCAAATTTAATTTGAATAGTTTGTAAATGTACACACTAAGCGCACTGTATGCATTCTTTTTAATGTATGTGTATATCAGTATTAACTAGGAGCCGTGACAGTGACAGGTGCTTTTTAGTAATATGCCTCTGATGATAGCCGATCCGTTTATCCCATCTCAATCTGCGTCTGTCTTTTTTTTCATTTTTTTTTTCATTTCTGCTCCGGATGTCATCTGGCATGCTGAAGAGGCACTGCGCTTGATTGGCAGCTGCATCCAAGTTCACAGTTTACTGGTTTCTGTGAAAGAGCCAGATATGCCAATTTAGACAGTAGAGTGACAAAAAACTTTGCCTCTAAATGGAATAATTTTACCACAGGGAATTCTCAGCAGAGGGATGGAAGAAATCAGGTGGGTTTTTCTCCCCCTTTCTCTCTTATTGCCTGAATGACAAACACAGACGACAGTTCAGAGCTGACGGAACATCCGGCCGTGAAGCTTCACAGGGGAGCAGCGAAACAAACAGGCAGGGAGAGGAAGTAAGAATGTATGTACTAATCCTGACACAAGCAGCAAAAAAAAGTTCATGAAGAACATCTATAATGTTAGTAGTTTAGCCACTGATATATGTTTTGTTGTAGGACCATTTTTTTCATTTTTTTTAATTTACATCAACTTACATTTATTAATTTTATTTTATACAAGCAGTTAAGCAATAAGGGCCTTGCTCAAGGGCCCAGCACCAGCTGCTTGGTAGACATGATTTGAATTTACAACCCTCCAATCAGTGGTGCATCCTAACTTTGTTTCATTTATTAAAATAAAGTTATTTAATGAAACATTTACATTATTTCATCATTTTTTTCATGAAAAGATTTTACTTTAACTAAAAAATAACATTATTAGCCACATTTTAGTCCAAAACACATTTTAGCACTTGAGGTTATTTTTTGGTTTGGATTTTAAGGAAATAGTTCCGGTTTGTAAGCCATTTTATCGATGTAATCAATGTCAAAGGTTTGTCAAAATGTCTGAAAAAGAAAACCAGGATTTTTTAAAAAATACTTTAGACAAGTACATCACATTTGGTTTGTTTTTCTTGTTTATTTCCTGCATTTAAAAAAAAAATACTGGTTATAAGCAAAGATCTATCATATCACTTAAAACACATGATTTGTGTTTAAGTTTCTAAAGACAATTCCTGTGTTTAGGGACTTTAGGAACTATAACAATTGTTTTATCTGATTTTATGGCTATACATTTCTCTATTTAAATAAAATTGTTGTTTTAGTATTATTAAAAGTGTCTTTTATTGTTTATGTTTTATTATATTCAATGACCAGACATTTATTCTTACCTTTTATTAAAAATACTTTTGCTAAAAAATGCAAAGTTTAAGTACACAAAGTACACAAAAGTATCTAATTCTCTCTTTTCCATCCTTTGTGTAATAAATCAGACCTCAAACCAGAGACCATAAACATACAGAGATGACGACTGATCAGATCTTTTGAAAAATTTGCCTTCTAAGTTTTTGTTTTCTTTTATGTTTTCTTATTTCATAAGAAATTTTGCTTCACTGAACACTGTGAACTTTGTGAGATTGTATAGAAGGCACCAGTGTGTCTGAAAAAAAAAAAAAAATAAATGAATAAAATAAAAAAAATCCTTACAGGCATTTGCTTTCCCATCACGCTTCATTAAAGACCACCGCTTTGAAATGACATTAATAATGTACACTACATAAGTGTCAAATGGTGCAAATATGAGTTTAAATGATGCAAGTACAGGCCATTTGGTAAAGTTACATGCAACATTAACAAATGTCCATCAGTTACCAGCATCACCAAATGTCCTGAAAGTCCGAACAGGCTAAAGATTTTTTTTAGCTTCATTAAATAAAAAAAAAAAAAAAAAAACAAAAAAAAACAAAGCATGAAAAAATTGTTTGTAACATGTTAATAATATAATTAGGAGATAATGCAAGTTTAAAAACCTTTATTAATGTTATATATTCTAACTCTGAAAATTGGAAAAAAAGAGTTAGTAAACACAGTTATCAAACTGTCCTTTAATAGTAACATATTTATATTATTTTATAAACTGTTTTATACTGTACCTTGAAATGGTATTTATCTATTTATTATATTAGTTATATATGTTATCCTTGGAACAGCTTTGACTGTGCAATAATTTTACAAGACCACAATATCATCTCCAGGTTACGTATGCCGTGTTATGATAAGCTTGCAGGGACGCTAGGCAAGTGACACAGTGTATCATTTCATCTGTCCAGTGTGTGTAAACCTAATGTGACACAAAGACACTGTGTCCTGTGTTTGTTGTCAGGTCCAGATTGTAAAACTGGACAAATAAAACGTGTACAGACGTGGCCTGTACCATGTACCAGCACCCAGAGCGGACAGTGTGTCATCTGTTGAGATGCAAACAGCTCCACCTCTGCTTGGCCAAAGCCTTTATTCTCCTGACCTCAGCTATTGCCTTGACAGGACGTCTGCTCTTTGTTTCTGGAACCTATGGATACAGATCACTATGGATATGCTCTACATATCTATATATGCTAGGAATATGGATAAGTCTCCCCTGAAGCCACTGTAGGGTCTGGCATGCCAAGTGAGCATAAGCGCTGAACCCTTTGGTGGTTGATATAAGCAACCACTGACACGTGCATACTAGCATGTGTCGGCTACTCAGGTCTGGCAGAAAGTGTTTTTTGAGAGCCCAAAATATTGCTAACACGAGAGATGAGTATTGCTCCACATAACAGAAGCATCTGTGACAGAAGCAATGACAAACTTTTGCTGAGTGGATAGCAGCAAGCCAAAAGGTATCATTAGGCCCAGTAGCCTAATTCCCTCATGGTGTTTAAATCGATGTGGTTCTGCATAAAACAGGCCTGCTTCGTGACTGAATACCAGAGGACCCCCAGATACATTATGGTTTAGATGCCCTAGAGTCACATCAGAGCCAATGCCCTGAAGTAGCATCAGAGCACAGGGCCAGCCTGTAGGAACGCCGGCTGCTGGTGGTGCTGGGTTCCCAGGACATCAGCAGCCGTAGTAGGGCCGACCGACTGGTTGAACCTGGTCTGGGCAAGCATTATGGTTGAAGCCCTATGGAAGACCCTACACTGAGGCACAACTGGTGGCGGGGTAGTAAAGTATCTCCTTCGGGACATTGCGGGTTCGTTCACCAAATAAAAAGATGTGATCTTTCCCTTCCCAGCTTTGCTGGCATCAAAACCTCTTTCTGAGGGATTTTTCGGGCCCTCAGACTTGCCTTCTTCTATGAGGTCCCTGGTTGTTGCCTCCATGCCTCCACCCTTATTGGGGTGCAAGTAGTGACTCTGGGTGGTATGAGGAGCTAAATGCTTGAGGATGCCCCCATCCGGCATCCCTTTAAAATATAGAATTGGCAGGGCAGGTATCTCTTGTAGGCCGCTAATTGCTTCTTGCCTCCTGGAACCTCTTGACGACAGATTGAACTGGCGCGATGAGGCGAATAGGACGTCCCGAAGAAGACTCTGTCTTTGTCTTCCATTCAGGACAGGCACAACCATAGGTGTCTCTTCATGGCCAACTTGGCTGCCATGGATTAGCCTTGGTCTCCTTGGTCCACCTGTCTCCTTGGCTTCTCGAAGAGATAAATCTATCCTAATGAAGTTCATAAATTGCCCCACTTCTATCCGTGGGCTTCCTAATCCAGATCGAGACCCATAGAGCTAGCGGATGAGAAGCGAGAAAGAGT
Organism: Bagarius yarrelli; assembly: GCA_005784505.1. Lineage (NCBI taxonomy): Eukaryota > Metazoa > Chordata > Actinopteri > Siluriformes > Sisoridae > Bagarius > Bagarius yarrelli. The sequence goes on along the minus strand of VCAZ01000025.1, from coordinate 1,445,265 downwards.
TACGCCTGTCTCATACTCCTCCGCTAGCTCCATCTGGAAGCCCCATGACATCAGTCTCCGCTGTGCCTAAGCAGCAGCAGGACAAGAGCGGAATTTCATGCCTGCCATTGTCTCCAAACAATGACCAGCGGGAGCGGAGCAAGTGCCTTTCACAATGCTCACAGTCAGGCCCCTCCAAAGGCATGACTGTGCATGCCCCACTTCCAAGCATGCAACCCATAGCGAGTTTGTATCTAAGTCCAATATATATCTGGAACATGGATAAGCACACTGCCTGTATTGCGTGCTTGCTGCTATTTTCTGCTTTCTCTTAAATATTTTTGTTATTTTCTTTTTTTATTCACAAACAGACACATATTCTAAAGACAACGATCTTGCCATAGCATTGTTTATATAACATTACTTCCTGGTTTGATGACATTACATGCCTGTGACGTAAGGCTTTTTGATTAGACGGATTGCACACATGCTTTAGACCAATGGTTATAGAAGGTAGTTCCCGAAATGTGTTGATGCAGCTTGAGCTCCTGTAGAAAAACTATTATTTGTTTGTGTTTTAAAATTACTTCAATGGGTTTTTAAATGGGTTAAGAACTGGTGGGTGTGTAATCCAAATAATTTAAAAAATTATTCTTTGAGCCCCTGTGCAGTGTGGATGGGGCAGAGCTATTTTGGAAGAAACAACTCCCATTAGAACTCATACTAGCTTCATTATTGAAAACCAGGCAGAGGAACTTTCTGCCTTAATGCAAATTCCAATCAATTTTATAAATAGAACAAGGAACCACCAAAACAATAAAAGTTTATTCTTAGATTTTGTGCCAAATATGTATAAAAAATAATACAAGGATATAGAATTCCCACTACCATTCATTTATTTCCAATGACAGTGGGAGCCAATCAGTATCTTTTATACTGCCTTCATGAGGTTATGGGTTTCTCTGTAATTTAGGTTTATAAGAAAAAAATTTGTTAAAGTTTACAATCGCTGAAATAGGGAGGGCAGGAGGACGTTTTGCATCACTCCCTCTGTACAAAGGAAATCCGTAAGCAATCTTACAACGTTAATCTACCCATCCTCCACCTATTCATGATCAATAACCACACAGAAAAGAATTCTCCAAGAAGCTGGAAGGATTAAGAGATGTTTCAAAAAGGGCAGAAATGGCTTCTTGTGTGAGATTTCCTGCATTAATACCCCCTTCTTTTTTGTTCGGTTACGTTAATTGGATTCTGCACCGTTTTCAAAATAATATTTCTGCTTTCCAATGCACTGAGAGGTTAAACACTTTATGTGCTCAGTGATCCACAACATGAAGAAAACATTACTGCTGCCCTCTTTATAAATGCCTCTCAATCTCTTCCCACCCTAAAAAAAAAAAAAAAAAAAAAAAAAAAACCCCCAAAAAAAAAAAAAAAAAAATGAAAAAAAAAAAAAAAAAAAAAAAAAAAAAAAAAAAAACAAAAAGATCATTCACATAGCTTCAAATTTCCTAATTACATTTTGGATTGAGTATGAAGAATTTCCCTTTTGACGAAAAAAGCACTAAGCTGTTTAGAAATCTCTGGGTGAAGGCTTTAGGCCAGAAGGTTTTCTCTAACCATTTTACTGCTCACCTTTCATAAATAAAGATAATTGTGAAAATAAAAAGTGAAAATATCTAATATAAACAGATTTATACAGTAGATATAATATATAATACCACAACAATAACGACTAACGATACTAAGATACTGAATAATTCTATCATTAGATATTAGTATATTATGGTTTCTGCAGAAGCACCTTGTTCACAAGTTCAGACTTTCTGGTCTCTTGAGGCTGAAACATGTTTATTATAAAAATTAAAGAATTATTAGCGAATTCTGGACATTCTACATAGGTTACTACTTAGTTGTTGCTATTTTTATATTTTATATATTTGTTTTATTATGTTAATTTTATTAATGCATTTTTCATATATGTTCTCTTTAAAATTGTCCGTGTGAAGCGCTTTAATATTCTACTTTTACAGGCACTATAGAAACTACAGTTTATTGTTGTTATTTTGTTATAAACTGTCATCTAATCAACTATCATTGTTAGTATTATGTGATATTCCTCACTTAATCTAAATGTCTGAATGTTTGTTTAAACTTCACTTTGAACCTTTTTTTTTACAGAACTTTGACTGATAGATCACAGTCATGTAGACAACCCTTAATGTTAACTTTCCTTAATTATCATCTTTTTATTGGTTTAAAATGAATCAATAGATCGATAGATAGATAGATGGATGGATGGATGGATGGATGGATAAATAGATGGTTTTTTAATTATCATCTTTTTACAGGTATAAAATAAATCGATAGATACTATAAATATTATAGATAGATAGATAGATAGATAGATAGATAGATAGATAGATAGATAGATGTTTTTTTAATTATCATCTTTTTACAGGTATAAAATAAATCGATAGATACTATAAATATTATAGATAGATAGATAGATAGATAGATAGATAGACAGATAAATAGTGGGATTTAAATTGCTTGTACTTTTAAAAACAATCATCACATACTGAGGTCATTCATTTGACATATAAAATTTATTTTCATATGCACAAAAATTCAGACTTAAACAATGATTGAAGTAAAACGGTCTTGTCATTAATTGTCCACAGTCAAGACATATTTAAGCTCTTGGTTATGTGAAGCTCAGTCGTCTGAAGAGTGTTTAGGTTGTATGGATATATTCAGGATCACTTTAATTTGTAGTTAGATTTCAGGACAATTTTAAATATGAGTCATGGAAGAACGTTCCTAATAAAATCCCACAGTTCCTACTTGCTTATATGTTGCTTATATGTGACTTGACAGGTTTGATCACTGCGTGCAGAAAATAATATCTTGGTTGTAAGATCGTCATCTGCTTTTAATTGGTATTGTATTGTTTAATTATAAATCTTTAAAGGGTTTCAGATGGAGTCACTGTGCAAAAAGTACTTATGGTGCTCGGAATTTAGTAGCCTGGAAGGAATAATTCCCTAAAAAACATAGATTTGTGAAATGGGTATAATTTTTATTTCATTGAAAAATTCTTATGTTTTTATTAAAGAAATATTCATTCACATGTGCATGGCAAGTTCCAGGCTTGCACCCAACAGCAATCTAACACCATTATTTTTCCAGGAACTCAAACAGGGCAGTTTTCCATTACTGGACTTTTTTCCTCAGTAGTATATTAAAAAAAATGACAATTAAGACCAATATGCATGATACTGCTTTAGCGCAACATGACGATTTTTTTTTTTAAAGAATTGCCTATTTACACATGGTAAAATATTTCATATCAAATCATATAATAAAGCATAACAACTGATCAAAAATTCATATAAATAATGAAAAATAAACATAACATCATTTCAGTAGTTTTATATGCATTCGACAGCATTTTCCTCTGCATAGGTACATAGTTTAAAATAGCTCACCATAATACTGTTATCACAATACAATTAGACTGCAAAATAAAATAAAATAAAAGTCTTTGGCAAGTGTGATGGAATTCTGATATCTTTTATTTGCTGGGTTCTGTGAAATACTTATCCTGTTGAGCGCAGTTGATTTGATCATGTGGAAGGTTGTGTGTAGAACACATTCTGAAGCAATTGCACTTAAACTTAAAACGATATTTGGATTATCCTAAAGCACGGGATTATTTTTACGTCTTTACTGGAATTTTAGCTTTAAGCTTTCGGCTGATTTTGAGTTAAAGAAATGAATAATGTATTATCTGCTGAAGTGTCAGTTAAAGTGATAGTTTTAGAACCTCGGTCAGTAAAATATGAGCACTAAACACCTTCAGAGCATTAGATGCCATGTTGGATTAGTAGTGATATACTGTATGTGTGATATATTTCTTCATAATATGCCTTTCATACCTTCAGTGATCCTTATAATAAATAATAGATCCATGAACTTGACTAATTATTTTTTGTGAAATCTTTCAATTTAATCTTGTTTTACTAAAAAATAGTGTATATCCAGTGTGGATTTAAAGTGAGACTGATGTAGTGAAAAAATGAAAAAAAAACCCCCAACAATATTAACCTGGTATTGCCATATTAAAAGAATTCACACAATTAATAAAATAAATCATGCATATTGCATTGTCATTTAGTATTGAGTTTGCAAGTTTATAAAAACAAAGAAAATGTGAAAAATTATAAAAAAATAAAATAAAATAAATAAGTTAAGAATATATATTTGCTTTTTTTTTCCAGTCTGGCATGATGGGAATCAGGAATCAGATAAATCAATTTGTTTTTTCTCTCTCATCACATTATCATTGTTTTTTACTGACATACTGAGTTTAGGTATGTTTTATATTATGTGTGCGTTTGTGAATATGTAAAAAAAAAAAAAGCACCAAGCAGTGAGTCCAAAGAAATAATACTGCGTTGCAATGTTAGGAGAGGGAGAGAGAGAGAAAGAGAGAGCGAGAGATGCAGAATGAGAGTTGTGTATTATGAGCAGAGAAGTTACGTGCTGCCACATGACAGTCAGTCACAAGAAAGAATGTTTTCATCCACAACAATAAAAACATGAGAAATATGAAAAAAAATCTTCATTGTCTTATTTTCCTTGTTTGTATAATTTCTTACAAGGTTTTTTAAATAGTCTTTGAGAGGTGGACACCGATTGTTAGTGTTGACTGCTTGGATTTGTAGTTGATCAAACGTCCTGGTTGGCTTGTTCATCATCACGTTACATGTTCATAGTGATTCTTGTCCAATCTACTCCGCTGTTCACACTGGCACGACAGGACATCCGAGGTGATGCTGGGTTTGGTTTGCATGGTGTCTAGTGGCGGTCGTAAGCAGCGGCAGCAGCTGGTGGTGCAGCGGCTCGGGATGCACTATAATAATAAGGGGAACCTGGAAGTTAACAAAAAAGGGATGTACCATTTCAATACGACATTCACAAACCCCAGAGAGTTACTCAGAGTTTATTGCAAATATTTTAACCTCAGCTGATGGACTAGCAACACACGTATGAGAAATCTGCTCAGCTTTGTTTCTATCATTCACGCTGGTTACCTGTCTCTCCCTTGATGTTGCTTAGAACTTTAATCGATGGCTAAAAGACAGAGGCGCAGTTATTTATTTTGGGCCCAATAAAAGAATATGTAGTCGGGCCTCCTATCACACCCATTTCCATTCCACACCCATTCCTCACCAAAAATACTGTTACTGATAATAAAACGGATCTCTAGAGGCCCCCTAAAAAGGCCCCCACCCCCCTAGCGGCACCCCTCCTTTAACAATTAATTAATAATTCTGTTCAACACTTTTATACTTTTTTTAAATCATCATTAAAGGTTAAATGTGTTATTTTTTGCTACATACGCAGAATGGAAATATTTAAAAGACATTACATTTAAATAAATATAAATAAATAAAATATTCAAAGCTGTCCACCAATTTAATTCTTTATGAAATTAATTATGAATAGTTGATATTAGTGGTGTTTTTAATTTTTTTTATTTCTTTAAATAAAATAGCTCCTTTTAGGTGTTTTAAGATGTCCCGGAAGTGTATTATTTTATTTACTTTTTTTATCTTATTTTTGCTAACTATTTTTTAAAGAATAAAAACTGTAAGTGTATTTATATATTTTTTAATTTATTATAAGTAGTAAAAACAATTGATACAATTCACTTCAATTTTATTTAATATTAGTTGTTTTTCTCTTTAATAATTGACATAAATCAGCTTTAACTAAATTTTAAAATTTAGAAAAGAAATAACGATGTTTAGAATTTTAATTCTGGACCAAACTCTAACTTATGGTTCTGGAACTACTTTAAAGATTTTTTTACAAACTAAAATTTGCACCAGAAGTCAAATCTAAATTAAAAATTGATGTAATTTCATGCGGCTTGATTTCAATATGAGTCCAACAGTATTTCTTTTATCCAAATTAAAAAAGTGAGTGCAGTAAAAAAAAATGTCATGCTGATGGTTAAACAAACATATTATGATATCAAACATTATTGTTATGTTAGTAGATGTAAATGTTAAAAAAAACCCCATTAAACCAGCTTTTTCCCCCAGTTGTAGTAATACTCACTCAGTAAGGCTGGGTTGCTGAAGCGCCAGGCCTCATTGTATGCTGTGTACTGCGGGTGACTGTAGGGATTCCCTGAAAATTCGCTCCCTGCAGCAAGATATATAAAGCCATTAAAAAGTGCTTGTACTTTATCAAAGAAATGCAGTACATTCAGAATCAGCAAGGGAGTCACATGGAGAGGACCAATACCCTTTTTATTCTGCTGCCTGGAAATTTGCCCTCATTTTGCTGCTCTCTGGTGAACAGTAATCTCATGTTAAAATCAATGTGGTTCTCTTCTCCCATCCATGTTGATGTTTTCACGCTGCTCTCTCTTTCCATCTCATTCTTATTCTTTCTTTCCCTGACTGTAGCTTCCCCGGTGACAACTTGCTCTTGTGCTCTTTTTTTTTCTTTCTTTTTGTGCAGTGGAATTTCATTGTGTAGGATCTCAGACGGTGGCAGGGAGCTGTTGTGTTGGTATAACACCCTCTCATTTTTATGACACTATAAAGAGCAGGCTTTAAATGAAGAAAGTGAGCAATGGCCTTCTTGACTTTAACAGTGTTTTGGGACTCTTCACTAAATCTTTTTCTTTCTAGAAGGATCAGGAGAATAGGAAAGACCTAGCCATGGGCTGACCACATTTCAGAAACCTGTCTATATAATTCAAAAGTCGAGATAGTGCTCATATAACCTTCTATAAATCTTCAGTATCTACACAAAATTTACCACTAAATTTAGTAAATTTATCAAAATTTCTGAAAGTAATAAATTCTAAATTTTATTTATTTGACATTGGAATATTTTGTAATTATGATGTCAGCTAAACATTTAAGATTATTACTTACCAGGAACCATTCCAGCCAGTGTGGAGGTTGGGTAGCTGCCCTGTCCTGTAGGTGGGACGTGAGGTGGATACCCAGGTAAGGTTGTGTTGGCCATATCTCTACCTACACACAGAAAGCACACAACACACTTCTCATTACGTGTCTAGGACAAACATTAACTGTATTTTTTCCTTAAATGAAAGAAGTGTTTGAATTTTGCTAATTGCTAATGACATTTTACTAACTTCCTATTTTAGTTTACATCACAGCTTTGGTTGTTTGTCTTTATTTTTGTGCTCCATCGTTTAATAGACTTCAGATGATATATTTATTTATTTTACTAAACGTTAGCAGTTTAATTTTTTTATTAAATCCCCCTATTAATAATTATAATTGAATAATTATTGCCACAGAATTACAAGTTAAATACAAAAGATAACGCCAGGAAAAGTGTCTATAAATAAACTTCCAGCCAATACTAAAGATCCTTTATGTTGCTTAGAATCATCTACCAATAAATGCCAGTCCACACTCTATATATGACTCAGAGATGAACATGAGGCATCATCGCCAAAACCGACCCTTCTGGACAGTCATTCCTTCTATAGACTCACAGAAAAAAAAATCTCTGCATTCAGAGCAGTAATTGGGGCTGACGCTTAGCTGTCCTAGGCAGCCACGTGTAGCCCCGAGCCAGCCGAAGCAGCCAGTCAGGGGCCCCTTAACGACATTGTTGGAGAGAGTGAAAAATTGGGAAAGGGAGGAAAAGGGAGAGGTGGCAGGGGACGAGGGGAAAGTCGGTCACCAGTGCAACTTTAATGAGCAGGCCAGCAACCATTACAGCAATCACAGACCATCGAGTCTGTTCCACAGAGAGGACCAGAAAGAAGCAGCTTTTGTCATTGCTTTGCTTTCTTTTTATCTGCAGAACTTCCATTATTAAATATTGTTAAAAGCTGATCTAACTTTCAGCAACCCTTTAAATGCAGGTGGACAATACGGTATTTCAGAGAACATGACATGACATAACATGACATAACTTTGATACATTATATAAAAGATGTAGAAAGAGTCATGGACAAAATGACAAATTTAAGTCACGATCGAGAGTCTAATAAACACTCGTACTAAACCTGAAAGTCAACAATGTGCTATAATCCTGTTTCCTAAAGCTTCTCTTAGTTATAAACCTTACATGACCTCTCGGGCATGTTGTCAAGAAAAAAAACAAAAAATGCATCATTAATACAACAATACCCATCATTAATTAATCCTAAAGACTGCAATTTATTATTATTATTATTATTATTGGTAGTAGTTTTGAGTCTACAAATAATGGGTAAATTTTTTAGGGCAGTGGGTCAATTTGGAGCATTTTTTTTTCATAATAGGGACACCTTCATGTTTGCAACAACATGGCATGTGGATCTTTTGACCTCCATTTTCTATATTCAGGATGAAGCAATTTATCACTAGGCAAAAGCTCCTGTACCCTAATTAATTACGACTAAGCAAAGGATGTTTGGAAAGTCAAATTGCTTTAATTCCCTGGCTGCACAGTGAAAGTCATCCATTATTAAATGTGTGCTCAAAGGTTAGTTTGCTTTTGTGGAAAGAAACTAAGCATTAATTTTTGAGCCTCAGACTGTGAGCGCCTCTGGTGAGGATGACAACAGGTGCTTTGTTAGGAAAGTAAGAAAGTAAGTGTTGGAAGCTACGGGAAATTTTCTAACACTGTCCTTAACGGATTGTATCATCTGACCTGTTAATATTTTTTTTTTTCACACAAAATAAGAGTCTTTTTATTTTAGCATAGAAAAAATCAATTACAAAATATATATATATATATCTGTATAAGAAATCTTTTTATCAGGATCTTAAAATCTATTTACGTCAAAATAAGAAATAATACAGTGCCTCTGAATTTTAGTGCCAAGCAAAAATGCGATGTGAAACTTTTTCATTTGGTAATGCAGATAATACGCAATCTTTATTCCCTGAGCAAAGGACAGACACGATCTTTATCTGAAAAGTATTCACACTTCACCAACAATCCCTGTCTCTTTTGGCACCCAGTGCCTCGTAAATAATTTCTTTTTAATAGAGTATGCAAATTCTCCCTGCCTAAAATCAACATGATCAATAACTGTGGACATTTTAATTGGTGCTGGAGAACATTTTAAGGATGAGTATAATCTGTGCTCCTTTCTTTTTGTTAAAGAACTACTCGTTTGTCGATTGGATTTGGGCCTAAATGCTAGAAATCATTCAGCCGACTCTAAATAGAGGCTTGAGTTTCCTTATCTGTTTATCACTCGAGTGTAAAGCTTAGCTTTACCATTAACTTGGGTACAAACTGTACACCTGATTATTATATCCTATCCACTTCTTATTAGTATTAGTAGCCACGAGGGGATATAAAGACACACATGCTAGAACACAAGTCAGATTGACTTTTACATTAGAAAAATAACAATTTGTTATAATCAGTTTTATGACTTTTCTTGCTTATAAAAATGTATGCTCTTAGTGTATGTAAAATATGTAAAATTTTGGTTTGCATGTGATATTGTTGAAAATATATGGCGCGTGTAGGGCCAAATGATCTTACCTACAGGGTAGCTTTGGGACACACTGGCACCCAGGTCTGAAGAACTGCTGGAGGACAGACTGGCTTTAACCTCATCCAGTCCCGAGTTTAGTGCAGGAAGGCCGTACTCAGTACTCTGCAAAAACAGAGATAATCATGATTATTATTGTAACACACCAGTGATGAGTTATGTTCAAGTACCCATGTAAAAACCTCTCCCTGGTCTTTTAACCCCGCATTTATTTGCTTATCCTTTTCTTTACTTTTGCTTTATTTCATGGACGCTTTTATTATGATTGGCTTCTTGTACCAAACAAAACCTTCAGACCGTATCAACAGATGTGAAACAACAACACCCCCCCCCTTTTTTTGTCATTTAATAAAATAAGACTTCCGCCGTCTACACATTGATAATGTTTGTCCAGATCTCTGGGTGTGCGTTGAGTGTGCATGTGTGTGTGTGTGTATGTCTGTCACGGGGTAGGCCCCTGACCTTAGCCATGTCTGTCTCTATCACAGATAAACTCTAATTGTCTGCTACAACTGTTCGGCGTGGCCCCAGCCGATGTTCGTCTCTTTTCCTAAGAGGCCCCTGTGCGGAACGGCGGTATTCTTATGCAGATGCCGCAGTCATGGGGAAGAGAAAGATATGAAAAGGATGAGCACATGGCCGGCAGAAGTGTGGGAGGGAAGAGGCCATTGGGCTTAGAAATTCCAAAATGGCTTTTTAATGCCCTCAACAGCACTTAGACACCTAACTAATAACCCTACATTTACATACACTAGAGAGAGACAGAGAAAAAAAGAGTGAGAGAAAGAAAGAGTGGGGGTTAGTATAATGAGGCCAGGGCTATGGAGGAACAAATAAGAAAATACTCTGATTAATACTGCCGCAAATTAAAGCTGATATTTCTGGAACGTAATCTGGCCATATTTTCCTTTTTTTACTCCCCTCGCTGTTTTTCCCTCTGTACCTCCCCCCACGCATTTAACACCCTTTTTTCGACTGTCTTTGTGATAGCGAGTCATTTCCAATTCGTTTTGGTATTGATCTTGCAGTGAAAATCAGTTTTGTAATTAGCTGTAAATTAGGCCTTCTTCTGGAGGTGAGTGCTGTCGGCCTGATTAATCGCTGAAGTAATGCCACGCGATCACCCCAAATTGAAATGAACTCAATTAGGTCGTTCCCCTTATGGCTTAGACTTCTGCTTTCAAGGGAGAATTAATAGTCACTTATTTTTTAATAGTCCACCGAAAGTAAATAAAGGTTATCCATTTTAATAAACCTGACACTGTACTTTGAGCACCATGGTCAAAATTCTAGATTAAGTGTCAATGTTTTAACAGCAACATAAGTCTCTGATTTGGGGAAAAAAGCAGATAACTAGACTGGCTATAGCATCTTGTTTACTTGTTTCTATTTTAATTATTAATAATTTTCAATTATTTATAATTACCTTTATATATTTGAAATATGTTTATTTCATTGTATGAATGTTGTATTATTTGTACATTGTATTATTTCCCATAACATCCTGAAACCCGAAAAATAGAGCAGATTTTAAAACCTCTTTTTTACATGATCAATAAAGTCTAATATTTTGTAATATTCATTAAAAAGGATGATACAGGCAGCACAGTGGCTTAGCATTGTTGCCTGAAGGATCGGGGTTCAATTCCTGGGCAGGGGTATTTCTGTGTGGAGTTTGCATGTTCTTCCTGTGCTTGAGTGGGTTTTACTCCGGGTTCTCTGGTTTCCTACCACAGTCCAAAAACATGTATGTTAGATTGATTGGTGATTCTTAATTGCCCATAGAAGTGAGTGTAAGTGTGTGTGGCCCTGTGAGGGACTGGCGACCTGTCCAGGGTGTAATCCTTTTGCCTTTCGCTGTTTCACAGAGCTGGGATAGACTCCAGCAGATTCCTGTGACTCCGAATCAGGAAATAAGTAGGTATCGAAGATAAATGAATAAATGAAGAAATAATTGAATGAATAACGATGATACATTGCTGTATCTTTACAGCACAGCTGCTTCTCTGCCTAATCACTCACGTATAATTAGCAGTACCATCAAGTTGCCACTGCTGGGCCCCTGAGCAAGGCCCTTAACCCCCCGTTGCTCATGTGTATAAAAGAGATAAATGTAAGTCATTACGGAAAAGGAAGTCTGCTTAATTCTATAACTGTGCACAGCCTAAACCTGATCATAAATTTATTTGACGAAAAAATGCTTTAAAAAACTTTGAGATGAATAGAAAAGTTGCTAATGTTCTGCTTAATAAAGGAAGAGAGAAGTAAAGGGGATGAAAATGCTCACCTGTTCTGGTTTGATGTGTTCTGTGCTGGAAAAAACGTCAGGATAAGCCGGTCGCTCAAACACTCGATCCAAAGCCTCCAGCTGTTGTTGAGTAAAAGCATCGGCACGTAGGTGTTTCCTCAAACTCTCCACGCTGCCCTGCGAGTCACTGTTCTGCCCCGAACCCTCTGAACCATCTACAAAGAAATGAAAATAAAATCAAATAAAAGCACAGAAAACAGTTTCAATATTTCTGATTTTTGTTATTTATGTCAATTTTCCCAAATCGTTAGATTTTTATTTGATAATGAATTTAAATACAGAATACTAGAATTGGGATACTGTGGTAGAGTTAATGTTTAACAGTATATCAATTCTGGTTTTCTGTATTTAAATTTATTATTAAATAATAATCGAAAGCTCTTCGAAAATCGAATTTTCTTCTTCTTCTTCTTAGTCTATGGTTCTGCTGTGTTTTTAACTGACTTCATTATCTTTTCCTTTCTAACAAACTCTTAGTAAAGACTGTTATGTTGAGGTGATGCAACCCATTAAAACTAATTTTTAAAGGGTCTGTAATTGTTTTAAGTTATTGAAAAATCTCTGGACTGGTAAGCAAAAATGACTAAATGAGGCATATAGCAGTGTCAGAAAATATTAACCAAAGCTAGAAGCAACAGATGCCTGTAGAAATTAAAGATTTTTCAAAACACGATTAAAATTGTTCACTTAATATTTCAGAGCTGGAAATTCCTTGCGTTGAACATGGGCGGACAGAGAGAAAGAGAGAGAGACAGACTGAGAGGGAGAGAGAGAACAAGAGGGACAGAGATGGAGAGAATGAGGAGACAGAGAGAGAGACAGACAGAGAGAGAACGAGAGAGACAGAGATATGGAGAAAACGAGAAATAAAAATAAAGACAGAGACAGAGACAGAGAGAGGTAGAGACAGACAGAGAGAGAGCATGTAAGAGAGACAGACAGAGTGAGAGAGAATGAGAAAGACAGATTGAGAGAAAGACAGATTGAGAGAAAGAGAGAGAGAGAGAGAGGAACAAGAAAGACAAATACTAATGAGCTGTTAGAAAGTGCCAAGCTCCTTGCACAGTTACCTTTATTTTAACAAACCTACAGTATTATAAAAGTTAAAAAGTCATATTTTTCTTAGTAATCTAAATGTTTGATTTTAATTCTTTCCTTCACTTCTTTACTGAGTTTATTAAATTACTTCAGTCCTGAAGCGGACACAGGGCAAATAACACTATTAATAAGCCCCGCACTGCTTAAACAACAATTTGCAAATGCTGCAATTCCTTTACACAACCCGCTGACCTGATTAGCCATTCTCTTAAAGGAGAGGGCAGTTTGCTTTTGTTGCCCTTCTCACCACAATTGTTTTTTTATTTGCTTTGCTTCACATAAACACATACCCCCCACACACCATCACAGAACCAAACCACCCCCACACACAGATACTGGCATGGTATTTTGCTCTCCTATAGAGCTGCCATTCTAAATTTGCCACCGATTATTTTGTCTCCGTGGCTCATGAAGCTGATAATGTATGATATGCACAAGCACTATCGATTGCCCAGCTGTAAAAGAGAGAAAGAGAGAAAGAGAGAGTACAAGTGTGAGTAAGGTAGTATAAGAGTGATTGAAGGCTAAGAGTGTGTGAAAGAAAGGGGGAAAAGGACAGCGCTTGAAATGAAGCCAAGATGAACATCATGGTCTGTCTCATCGCACCTATAATGTTGAGCGTAATCCAGCGCTTTTCTTCACAGCTGAATTCAATTGATCAATCATGTCTGTCTGCTAGGTCCATTTCAGCACGTTATTGCCTCAGTGCTCCTCTCTGTGACCTTCTTCCCACCACATAACCCCAGGCGTGAGCACCTTACTCATCATTCATGTGGTGTGCACACGTCGGTGGGTGTGCTTATAAAATTATAACAAATCAATAACCGGATGTCAAATCACACTGAGACGACTTGAGTCGCAAAGTGACTTTTTGTTTCGTTTGTATCTTTTCTATACACATGCTTGTTTTTTCTCTATGGCTTTTTCTAATGCAGCTCTGGTGGGTCCTGGTGGCAGGGGGATTCTTTCCTCTGGTGCACTGGGGCAAATGGAGTCATTAATTACCCTCCGTTACAGGGACAGGACCACAAACCTGATCAATACAAGTGCATTTGTCATGCACACCAGTGACACAAACTTCCCACACAACAAACCCACAAATACACATGCAAACACACACAAGCCAATTACCGCTCAGGCTAATGTGGCTTTGGCATTTTGACTGCAGTTATCAAATGTCATCGTCAGCAGAACGTCTCTTTGCAAATCCAACACAAAAGCTATATAAATGAGCTGAACAAAAAGCCTGTCATAGTTTCCGTTCCATTAGTTTTAAAGTAGCTGCTAAATAAACTACTTAATAAATTAATAAATAAATAAATAAATATAGAACAAATAAAAATTTGCTGCTTTTATGTCTAGGCCAAAATCTAGACTTTTACGTTTACACTAAAGAGGAATTTAATTAATTTGTGAGATTTGATTACAAACATGGTCAATGCAAAGATGCGAATAGAGGCATGTGTTCCTACTTATGCATTTGCTAATTTAGACATGAAAAGGATGTATAGAAACAGGAAAAAAGAAAGAATAGGAAGAAAAGAGGAAACATGAGAACGGTAAACAATGGAGATAAGACTGACTTAGGGATAATTATATGACAAACATTTTTTTAAACTGTTAATTCCATCTTGTTTATGCAAAATGAATTACTGCTAATAATTCAGTTACTAATAGCTTTTTGCTGCGGCATGCAACAACCTGCTGGTTTGTCCGACTAGAGACAAAACTGGCCCCCCGACTGAGCCTAATTTCTCACTATTTTTTTTTCTTCATTTTGTCACCAATGGAGTTTTGGTTTCTTGTCGCTGTCGCCTTTGGCTTGCTTAGTTGGAGACTCTTAATTTACAGATATTAGTGAAACTGTGAGTGTTTTAGTGAGTGTTTACTATTGTCCTTGTATTGACACACTATTCTACTATTTAATTCTGTAAAACTGCTTTGACACAATCTTTAAAAAGCGCTAAATAAATAAAGGTGACCTGACTTGACTAATAGAGTTACTGAAAACCAGGTTAGCAAAAGTTGCACTTAGCACTAGCATGTATTATGTATTGTTTAGCAGTTGACAATCCGTTGAAGATTGTACTCTATCTTCTAGATTCTACAGTAGTGTATTTTCTGCCATAAATGAAGATTGTTATATAGGTTATCTACTTTTTGTATGTTGTATCAATATATATATATATATCTATATATATATATATATATATATATATATATATATATATATATATATATATTATATATATATATATCCATTGTATTAGACTTATTGAAATAATTGTAGCTATTTGCAAACACTGCAATGTTTACCGAATAAAAACATTGCGCAAATAAAAGACAAAACATCCCGAGAGTAATTTGCAAGTGATGGTGTGAACACGGCGTAAGACTGTATAACAGACCTGGCGTTTGGTAACAATAAATCACTGTGTATTTTGTACACTAAACACTTTCATTCTGGATTTGGAGAGTAATCAAGCATCTAATAAAGCAGTGATCAAGACACCACAACACTTTGGCTTGTCAAAGACCGAGTCTGCATTTTCCCTCATCAGTGCTTATGTAATAACCTTCACCTGGAGCCCGATTGGCTGTGAGGTTTGAGACGCGGGCCCCGAGTCGCGTTCTCGCCTACCCCGCTGCTGTCGTATTGATCTGCTAGTGTGAGCACTGGATTCGTTCTGACGTGAGGCAGTATTAAAGCTTAGGTAACGAGGGAGGCCACTCTATCAGAGTGCAGGAGCGGTTCTGTAACACTGTGGGATTCATGACACCCACAGGCCATGACCTCTCAGTGAGATAAAGACTGGGAGAGAAGACAGAAAAGAAAAAGATGAGAGATGATGATAGACAAGGTAAAAAGACTGCAGTAGAAAAAAAACTGGAAGTAGATGGTAAGGGAGCAGGTATACCTGAAACCTTCATCCACATCCACACTTTTCTACCACAATAAAACAGACTTATCGGCAAAAAGGAGATAAATAGCACATGGTGAAATTAGCTTCAAAGCTAAATATGATAATAGGCAGTATTTTAGCATTACACATAAAGCGTGATTGGATCAATATTTAAAAAAAGGGTGCACTGGTGGCTCAAAAGTTTAATGCTTGGGTTGTTAATTGTAGGATCTCTGTCGGCAATCAGCCACTGTTGGACCCTTAAACAAGGCCCTAAGCTCTCCCTGCCTCAGTGGTACTATATCATAGCTGACCCTGTGCTCTGACCTTTGTATTAAAATGAAAAAATATATATATATTTTATATAAATATGGCTCTATGAAAAGGTTTAAGCGCTACCCTTATTTTTAAGCAGAGTATTAGCGCTGTTACGTGTAGCGAGTTTATTTAATGGGAGTGTAACGGCAGACATCGTCATACCAAACCTGTTTGGTGCACGTGTACCAGATGCAGTCCTGTGATCGTACCGGGGCCTGAATTTGGTTTGTTATAAAAATAAAAATGTAATAAATAGCCTAGATGTTGTAAGGTACTTCTGTCATGTCCTAAGTGTAGTGAAACTTCATTTAACACTGAGTAACTAATAGCTTAGCATACTTCATTGAAGTAGCTTTCCCAACACTGTCCCGTTCTTCTTCTTCTCCTTTTGGCTGTTCCCTTCTAGGTCTTGCCACAGCAAATTGTCTCCACCTAACCCTATTCTCCACATCCTCTTCACTCACACTCACTAACTTCATTTCCTTGTTTATGGCATCCATATACCTCCTTTTTGGTCTTTCTCTTTTGCCTGGTAGCTTCATTTTCTAACACCCTCCTACCAATATATTCACTATCCCTCTTCTGTACATGTCCAAACCACCTTTATCTGGCTTCCCTGACTTTCTCGCCAAAACATCTAACATGAGCTGTCCCCCTGATGAACTAATTTCTAATCCTGTCCAACCTCGTCATTCCCAAAGAAAACCTTAACATCTTCAGCTCTGCTACTTTCAGCTCTGCCACCTGTATCTTTCTCAGTGCCACTGTCTCTACACCATACATCATAGCTGGTCTCACTACTGTCTCTAAACCATACATCATAGCTGGTCTCACCACTGTCTCTAAACCATACATCATGGCTGGTCTCACCACTGTCTTGTACACCTTCCCCTTAATTCTAGCTGATCCATGTGGCTTGATTTTTTTTCCAATACTGTCTCTAAGACACTTAAATTGTACATTTTAAAATATAATTTAATTCAGTTTTGTTACAAATGTGCATGATCTGATTCGTAAAAGTAAATTAGCTGCTGCAGTATACAGCTGTACAGAAATAAAGCCTTATCCTTGTTTTCCCATTTGAAATCTAAATCTACATCTGGATTTATAGAAAACTGCTTTTAATGTCTATTGTTAATCTTTCCATAGAAATCAAATGGAAATATAGGGACAGATTAAAACCACGTTAAACCATACTCTAGAGATAATTCTGCTTCTACTTTTATTTAAGATATGCAGCCTATCTATAGAACTCCCAGAATCCGGTTGAAGCAGGGTCACATAGTACTTCCGCAGAGTGTGTACCGATACTGAACTGTGTGTAAGGGCGACCAGTGTGATCTTTCATCTCCTTAATAGCTGGAGCGTACGAGGCAGCAGTACAGTAATTTCTGTAATATGAGGTACTAGTGAAGGGGTTGGGGGAGCAGTATGGATGGTAGATGTTAATTTGTGAGGTAATTACTTTTCTCAGCGGAATTGCAAATTCCCTTAAATGTCACTTCCATCTCGCTGCTCGGACAGCTACGGGAACGAACGCATGGCAGATCTCTCTCTCGCTCTCTCTCTCTCTCTCTCTCTCTCTTTCTTCCTCTCTCACACACACATTCACTTTCACTCCATCTCACTGCTTTTAATTTGCAGTAATCCAGTGGCAGTGGCAGATTAATAGCCGAGCTGACACCTGTGTCCCTGTAGCCATCCCTGGCAGAGGGATGGTGTACATAAACGTGTGTCATGAAGCATTATCTCATCACTGTGTGGTTGAGAAGAGCTGGAGTCAGAGCCTGCTGTTGAAATCAGCCCTACTGTAGGGATGACAACAGCTGATTCTTAGGCCTGGCACCATGCCACAATTTAGGCTAAAAACAAATTGACACCACAACTAACACCATCTATTATGTTTTAGCTGACATGGTGACTCTTAACCCTCAGCAGGGTTTTTCTTTTGACCAAAGCTCAGTATTGTTTTCTTGTTTGCCTCTATTTGGAAACACTCTTGTACTTAGTAATACTCATGTTGTTGTGTTGTGTTATGAAATGGCTGAAAAACAAGCAGTATGTGTCCTGTACGTGTAAGCAAGCATATTGTGTTGTTCTAATAATTGAAATTAGTAGACATACAAATACACAAATGGACTGTAGTTGGCTTTGTGTTAGAAATCCAAAAGTAAGTATTTTACTAAGTCTTTAAAATATTCCTGCACTCGCTCTTTTGTTTGTGTAATCATGTTAATCTATTTGTATTTTGGACATATGCATGCAGACGTATATAAAACATATTGTTTAACACCCCACCCCCCAAGACCTCATACTTTCTCTTCTTTATCCCCCATTACTCTTTCCCACCATTTCCTCAGTGCTGATACTTAAATCAAGAAAATAGGCTCCCATCAGGAGGGTCATTTCAGAAGGAGGAAAACCCCTGGAACAGTCAGTCATCTTCTAGCACATGGGACACACACACACACACACACACATTTCCAGTCTCCTAGCGCCTATCATTTCTGTGGTTCCGCTATAATGCGGCGCTGTGCCCTTGCCGCTTGCCGTGCCCAACCGAAACTGAACAAATGGAAGCATCCCATAGTGACTGATACTCTAAGCAGTCCTGAATGACCTCTTTCCCAGATCTCTGTACCATACGCCCTGCTAAATGCATCTGTCGTATGTATCAGCTTCACACTGCGCGCTGTACTCTTCTTTGAGGTGATTTAGCAGCTACGGGCTACATACAGCAAGCTATTTACCCCCTGTATGTAGAAACATCAGATTGCACTTGAAACAGCATTGAAAGCTTACATAAATGGTTACCTCGTGGAGAAGAATAAGAGTGCTAAAGTATTCTTGTGTTTGTTTTTTGAAAAACTCAAATTAGTTATTACAATCTGATGAAGTTCTTTAGTCTGGATTCAATTTGTATTTTTGGCATTTTGGCACATGCTCTTAAAATGATTTACATTTATGTCATTTTAAATCCAACTAAGCAGTTAAGGGTTAAGGGGCATCTGGTGCCGGATACCAAACCAATAATCATCTAGCCAGCAATCCAACACATTAACTACTGAGCTAGCACTTTCTGGATGCCTAGTATAGATGCGGTGTGAACAGGCTCTGTATTCTTTAAAGCTGAAAAGGTATTTACAGAGATATCATTGGATAGCATGTAAAAAGCACTGCCTCACAAACATATCATTTAGGGCACGTGTGCTAAATAGATTTTTGAGACTAGCTTATCATGTTTTCACTGAGTCGATCTGACATGTAATTACTGAAGAGTTTTTAATCACAGCAGAGTAGCTCAACCAGGATAACAGCCTCACTCACAAAACAGATAACATAATCAGTCTTTTTTATATATTTCTTGAGCAAGGGTCACCAATCTTGGAGAGTTTAGCTCCAACCCCTGATCAAAACACTTGAACTAGCTAAACAAGGTCTTGCTAGGTAAACTTAAAAACATACAGGCAGGTGTGTTGAGTCAAGTTGGAGCTAAACCCTCCAGGAGCAAGATTGGTGACCCCTATTCTAGACCAACAAGAGCACAGCCAGAGTACAGACAGACAGTCAATGGTTATGTGCCTAATTATTCCCAAAATAACACATTTTTAAAAACTGCCAAAAAAATTCAAGGTCAAGCTACAAAACTAGCTTTAAAACATAAGATTGGAATACAATTGTATGAAGAAAATGCACAATACTTCTGTAATGCTTCTAAAGTCAAAGATCCTTACAGTAATGTACTTAGATTAGATAGCAGGATTACATTTGCAAAGGTTCAAAGCCTATTAAGAAATCATAAAATAGTTTTTAATAGTCCTTTCAATTTAATAAAAATACATATTTCTTTGAGAAAGTCAAATGCACCAATTAAATCAGATCTTTACAGTAATCACTTTTTCATCTATTGGGAAAATATATGTATTAAACCCATGTGCTTACCATCATCTCTTTTCCGCTTCTCTCCATTGGAACGAGGGATGCCCAGAATGCCATTGATAGAGTATGAACCCACAGGATCACTGGACCCACTTGATACTGGAGGGGACGCTGTACTGGGAACTATAAAGGGATGTAGAAGAAACATGATAAGCTATATCATATTTCCTGAGCGAAGGAAAATAGCATAAACCAACTGCATCAAATCTAGTCCCTTGATCCTGAGCTCCATAAGCAGATTACGAATATTTATAAACAACTTACCAAATAATTCTACTGATTTATATCACTGTTTAACCCCCATGTTGCGTTGATGCTTTTGTTACCTAGCTAATGTTTATTGGTCTGGTGGATCCACCACATTATTGGGTTTTTAATCAACACAACCATAACAATTGATGGAAAAAACATTAAAGATGTTTACTTTAGGTCACTTTTACGTGGGAAATGAGCTGAGGCCAATGGGTCTTGGGGCTAAAAAAATAACAGCATAATTTCTCTTTAAGCAAATTTTGAAATTCGTGTCCCACAGACCCAAACATTACACAAGGGTTCAAGTCTGTAAAACTCAAGCAAACTAAGTGTGTACATTTTTATTGCTCTAGCAATAAAGGACTAAAATCTATAATTACTACATGTACTGTATGCCTATTTATATCAATGTTAAGATGTATCTATAACCCTAAAGATTAAGTCTAGTGTTAAAGCTGCTTTTAAAAATATCATATTGAACAAAATGTCTTCGCACATCTACTAATATAGCAGTAGGAAGAACTTACCTATAGTGTGTCCTGGTGTTGATAGAGATGTTCCATCAGGAGAGGGGTGGTACTGCTGCTGAACTTTAGTGCGAATAATCCTTAAATATGAAAAAGAATACAGGTCACAAAGCTACCTATTTTTTATTAAATTAAAAGAAGACTTGATATAAGATTCTGTTTACACCAAAAGTGGAACAGAAACAGACAAATATGTGACAAGAGACAATAGAATGTAGTAAAGCTTATTTAGATCAGGATTTTGGCCTTAAAGGTTTGTTTTTAAAACTATAGGAGGAAAAATTAAGTTGCAATAAAGATTGCAATTATTTAATAAAATCATAGAAATAATTTAATGGAAAAAAATGCAATAAAAAATCTGCAAAAAGGTTACATTATTTTTGCTAATTAGTGCAGATTAACTAATGCTCTACTCACAGGCAGTCATACCACTAATGTTAGCAAACCCGTCAATAACAAACCTGACAATAAATCCATAATGAACCCTATCCTATAGCCGTTAATTATAGATAGAATTTAATGTGTTTCAACTGTCTTATTAACCTTCAGACTAACTCTGGCAAAGTATAGATACTTGAAAATAGTATTTTAGTACATTAATCAAGTTCACATCACATCACATCACATCCGTAGTGAGGGGTTATTTTGCTTATTGTATTGTACATAAAGAAAGTTGTTTATAAAAGAAACAGACATACAAATGTGCGTTTTTAGATTAACCAAGTTAAAAAAAAATTAGGGTCCACCAATCTCCGTCCTGGAGGGCTCTGCAAAGACTACACTAGCTAATTATGGACTTGCTGGGTATAAGTGAAAATTTCAGGCAGGTTTGTTGAGGCAAGTTGAAGCTAAACTCTGCAGGACACCGGCCGTCCTGGATCGAGTCTGATAACCCCTGGTATTAAGGCTTTAGCTGCATTTTAACTCTCAGTGATCTTGCAAACAAGCCAGGAAATCCTATTAATTTATCTTCATCATGATCGACTTCATCATCATCATTACCTGTGTCCTGTACTAATTATTTCTCTTTTTTCCAACATTTGCAAGCACTTATTCTCAGAAAAACCCGTAGATGAGGTTTTATTGATCCGAACACAGAAATAAAAAAGTTTCGGGATTAGCCACATCAGCAAACAGATGCAAATAGAAGGCTATAAATTACATGTGACAGGAAGGCAATATAGTTGCTTAGTGAATTTGCACCAGCTTACGCCAGCATCTGATTTCTTTAATCTTGGAGCCACTTTAGGAATAGAAAAGGCTGTAAAAATCATTCGTAAAGTTTGACTTTCATTCATCATAAGTGCCACAGTGTTTATGTTTTAGCTCAGATATGTCAAATGTGGCTTACAAAACTTAAAAAACAAATATTTTCTAATTGCTGCTTACACAAGTGTTTTTTTTTTTTTACATTTATTGTGACTTACATTTATTTCTTTTATACATTTATTTATTTATTCCTTGTTCTATATAAGCAATAAAATCTATTAATAAGCAATACTCATTTTAAAAAGTACTTAGTTTTTAACATTTGTCTTGCGGTTATTCTGTTTAATAGTCCAAAATGTACCAATTAAAATGAAAGTGTTACTATTGATAGTATGATATTATGCAGTGATTTCACCTCAGACACGTCTGCCTTTGGGCCACAGCAGTAAGAAAACTTACTTAGCCTTACTAGTGATTACATATCAATAATTATTTATTATTTCATGTTCTCTCTCGTCCCCTTTCTCTCTGTCTCCATAACAGTAATTTGACCCCATCACTTGTGGGGCCTCCATAAATCTGAACACTTTATTTCGGTTCTTATTGAACAAGTAATTTAAGAGAATGAATTAATGGTGTTCCCATAGCTGAATATTCCCTGAAGAAATATTAAAATTGCCTTACACGGGAATCAATAATATTGAGTGCCGTTGAGGGCTGTTTTGATATCTTGTGCTCAGTTTGGTAAGTGATTCTAAGAGCAAAAACCTAAGTGCAACAGGAACTCAGTAAGAGTTAATAATGCATGCCAAGGAAAGGTGTTTAAAGCTGAACCTTCCACCTGTCAACCGCTCCAAGCTCGGAATTTCACATGCATGCATTCACATTCACGTTAAATAAGAGGTAGAAAAACATTATATAATATGTCATTAAATTGTTGTGTAGTGTGAGTGTACATGTATACAGTTGGGGTAATTTTACTGGATTCAGAGGGGTTTCAATTTAATAGGAAAACACTGAGAGAGTTTTAAAAGGTTTTTTTCCACAATAAAAATCTATAAATAACATTTATAAAATAGAAACAGGGCTTATAATTGATTTTTTGTTATTGGAAACCTTATCTTCATATTTCATTTTTTACTCATAAACGCTCTGTTTTCTTTTCTAAATAGCCAGCATGAATACATTTTCATTCATTAAGGCTTAAAAAGGTGCTTTTAATTGTATTTGCTCAGGATACATTTTCAATTTCTCATCCATTTGTGCCAACGCTGTTTTTTAAGCAATCACAGGGCATGAAATGATTTTTCCCTCTTTTCTTGTCTGAGGCGTGTCTATTCTTTGGCATTCAGGCTCATTAAAATATAATGCCGAGGCTGGTTTTATGGAAGAGTGACTTTTAACCAAAGCTCACAGTCCTTTCCTTTCCTCTCTTTTGCTGATTTGTCTCCAGCGCACCTTTTGCTCTTTGTCAAAAACCACCATCTTAGTTTTCACTTCAGACTTCTGCAATAGAGCCTAATACCAGATTTGATTATTTATTGCTTGGGTGAACATATTGTGTTGGCAACAAACAGAATCCACAGTCCTTCTTTAGAATTCCTACAAACTATTTCGGTCTATTTAATCATTCCACAGAAACTTTAGTTTAGTAAATAATTGTATTATTTATTTGTTATTAACATTTTTTAAAGATATTTTGGTTTAACTATAAAACTTTGCAATGCGTTATCAATTCTTTGGGTTTCCTTTTGCGTATAAAATCCTGGTGGCGCTGTGGAAGCTATCCATCCTTAATAACACGTCAAATCCGCTGCTAGACCAGACTAACATGGTGTTTAATATGATAGTCTGCTGTCTGGGTTATTGTTCGAGATTTAGCACGTATTGCAAACTAATGTTAGCTCAGAGGATATTATATATATATATATATATATATATATATATATATATATATATATATATATATATATATATGCATACAAAAAAACATTTTCCCTCAAAATACGGTGGAAATAAACTATCTAGGAATAGAATATACATAAGAGTCAATTCGTAAACTTTTTATATAGACGAAATAAAAAAACATTTTCACTTTTGTGCTACCGTTCCGATCATTTTATTTATTATTTTTGGTAGACGTTTTCTTAAAACGCTTTGCACTTATGATCCCTGTATTAATAATGAATGTCCGTGTTGCTTACCTGTTGATGGAGGAGACGCTGGGCACGGTGTCGTTGTCGCAGATGCCCTCCGTCAGCAGCCGGTCCCGGATCTCCCATGCAAACATGGTGGGGTTGTGTCTCTTATAGTCCGCGATTTTATCCACCACTTTTGGAGTGGCCACCTTTGGCTTGGAGCCACCGATCACCCCGGGCTTTATACTGCCAGTTTCATAGTACCTGGAGCATCCAGAAGGAATAATGGTACATGCAGGCCTACAGCAATTCAGTACACGGTAGTATATAACAATACATTTTATACATTTAAAAACATAGATCATAGAACAAATATATTCACAATTCAAATTTAAATAACACAATATTCGATTTCATTAACACAAACACTGTTATAAATAAGGTTTATTTATTTATTAAGTTATAAGTTATTTATTGGAGCCAGAAATGTTTACCACGTTTTATAGCATATAATAACATTAAAATAAAACAAAACACACTCAAAAAACATCTAACCAGTGTTCTCAAAATTAGTTTACTCTTAATAGAAATTAAGAGATATTAGTGGATTTACTGATTAGACATTATGACTAAATTGTTGTTAATTTTACATTAATATAACAGTAAGTAAATGCTGCCTGGTTTTAATACGGATGTTATTTATAGTTAATTGTATTTAGAATCTTTAAATAAGACAGGATCTGTTAAAAGTAAATATTTAAGTGGAGGAAAAGGGGGGCATATGCGTAAGAAATTAGAATTTCTGTATTTGAGCCAGACATATCCAGGCAACTTGCGTAATGAAAACGCACAGATGAATTACGAGCCAAACATTTCGAATTAAATTATACATTTACAAAGAACAACATTTCTCTCTCTCTCTCTCTCTCTCTCTCTCTCTCTCTCTCTCTCTCTCTCTCTCACCTGCCCAAGATCTTGCTGACGCATCCGTGACTAACCCTCAGTTGTCGTGATATGTCGCACGGTCTTACTCCCTGGTGCGCCAACTCTACGATTCTCTGGCGCACGACGTCGGGTAGCGGTCTGCCGTTCACGAACACACCACCCAGCTGGTTTACTCCGCCATGCCCTGGATACACACATGACATGTAGCTCAAATAAATATCATTACAAAAATAAAAACATTTAACTGGTGAACTGAAGCAAATGACCTATTTATTAGTTCTTGTAAAAATATTAGTAAACAGAAGTTTATTCTGAAATTTACACAAACAAAATACATTTTTGGACACAGAAGCTGATTTGTAATTTCCTAAACTAGCCTTCATAAAGTCTACATAGAATGCATTTATTTTAAGACATCAGTCTATAGATTAAATTACGTTATTATAGGCTGGCGTCCAAAATGAGTTTGTAGTAAGCAAATAAATATTTGTATGCGTATTTGTTAATTCCCTTCGTAACATATGCGTTTTATAATAAGAGAGAATATAGAATAAACTGTTGGCCACGTCTAGCATAGTTGCAGATAAGTACTGTATAATGTAGTATGTGCTTTAAGCTTGTTTAAACGTCGAGATGTAGTTTTTATTTGTCTTATTATAACATAGAAATTCTTTGTTATGTAATTGAATCCAGTTCCATGCTGGGTTTTTTTCAATTCTGATCTTAGCAGTGGTGCTTGTTTTTCTTTGTTGGTAGTTAGTACATTACCTGCTTATTTATATTCTTTACTCCCTTATTATAAATAATTAAGAGTTTCTCCTGTTACACATCTCTAAAAAGAATGTCTCCATTATCTTAAATTAATGATGGTGATTGAACGGCGTCGGCCGCATCATCCCGTTAATGGAAAAGATGATTGTTTCGTTTTAGAGAAATAGGGATCATTTTTGTATTTATTTAATTGAGTCATTTTTGCTTGTATGTTTTTGTAATGCAAAATTTATTTGTTGATGGTTTTAAAGGAAATGTATTGAAATCAAAATGAAACAGTAGATAAAAACATTTTAATGTGAAAGGCTCAGTTTAAAAAAACGACATTTTAATTAAAAGTTTTTTACAATTAAACTATTGAAAAATGTGTCCGTAAAATAGTTTCCTACCAGAATTTTTGGGTATGAATTATTATTATTATTATTATTATTATTATTAGTGTTGTTGTTGTTGTTTTTGTTGACTAATAAACTGTTTTTAAGCCAAATGATCAGTGCGAGAAAGCGACATTTTAGATTAGCACATGTAGAATAAAGCTTAGTTGGGATTTTAACCAAATTTATAAATAAATTGTCATCAAACGTGTGAAACTTACGGTGCATGGCGGAGAAGGGATCTGCTTTGCAGTGAATATCCATTGGATAGCAAAGAAAAGACAGGTAATCAACTGAAGTCGCCGTCTCGCTTTTCTTCTGTGGATCAAAATATTTAAAAAAAAGAGCGACAAAAAGACGCAGGTGTGTTGGTGATGAAGAGGACTGCGATTTCCCTCGGGTTCCGACTGATAAACTTCAGAGGAAAAAAAAGTTCCCTCTTAAGAAACTGTCCGATCAGCGAAAAAGAAAAAGGGACGGATGATATGTCGGGTATCGAACATGACCCAAGGTTGTTTAGTTAACTGACAGCGATAACCAAAACAAGAGCAGGCGTTTTCAGTGCGCGTGCACGGAAACCGCGAACAGTACGGATGGTCCCATCGAACCTGGACGTGTCCTAAATCCCAGATGGTCTCGACTCGTTCGGATAAAAAGAACAAAATGCGGGAAGCTATAGATGGGGTTTTCTTTGGTCACCTTTCCACCACAGACTAACGGGATGCGCTTGGGGTAGATATGCATGGGCCGGGACTGAAGCCCCGGGCCGGTAGTGTCGGTGTCTAAAAGCTGCCGATCCCCTCTTTGCTTATATGGATGACTTCTCAGACAAAGGCAGCAGATTCCAACACTTTGTGATTCGCCAACGTAAAAAGCGAGAGGCTAAAATAAGGAGGGCCATCCGCCTGTCACTCTAAAAAAGGGGGAGGGAGATGCGCCATGAACTCTCAGCTCTGCTATAGAAATAGAGTTTCGTGGGAATTTAGGAGCACTTTACAATTTCTATTATTAGCTGATATTATTTCCCCCCTGTTGTATTTCTGTGAATAAATTTAATTTAGTAGCTAGCATAGTTTATATGAAATATTGAATTAAAATATAACGTTAATTATAGAAAATAACGGTGAGGTTAATATGCCATTTCATGTGCGTTAAATTAGTCATTATTGCGTAATTAAATTTGGCTACACGTTTTATTATTATTTTATCTTCCCCTTTTTAATGCAAAGGATTTAAACAAATTATACGTAACAAGTAAATATGTATCTTTAATTTGTTTCTCTATGTCGATATTATTTTTTATTTGCGTTGCTTTGCGGCATGAGACGCAGGATACCGCACCATTTCCGCTGTAGGTGGCGCTCTGTCGTTTTTATGCTGATAAAAAAAAAGTTAAAACTTTCACTGAGGTCGAATGATGATTGATAGTTATTGATAGACTAAGCATTGATAATCGGCACAACTGATGCACGTTTTCATTTAATAAATGAAAATTCTACATAAACATCCAAAATCTTAAAAAAAAGCATTTAGATGCAAGTGTTTAATTCTATTGTTTTATTTTAATTTTGTTTCATGTTTAATAAATAATAATTAAAAAAATCATCATTAAGTTATTATTTTATTTGTTCGTTTATTATATGTTGCTAAGAACCCAACTTTCCTTTATTTAAATATTAAAATTAATTCATTATTAATTCAGTGTGCCGAAAGGATAAGACATCAGTATGTTTTTTTTTTTTTTGCTGTTATTTATATGTAAAACAATAAAAAGTAATTTAATGCACATTAAACGGGGTATCAAGAGAACTAGTATAGAGTAGATGCAAGACTCGGGTGTTTTTGGAGGGATCTCTTAGGGGCTAAAGGGGTGGAGGTGCAGGCCTCCTAGTTAGGTTAGGGGATGATTTTTCTTGCTCGCACCGCTTTTGGAGGCGTTTTCTGCTACAATATGTAGCACTACGGGCTGCAATTTCACCCTCTGCTGCACACTTACCCCACAGCTACATTTTTTTCTCGGAGACCCCCCTCCTCCTCTCCTGTCTTTCCCCACTTGCCCTTGTGCTCTAGTCGTTTTTTCCTCTTTCCGTACTAAAATGAAGTGTCGGTGTTTTTGTGCAAAGAAAATCTCGAACGGATTGTAAACAGATCTAGTGAATCAACGCTTTGTTTACCCCGGTCAGCCTGCGCGGGGCGGCGCGTGAACCTCGCGCTGTGCCGTTTAACCCCGTTATTAGGCAATTACCCCGGCTCGTGTTCTCTTAAAGCACTGTTTATATTTGCATACGCTTACAGAATGTTAGCAGTCGATGTCTATGGTTTATTTTTTATTTTTATCTGATTATTTTATGCATTAAGAACTTACAGATCATGTGATGGAGCAAACATTGTTGTTATACAATTAGAAAATAATTTTTTTTTTAAAAATAGCCGCATTTTGAAATCATTTCAACCAAATCCATGTGACTGAACAGGAGGGAGATGAATAAGGCAGGGCAAAAAAAAAGCAAAATGTAATGTGCGTGATGTAAAACGTGAGAGCTAATTTCATAAGGGCCTCGCAGACTGACAGCAAGTGATCCATCTTCAGTCGCACGCTGCCTCTTTTCCTCTCAGCCTCTTTCCTCGGAGGGATTGAAAGAAAGAGCAGGAAAAAACAAGCGCTTTCTGAGCACCACATGGGTACAGCAGCTGACTGTACTGCATGTTTCGCATCCCACTAGATGATGAGGTGGTTTCTTGTCAGCCTCATGATCCACATAAGAGAAAGTTTGATTGCGACAGGAAGAATGTCCTCCAGTTTCCAATTCCCTATGCTGTGTGTACGTACACTATGGTGTGTACGTTCTACCCGTACTAAACAGATGTGTTTAGATTAGTAACTATAGTAACCCTCTGCTGACGTGGTACTGGGACACAGGTTTACTATTGCACGATGGGTCCGTTTATGAACATCTTTCAACAGTAGTACAAATTTACGAATTATACAAACTAATAAAATAATTTAAAAAAAAAAGAAATAATGCCATACAGCCGCATTCTCTTTCTTATTTTATTGCGAAATGTTTGTAACTGGTAGATGCATTATGTTTTGTGTTTTATTTCGCGTATGACTCCAAATTGATTAAGTTAAAGTTTTGACTGCATGTGAGTGACCGTGTCAACTAAATAACAAACCTATCAGGATATCAGGATCAGCTGTTTGTACCGGAGGGGCTGTGCAACGCCGGAAAATCTATTCCTGATTTATTACTACATTAATACAGTATTTAAAAAATACAGGTTTTATAACAACAACAGCAGTAATAATAAAAAGGAAAGAAAGAAAGAAATATGAATAACACAAGGAAGAAGAAGAAAAGAAGAGAAGAGAAGAAAAGAAAAGAAGAAAGAAGAAAAAGAAGAAAGAAAAAGAAGAAAAAAAAAAGAAAGAAAGAAATAATATGATAATAATACAAAGAAGAAGAAGAAGAAAAAGAAGAAGAAGAAGAAGAAAAGAAAGAAAGAAAGAAGAAGAAGAAGAAGAAGAAGAAAACAAGAAAGAATAAATAATAATAATACAAAGAAGAAGAAGAAAAAGAATATAATAATAATAATAACAATAGGAAAGAAATTAAAATGACAATAGTACTACTACTACTACTACTACCAATAATAATAATAATAATAATAAGAAGAAGAAGTAAGAAGAAGAAGAAAAAGAAGAAGAAGAAAGAAAGAAAGAAAGAAAGAAGAAAGAAAGAAGGAAAGCAAGATAATGATTATAATTATAATAATAAGAAGAAAAGAAGAAGAAAAAGAAAGACAAAAAAGAATAAAAATTACTACTACTACTACTACTACTACTAATATAATAATTATATTATTATTATTATTATTATTATTATTATTATTATTATTATTATTATTATTATTATTATTATTATTATTCTCTGTAAAAGGCTTCTTTTACCACCATAACATTATTTTGTGCGGCTTATCAATATATAGCTTGTTTTTCCAAAATAAACGGCCCGTCTTGGAAGAGTGTTTGTTTGTGTTGTGCAGTGAGAAAGTGTGTGGATGGGAAGAGTGTGAAATGGTTGGCAGGCTGAACAGATGGAGAGTTTCCTTTCCGCCCTGCGCGAGCTTTTCATTTCGACATCATTAATTAGATCATTACAACCGCTTCGCATTGATCTTACCATTAAAAGCCCAATTTCAAAGGTGAACCGGTTCCTTTTTATTTAGATGCGTGATAATTAGCAAAGGCTATTAGCTAAAAAGTCGCCAGTGTTCACTTAATACTGGTTTGGATAGGAAACTAAATTGGCATTTATTTATTTTTTTATTTATTTTATTATTAAAGATTGGGGTTTTTAATTGTTTAATATTCATGTTTTTTAAGGTTTAAATGAAGAAAAAATCTGTCTTGTTGCCCTTTTTTATGTAGTTTTCGAGTTTGTACCTTTTTGAAATAAAAGTAATTGAAAATAATATTTAAAGTTTAGTGTAAAAACTCGCTTTATATTTCACATAGTAAAATGAATACCGCAAAAATCTGCCCCTTTATGTGGAGTCGTAAAAAAGAACACTCTAAAACCTAAATTAGGAAAAGTTTCTAAACGAGCTGGAACTGCATTGTGGGTCGATGTGAAAGCACCTTAAAAACACACACACACACACACACACACACACACACAAGAATGAGAGAAATCGAGCGAGAGAAAGACAGAGAGAAAAAGGAGTGAGAGAGAGAGAGAGAGAGAGAGAGAGAGAGAGGAAAAGAGAGCGAGAGGAAGAGATAAAGAGTGAGAGAAAGAGATAGAGAAAGCGAGAGCCTTTTGACTTTTTAAACATCATTTATTTTCAAGTCATATTATACATGAGAGAGAGAGACAGAGGAAAAGAGAGCGAGAGGGAAAGAGTGAGCGAAAGAGTGAGAGAGAGTGAAAGAGAGAGAGGGAGAGAGAGAGAGATAGAGGAAGAGAGGAAAAGAAGAAGAAAGAGATGCTGATTACAGTTAGAAAATAATAATAATATTAACAACAACAGTAATAATAATAATACAACCTGTCAATCTGCGAATAAATAACACAACTTTACACTATCCAATTGTGGGTAATGAATACACGAGAATGGATTGTAATAATAATAATAATAATAATAATAATAATAACACTATTTAAGAAGAGAGTTTTCCTTTCAAAAAGGTTTGTTATGATCTAACAAAAAATATGGACTTTTTCCATATTTGTTTTTAATATTATTGCCTGTTACTTTTTTATTTCATTTTTTTCACCACAAACAGGTTTTTTAGACAATCATCTTTAATTGATGATTAAAACATTGCTCAGATTGATTTTCTGATATAAACACAATAATGTATTGCACAATATGTCCTGGTTTTGTGTCCTGTTCTACTGGTGTGAGCCTGTGTCTCATATACAGGTTCATTATGAGTTTCAGTACTGTGTGTGTCTGTGTCAGCATGTGTCCTGAAACATCCCAGTGTCTGGACAGGAAACAGCTTTTCTTCATATTGCTGCAATAAGGAAACCGGGCCTCCGGTTCTCTATGATTTGGATGTACAACTTTCTTACTGTGTTTTGCCCTCTGGCGTATTAGACCACCTTAGTTTGCCTATAGTTATGGTAATAGACTGATCATAAATCAGCCTTTTGAATGGCGATCTCTTGTTTCTGAGATCCCTCCAAGCTATGGGCGGTGTATAATGAGAATGGCGAAGCATTTAAAGGGTCTGGCATCAATATAAATAAGCTGGGATTGTGTTTAAAGAGATATTCCCTTCCTGCTTATGATGAGAGTTTTGTTGGTGAATTTCTGCGTTTGATTGTTTTATCTTTAAAGGTTCTTGCACTTATTGTATAAGACAGAGAAAATGTATGAGTGGAAACAGTTTAAACATTATACAGCCATAAAGCGCTTTTCTTTACTAGCCTGTGATCCTTCTTAGATAATGTTTGCTGTCACTTTCAGTGCTGTAATGGTCACTGAAAATCTAACCTTTATCTGTGGGAAACCATTGTAAGGCTCTCTCTCTCTCTCTCTCTCTCTCTCTCTCTCTCCCTCTCTTTCTCTTTTTTCTCTTTATATATATATATATATATATATCTTATATCTATCTATCTATCTATCTATCTATCTATCTCTCTCTCTCTCTCTCTCTCTCTCTATATATATATATATATAATATATATATATATATATATATATATATATATATATATATATATATATATATATATAAGTTACAAATTGTAGAAATAAGCAACATTTTAGACATATGCATGTGATAACAGCTATAAAACAATGTTTAAAAAAGAGAAAATGTTTCACTCTTACTTTAAAATGATAATAACATAACAATAGAAAACAATGGAGACTGTGAGAGTTTCTACATCTTCTCTGATATATGCTGACACAAACATAAAAATCGGAACCGTAATTAATCTTAATAACCCTGTAAGCTTCTCCCTCACAACCGTAGTGACCACCATATATTCATAATGCCAGTCATTTTCTTAGGTTAATACATTTTAAGGCTTTAAATTCCTTTGAGTAATATGATTTTTATTACACTTACGATGTTATTATAATGATTTTCTTTTGTGTTTTAGTTTTTTTAAACATTCAGTGACCCAGAGGACACAAGAAAAGTCTTTCTTTTCACTGAACCAACATTTGCTTTTTTTAAATGTGTCTTTGTCTGAGTGATTACATTCAAAAAGCTGAGAATGTTATGCTTATGTTGTCATGTATACACACACACACAAACACACAGACTAGATTTTAAATAACAAGAAACTGATTTTATGGAAATAAAAGAGGGTCCACCTCCCTTATCCTAACCTTAAATCGTTAAATCGTAATGTTGATGTGTATATACAATTTGTGTTGTGTGATTGTTCCGTGTCTGACCGTGATGCAGCTGGTCAAAAGTTCTTTCATTGACATTTACTTTAAAAAAAAAAATAATAATAATTAGAAGTCAACGTCATGTCTCATCCTGTTGAGTGCACCTGCAGCTATACCAACATATGATGTGTCGGTGTCTGGTGAGTGGCCATAGAGTCACGTGATCATAGCAGAATCTGGCACAGATATTAATTATAGTCATGATTGATAAATACACTACAGTCATAAGTTCTATAAACACACTGAGAAGAGAAACAGCATGAAAAAAATTTACCACCGACATCATGTCAGGAGTTGGAGGGTTAGTTAGGATGCAAGTGCATTTAAAATAAAATGTCAAACACAAATTAAGAAGAAAACCAGCAACACAAACCTGAAAGCATGGACATGGGCATAAACATGAAGATATACCATAGACCATGGACCATAACATGGACTGTGACAAGCAACCAAGCAAGACAAACTGAAACACAGGGTTATAAATACACAAATTAATTAGAACAAAACAATGACAAGATAGAACTGAAAACCAATAAAAACATGACACATAGACAGTGGAATCATATGACAGGAACACATGGGAAATAATGATCGCATCACAAAACAGGAAGTTAACAAAGAATACGAACATGAATGCAAAGAAACTCAAAACATAAACATAACATTAACATAAAACATGAAAGTCTTAATATTATATTGTAGGCTTTTATTTGAGTTTTAAGGTCAAATTGAAGAATAATGCTTTAAGTATGCAATTTTTTTGTTTAGATTCTGTCAGAAACTAAGCAACACCAAAATACTTTAATACAGATGAGTAAAGTGAATTGCAATTGCCATAAACACAAGACGGCTTTTTATTCATCTTAGAAAAAATTTTAGCTCATAAGCCTAAAAATCAAAAAGCTCAATCCACTGCAAGACTAACCAGATTTACAATTATTTATAAATCTGTTATGGGTAAAGAAAATCACACATTGCACCTTTAACACAGCCGCTCAATAGACGCACCTGTAATAATCTAATAGGAACATACAGTAAAAAGAATGTCTAACAGATACACAAATAAAAAGAAGGGCTTAAAAGCTTAAACTGTTGTGGTTTATTAGTACTGTAAATGATATGGTATAGAATATGGTGGTATATTTAATCAATGTACATATTTGCTAGTGTTTTTTTTATTTTGGTAAACTGGCAAGGGGTAAGATTTGCCTTTAAAAGCGTTCAATTTTATATTTTCATGTACTCAAAAGAAACAATATAACAATAATGAGGTAAATACATCTATAATTACTTTATTCTCAGCTGTAGACATTATGACCACAAACCCTGAAATGAATGTCACACTGCATTGTGTTGTAAAATTTCCAGATTAACGCTTATAAGGATTATAGATTTCCCAAAATATATGACGTTCCCCTGTCTAAGTCGTTTGTTGATTTAGCCCTTGTTTTTTTTTTTTTAAGTATTTGATAGCGCAGTGGTTAGGGTGTTAGACTGCAAATTGGAATATCGGAGTTTGATTCTCAGCATCACCAAGTTACCATTGTTGGGCCCCTGAGCAAGGCCCCCTAACCACCAATTGCTTAGTTGTATAAAAGAGATAAATGTAGGTCACTTTGGATATGGGCGTCCGCCAAATTCTGTAAATGTAAAAGCTTATCATACATCCAAACCAGATCTGTCTTTCTATCCTGAGATATCTTTTCTTTCTTTCTTACTTTCTTTCTTTATTTCGTTCTTTCTTTCTTCTTTCTTTCTTTCTTTCTTTCTTTCTTTCTTTCTTTCTTTCTTTCTTTCCTTCTTTCTTGTCCTTATGAGTTTCTCATCAAGATCAAACTGATTTACCTTTAAAATATTTACCTTAATATTTACCAGTCTGTCTTGAATTGAGTTAAAAGTTGATGTTCCAGGAATATTTCTTTCTTCGTTGCTTTAATCTGAGTCCAGGGTTGCCAGGGTGGTGTTTTTTACACCTAATTTGTCTAGTCAAATTGTGAGACCTAGAGAAAAAAAAGTGAAAACTACTGAATCATTTCTTGTGTAACATATATTTCAAAGTTTGCGTGCAAAGACTAAAAGAGTAGCAGAATTTATTTTCTTTTCCAGATGCCCAAACATTGGTTTCTTTCTTCCTTTTTTTTCTTTCTGGTTCTTTGAGTTTCTCATCATGATCAAACAGATTTAACTGTAAACTATTAACCTTAATATTCATCAGTCTGTATTGGATTAAGTTGGGGAAGTGGTAGCGCAGTGGTTAAGGTGTTGGACTACCAAGTTGAAGACCTGTGTTTGATTCACAGCACCACCAAGCCAACACTGCTGAGCCTCTAAGCAAGCCCCAATTGCTCAGTTGTATAACAGGGAATAATGTTAGTCGCTCTGCCAAATGCTGCAAAATGTAAATGTAATATGGTTCTCTGTAGGTCGTTTTGTATCTACGCTGAAGTTGTTACTAGGACGTGGCTACCTTGCCTGCAGTAATGTTTGCCTCAGGCTGCTTAAAGAGGGAAAATGTTGCTTACAGAGAAGTGGTGGCTTAGTGGTAAAGGTATTGGACTAAACCCAGAAAGAACAGGTTTGATTCCCAGCACCACCAAGCCACCACTGTGGGCTTGTGAACAAGGCCCTCAACCCTCATTTGCTCAGTTGCATAAAAAGAGATAAATGTAAGTCACTCTGGATAAAAGCATCTACCAAATGCCATAAATGTAAAATCAAGTGTTGTATTTTTATTTTGAATGATGATATTTGCAACCGAAACCCTTTACATAATCATTTAACATCAAATACCAACATCATATGCTTAAAGTTTCATCGTGTTAAAGTTGACGACTTAAAACTCCAGGCCTACAGAGAATAGCAGTGTGCACTCACGACCGCTCGGGTGTGTGAAGTGAGCAGGATTTGAAGAATAGGCATCATCTCTCTCGAGCAGCATTCACATCCCTCACATCCAGCGTTGTGTCTTTGCCTCTAAAGTGAGATAGATGTCTCGTTCTCTCTGTTAGACCTGAAAGACGCCAGGATCAGCTTTAGTATTCAGACTGAACCTCCTGAAATCAAACGTCACAACTTCTGTTAGGAACTGGAGAAATAGACATCACACACACCTACGAGATTTTTAACATATTTTGTTTATTTGTCATGAATCATTAAGCTAATGAAATCTGTAAACTGATCAAACATATTGATATTCAGTGATGTTTATAAAATATTAATATTAACATATTTTACATTTCTTGATTTGTAAAATCGCTGAATGATGATATATATTTAGAAAAATAAAATGCAAAAAAGAAAAAATAATGGTTTATCTTTGCATTACTAATAAAGTCTACTTTTAAGTTTACTATTTATTGTCCATTAATGTGATATTATCTAATGAAATTGTAATATTATTTTACAAAGTTAAGAATAATTTCAATGTACCTTTACAGAGAATCTGCGACAAAAAGGCAACAAAACATTTATGTCCATTAAACAGAAGTGAGACTGGGGTGAAATATTTTTAGATTATCTTTCATTTAATATGTGTAAAAAGTTCAGGCCTGTTATTCCAATCTTCAACCCTAATCAAATTGTTATAAATATGCAGTGTGAAGCAAATACTGTGAGATTATTACTTCTGAGAGTATAAATTAAAACACTTAGATGGGACTATCTGTATAACATCTATTGTCAGTGTAAATGTGATGTGGTTTACATTAGAATTGAATGGGCAGATGAACAATAATGATTAAATATATAAAATGTTAGACTATATTTGTGAATATTAATCATTTATTATTGTTATTATTATTATTATTATTATTATTGATTCAGAGATCCAAATAAGTAAAATTGATCTATTAAGGCATGTATTATGTTAAATCTCTTGTTTTAATGTTAATAATTAAAGGGGATTGTATTGATATTTCTGTGTGGCTGACCTTAACAACAATAGATATTTCCTACTGCATTACATTAACTTACAAAACAAAGCATCAACATTAGCTTTATTACACATTATTGTGTTTTTTTGTTGTTGTTGTCTTTTTCACAATTTTGTAAATGGAAAACTTTAAAATGTAACAGACAAAATAAAGTTGATCAAATTGAAAACTACATAAATGCTGGTTGTTACTAATGTATTTTAGGTCAAGTCGTTACTTCTTAGGATAAACTTAAATAGATATAAATCTTAAATAGATAAAAAAGTAAATGGAAAAGCTGGAAAGATAAAATACTTATATTTATTTAAGTAAAATTCAAGCAGAATACACTTAATTTATTCATAGTCATATAAAAGTATAGTCATCAAATTAAAACCCTGAATAAAATAAAAGCTATGAAATAAGCTGTAAGATCATCAGAGTATTTGTGTAACTGTTGCAGAAACAATAATATAGATAGATAGATAGATAGATAGATAGATAGATAGATAGATAGATAGGATATGGAAACACAGTAAACACATTTATTTATATTTCAGCGAAACAAAGGAGAAGTGTTTTGAAATGTGCTTGTGTGTGTGGGTGTGTTTGAGTTTAAGGAGAGAGAGAGAGCGAGAGAGAGAGAGAGAGAGAGAGTATGATTGATTAATTAAATGATTGATTGGTCAGTAATGTTTAGCATGTAAAGGTTCTATTCAGAATAAATGGCATATTGTTGCCTTTTTCCTTAAAGGAAAATATAAAATCTATTGAGTTTCGTATATCACATTTATTTATAGACACAATTATTTAAGTTTTTTTTGTGTTATTATAGACTAGACTTTATAATAATACCAACATTTGATAGAAAAAAATGTTGTCTTTAAGGGTACAGCAGGGCGTAGAATGCAGTTATAAGCACTGTCGTGTGGTGTTATTCAGTTTGAAGAAATCTTAATTCATGTATTTTAGGGTTTAGGATAAAGGCTCGTGGTGTCAGACATGTTTGCTGTAATAAATCTTTTGAAATGAAAACAGATTTAGTAGTAGAGTCATTCTGGAATCCAGTTAAGTCAATAAGTCAATAAGACATTTGCTTTGTGCTATAAAAGAATGAATCTCTGTGCTAAATGCTGTGAGGTTTTTTTTTTTTTGCTCGTTTATAATTGAAACTCTTGTTAATTTATTTGGAGGAACCCAGTCTCATAAGTAAATCAATGTAGTTTATTTCTTTTCTATAATTAAAGGTTATGTACAAGTTTAAAATGCTGAACCTTTTGTACAATTTTAAGTTATTAAATTATTAATAACTATATGAATTTTTAATCAAATCTGCTATTAGAAGTTTAGTAGCCGAGTTTCTATCTTAACGTTTAGCGAATCTTTTTAAAGTTTGCTAAAAAACAAATGTGACTCTGGTATTGGTAAACTAGTAACCAACAGTAAATAAAACAAGGCAAGTGTAAAGGAGCTGAAACGACCGATTAGTCAAGTGGCCTTACAGCAAATGTGTTTCCATTTATTATTTAAGTTAACATTTAACTTAACCTTTTTTGCACCTTGACTGACATTAAACGTCTTTTGTGAATGAAGGGATTTTTTTTGCTGAAATTTTTCGTTTCCATCATTTATTTCTGATGTGATACTACAAAATGCACATTAACACAGGGGCCAAGGGGTTAAGAGCATTGTTGGCTAACCAATTTTCCTTTGAAACTTTACTTTAAGTTACTTTGTTCTGCTTGTTTGTTCACTTTATCAACCTGCCCACTAAGTTGATCGATAGAGTAGCTTACTGTATTTTTATTCTTAGTGTTTGGGAAGAAACTTCCATCTTCATTGAGTAGAAAACTTAATTGATCCAGAATTATGGACATCAGCTTTCCAATAGATTATCTGGAAGATACCATTTCAGATAAGGATGGAGTGGGGAAAGACCTTGGTATCTCCTTCCATCTGATTGACTGAACACACCTGAACCAGGTAATTAGCAGTGGATAGGAGCAGGGGGTGGCTGGAAAACAAGCGGAACAAAGTAACTTCCGCTTATCAGCACCTGGTTAATATTAACTAGCTAGCTAATCTAAATAAATCAAATAAATGTGGATTGTAGAATCAGTTGGGTAATTAGTATTTCAGGATCAGTGTGAGGTTTTAATGGCACTGCAGGTTGGTTCGAGCATGCCAGGCTCTGTCTCATGAATGTCACTGAGACGTGAGTGGGACGAAGATGTCTGCATGGCTTTGTCTGGTTTTTTTTTTGTTTTCTGACTCACAGGAGAGCAATAATGAATATGGATGCAGTTACTCAGTAATGAGAGTCGTAGGGAATAGCTCCACAGTCATTTTAAACTCCATTTCTCTCGCCATTCTTTCTGATGATCAATTAAAATGTAATGGACAACCTGCTGTGTTTTGTCTGACGACAGAATACACCTGTATTTCTGTACCGCACTCGAGCAAAAATCCAGCACAGCCTATCATTATGCTTTTAATATGCATATCTGGTACATTTGATTATGGCAATAAAATCATTGATATATTGATATATTGTTCTCTGTTCTGGATTGGGGGTGGATTTAAATTCACAACATCATTTTTGAAATCCAAAACAGACAGAAAAAGGCCAAAAAGAACCACCCAAGCTTTTTAGCAGCTAAAGTGGCTTAGCAATATACTACAAATGGCCATAGTCTCCAAAAAGGGGTACAGAGCCCTAAAAACACCGTTCTTTCAAAGGATATTTTTCTAACTGCTGTTTTGATGGCCATAATTAAAAGTGCTGTCTAACATATTACCACAGTATCACCTGTAAGTTTAAAATATTTTATAAGTAACTAGGTATGATATGATCTAGTGAGTGTGGAGAATGTAGTACATCCCTTTCATCCTTATTAAACCGTTTTGTCATCCTGGAAGTGACCAGGTCCATAAGAAGTATACATTTTTCTTCTGATGATAAAAATGATCAGCTGGATCAGTTTGTCAGATGTTTGATTCTGTTTTAAGTGCATTATTATAATCTAGATGCACCTGGGTCTCACCTGAACCAATCTAACCACTAAGCCTAAAAATGAACAGGTGAGAATTTAAATTCATAATAATAAATCAGTATGTGAACACAATATTTATTTACTTTTTTTACCACCATTTCAGCAACGAGGCTATTTTCTTGGTGAATACACTCTTACTTCACAATCACTTAACCTTACATATATGTTTTTGGACTGTGAGAGGAAACCAGAGTACCCAAAGCTACCTTCGCAAGCGAGGGTAGAACATGCAAACTCCACACAGAAAGGCTCCTGCCCGAAATGGAACCCAGGACCTTCTTGCTGTGAGGCAACAGTGCGAACCACTAATCCACCGTGTTTATGTAAAAAATAAATGGAATTAGGTATTTATCACATTGCTGATGGCAGTAATGCAATTAGTGATGGATAGAATATTACAGATGAATATTACTGTCTGTACTATTAATAAGCAGGGGTGAACTTAACTAATAAGAAAGCAAAGTAGCCTCCAAGAATCCAGGCGACCCCCTACAAATACCCAGAAGTCTATAGGAAGCATGTATAACATATTAGTTTTCTATAATATTTTGTACAGTCAGGAAAAAAAACATTAAAGTGTAACTTTATTATTACATCTGCGCTAACTTGCCTCCCTGCGCATCACGGATCATTGGAACATTCCATTAGTTATGCACCTATGATTTCATTGGGTACGATTTCCTGTAATATCAAAGTGTATTCAGATGTTGTAAATGTTTTTTTTTGTTTATTTATAAATTTATTATTATTTTAGTTTGATACATATTATTTACAGACAGTATCGTGTGCAATACAATTTATTTTAAAATGCATGTGCGTATCAGCATTGTTGAGACCCCGTGACTGAAAATGCATAGGGGGGCCCCAAATCACTAAATCCACGCCTGTTAATAATATAATTAAAAATATGACTTTCTAAATAAAGTTAATTTAAACTTTAACATGCAATCTCGGATGCCATTTAAATGATATACATATTTGAATCCTTACCATTGTTTCTTATTAATTATTTATTTAATGATTATTGTTCTTAATTTTGTTGTGAATTAATCAAATAGAATATTACTCTAATTTTGTCCAGTCTTACACATATCTTATCAGCGCTAACTGTGCTTTCTGAAATATTGCATTATGTTGTTAATGTTTCTATCTCGGCTCAGTTT
Source organism: Bagarius yarrelli (assembly GCA_005784505.1). Taxonomy (NCBI): domain Eukaryota; kingdom Metazoa; phylum Chordata; class Actinopteri; order Siluriformes; family Sisoridae; genus Bagarius; species Bagarius yarrelli. Next base: position 1,403,894 of record VCAZ01000025.1, on the reverse strand, counting down.
GTGCTACCTTTTTACTTTAAACGAGAAAAACAGAATTTTTTTTTTTTTTTGCCTGAATCAGCAAAATATCATTGCAAATACTGTGTCAGCCCGATAAGTGACAGTGAGCACTAACATTGAGCTTCGCTTCACACTCCATTTCCCCTCTCTGCCTTTCACTGATACTGACTAATTACATCGAAAGACAAATTTATGCCACTGGTTTTAAAGCCGTACTAAAAAAAATATTATCTGATTGGAGGCATTCTTTGATTAATGACTCTCTGCTCCGACGCTTAACGCAGGCATTAGATTTTAAATCATAGCACATCTTTGGGTGGTGTACGATGGCTACACCTCGCTCCATTTTTGCAACGATGGCAGAAATCTGTGGTACGGGCATTAAGGAATTGAAGTGGTGCTCTGTAGAGATCCTATCTGTCTGATCATTTGATGAAATATTATATGCATGTACAGTTGCTAATGATAAGGTAGTTATTGTGTTAAGGGAGTTTGGTGTAGCTGTATATCTGGGAAAAATACAAGGTACAAAGTACAAAGTACAAGTTGAAATTCCGACTATGAAATAATATTTGGATTTGCTGATTTCATGTTATCTTTTCTGAAATTATACAGATACAGGTAGCCCATCCTAACACTGATAACCGACGCCATTGAGAGGTGCTTAACAAGCAATGTAATTTTTTTCCCTTTACCATGTCATTCAGCACAAAGACCACTCAATGTTCAAGACTACAGGATGACAGCTGAGGAATATATGAAGACAAATGACATGATGTTAAAACAAACTTAATGACAAATTTTTAATTTTCTATACATGGTCATTTTGTAGCTAGTAGATCATGTGCAAGGAGCTAATTAGCAGTGGTTGTGGGAGAGGGAAAAAAAATAACTCCTCATTTTCAAGGATAATGGAAGAGAAACGTTTAGAATTAATGGCACTATTTATCTTTTTTAAATTTCCATCTTTCTCTGCTGATGGCTCTGCTCCCAAAGGAAAATATTCATAAACCAACGAAATTGAAGCCTTAACTTAATAGGTTATTAAACATGTTCTTGTGTATGGCACTCTCTCCTTTGGAGCAGCTGTACGTTTAAATTGAAGTCGTAGCGGTTTACAGTGTCACATACACTGCCTCCTTTATTTATTTAATTACTTAATGATGCTACACTACAGGGGCACTGATGCATCTCTGTCAGGTGTTTGCCATTCAGATGTAATGGCGAGTCACACTCAGATTAGCAGGACGGCGAGGTTCGATGCATTTTAGAACTGACAGCACTGCAGTTTTAAGACTTGTACCTTTACATCCATTAGTAAACCTGCATGCACATGTGTTTGTTTCTGTTATTCTCTTTTTTCTACTATTTTAACACAAAGCATGAGCATCACTCAACCGTCACCCTCTGACTAATGAGAATGTGGAGCACTGCTTTACAGGCGTCCAGGATGTGAGTTGACATCAGTAGGACACATTTTTTTTTAAAGAGGTGAAATAACTATATTTAGCTGCACTGAGCGCAGTTTTCTTCAAGGTTGGGGGTAAATCTGTCTATTTCACCGAAGCCTGTGATAGTTTTACAGACTCCTCTGTGCTTATGATGGGTCTGTGCAGCTTATCATAAACACGTCTCTGTTATTGGGTGCTAACGATGACGCATTTCTTATTTGGCCTTCAAGGACACAGTGCTGAGCTTTACTACATTAGCAACACCGATGCGCAATGAGTAGTTCAAGACAGTTTGAATACACTAGGGTGTGAAAAAAAAGATTTATTCTTCAGTTTTAGATGGTTAGAGTTTAGTCGGCCTAAAATTTGAGGCATAAAATATACAAATAAAACTGACTGCTTTGTAGCAAAGCGTGTAAAAAAGAAACTTTGATGACATAGAACTGGTGCCGAAAGCCAATTCGAAAGTTTATTTTGTTGAACTTTCCTTCCATGTATGATGTTGATGCTCACTGTTCTTTAATACAGAATGTCCAAATATTTGGGTAGACATGTTTGTCCTTTACATGATTTTGCAATAATACACGATTTTGTAATATTATTCACACTCTATACTTGATTTCGGGGGGTTTTTTTTAAAATTGGAATTTTTTTTCAGAATTTCTTAAGACAAGGCCTATATGCTGAATCCCCCCCATCTCCTCCCCCCAGGATTCTCCCCTCCTCTTTTCAATTTCTGCTTAGAAATTCTGCATGGTGAAAAGCTTAAAGTAGAACATATTGAGGTGCTCAGATGCGCCTGACCTGTTTATGCGAGAGAAAGTTGATAGGCTGTTGAATTCCCCCGCGGCTTGCGGCCCAGTGAGGGGGGTGATCCTTTAAACGGACTCTGATACTTGCACATAATACAAGGAATAACTCAAACAACAGGACTGAATATTTCATTTGTTATCCATATTCCTTGTGGGCAGAAATGATAGGAAAATGTAAAAACAGAGATTGGACTCTCTGGAGTGGGAACGTTTGAGATGCTATTTTGCTGTCTATAGATGGAGTGGATGCTGAACCCCCTGCCTGAACTGCATCCATCTTGTAGGCAGCTGGGATCACTGCTCTTAATGCTGCCATGTGTTAACTCATTCTGTCTGAACTTCCTGCTGCATGTCTTATTCGCTGAGGTTCAGTGAAAACTGGATAATTTGGGACTCAACTTAGAAATTTGATTTGATGCAGGAATTAGTGATTTTAGTAGGAAATTGAACAAAAAATACGTCAAAGAAGTCGAAATGCACATTTATGAACCAAAGCGCTTGATATTGGTTTGGGTACTACAGAGTTCGATTTAAAGTTAATTAGTGTGTTTACAATCCTCTGTTAAAAAGTAATTAATTATTATTAATAAATAGTTTTTTTAGATAAGTCCAAATTTGTATAGTTATTTTACTACTAGTTAATCTCACACTAATGTATTAATATTGTACACTTAGCACACAGAATTCATAGATAGTGACTACATCAGGTTCTCATATTTAAATATGTTGTTTATACCTATAGCTTACAGAATAACTGTAATTATTGTGATTAGTTAGTTTGTGTTCTTTGTTAACAAAATAAAAAATGTTTTTGCCACTTAAACCAAACATTATTTTAACACCAGGTTTAGAGTAATGTTTTCTGCGAAGCATCGCAAGAGCCTCCACTGAGTTAACTCACCTGTTAAGTGATGATTATCCTCACATACAAACAGCAGAGACCCAGAGACCAGCATTCCCGTCCTTCGCAACACTTCTCACTGAGCTAAACTTGGCTCCTAACACCCAGTTGTCCATGCTTTGGGATCGTTCATTACTCTGTGCTAACCTGTTCCTTAACCAGCCAGAGCATGCATAGCTTCTTTATCTCTCTCACTCTCTCTCACTCTCTCTCCCACGTTCTCTTTTTTCCTTGCCTATTTTGCACTAATTTCCCTCCATCTGCCTGTGCATCTGTTTGAGGGCCGGCAGAGGAATGTGAAATATTGCTCAGAGAAAAGAAAAAACAGCTTTTCCCTTTCTCTGCTTTGGCTCACTTATATTTTTTTCCCCATTTTGTGTTGCTGCTTTTAATATCCTGCCATTGTGTTTGATTCGGGGGGAGGGGGGGTCGATTTGCAGTGTGAGCTTAAGCCTCTTTTACAGGCTAATTCTACACATAAACCTGTGTGTTAGACTAAGTGTGTCTTAGCGAAGACAGAAATTGCAGAAAGAAAAAAAAAAGTGAGTGAAGCGAGGCGGAATGAGGGTAGGGGAGGGAACAATAGTAATATCCTTTCCGTGTTTGACCGTTTGACCAATAAGCGGAGTCAACAAGGTGACACAAAAGATCAGAAAGGTGTTATTGTAATAACCGGACAAAAGCCTGGGGTGCACTTAGAATTACAAGACTGAGAAAAGACTGTGTCCCCCACCACAGCATCACCACCTTCCTAAATCCAAAGCTTCCTTCCCTATCCGCTCTTTGAGGAAGGACAATAGGGGAAAACGGATGGGGATACGGGAGGCCATTCTGTCCCTATCAGTGCTTGGGTGGATTATACATTCCTCCTCAGGCCTAGGGTTGCTGGGCAGTCTGGGCATCTAGGAAGTTTTCACTCTCTATTTTTTTACCTCCTTTACTCTCATTTTCTCATGTATATAAATAAACAACATGTTCTGGAGAAAAAAACAAGAAATGAAGCAATGTCGTTAAGGCTACAGGGTGTTTGTAGTTAACATGGTAAAACTTTTAGTAAGGAAAAGATTATGTTAAATACTTTGTATTCTGGACCCAAATAATGATGAATAATAAATAAAAAGTGCAGCACAGTGGCTTAGCGGTTAGCACTGTTGCCTGACAGCAAGAAGGCTCGGGTTTGATTCCCAGGCAGGGGTCTTTCTGTGTGGTGAATGTATGTTCTCCCCGTGCTTGTGTGGGTTTACTTTGGTGTACCCCTCCTGCCTTTCACCCTTTTAGAGATAGCTGGGATAGGCTCCAGCAGATCTCCGTTACCGCTGCTCCGTTAATAAGGAATAAAGTGGGTATAGAAGATGAATGATTAAAAAAATAAAAAGCAACTATCATGTTAAAAAAAACCCCACGACATAATGCCCAGCTAATGATACAGTATTCCTAAATAATTCTTGGGACGTATATAAAATTAGCCCAAAAAAAAAATGGTGAAATAAATGGCGTTGCTTTAAAGAATTAAATATAGCAATATGAATAAATAATTAAAATGAGTTTTAATAAAGTTTGCTTTTGGAACAGCATCATAATATTCATTAATCAGCTTTAATCAAGCCTGTGGGGTGACTGTGGCAAGGAAATGCATTCTTGTATCAGAAAAGAAAAGGTTCTCCTTGAGTGAAGCTAGATATATTTTATGATGCTTAGACAGGTAAAAAAAAAAATGTGTAAAATAATAGTTCATATAAATAGATGGTGAATAAGAGTCCTAGAATAAACACAGGGAACAGGATCTTTTATAATTCCAGCAGCATCACTCTATTACATTGTGAGTAACTTTATCACCATTCCTTTATTTTATAAGGCATGTAATTCATCTACGAATGAACATTTCAGGACTTATTAACAGAGGTGGGTAGTAACGCATTACATTTAGTTCATTTCATTTGCTTGGATTTTATTATTGCAAAAAAAAATCTACTTTTAAGAGTGGGTTTTAACTGGCGTTACTTTTACTCTCACTTATGGTAATTTTTAATTGAAGAAATGTATTTTTACTTTATGTTTGATTTGTTTCTCTGTTACTTTTTAATGATAATGATGAAAATGTAGTTTTAATAATAAGTTTCCATCATATAATGACAAGTTTCCATGTCATATAATGACATGGCGAGTCTCATGATAGACTGCAGCCGTCCGAAGTACGTACGTGAAACTCACTCATTTTTTAAAGCTTTCAGTTCAAAAAATAATGGCCGACGTGGGAGAAGTAACTCCAAAGGTTATATAATGTGACGACTTCTATGTGTGAAACACAAGTTGACATATTAGCGTACAGGAATTCCAGGTCCAATCTGAGAAAATGATAAGATTATGTTGTAGTGTTTGTTTCATGTTTAATGTGTTAATGTTAATGTTTCATCATAATGATTATTTAACAGTAATTCTGCAACTTTAGGCACTTCAAACGTAACGTTAGTTACTACAAAATCTTGCGTGCTTATCATGTGCACTGGAGAACCTACCTGACTAACTAAATAATACAGTACACCTGGATCGGTGTTAGAAGAAGTGTACCACACACACTAACCTTACACACTTTGCTGAAATTGTGATCAGAATTTTCTTTTCTTTCCAGTCTCTTCCTGTTATCTGAAATAGCTATCTCTTTTCCTTTTTCCACTCCGCTCCACCCATCCAGTTCTCCTGTTTTCACTTGTGTGTGATTTTTTATTTATCTGTAACAAATCTATAATAAGCTTTTTCAATGATATCTAAAGATCGATTATAGATTTTTTTAGAACCAATACCAGTGCTGATAATTCGCTGGTTTGTGTATTTTAAGTAGTGGATTGTTCAGAATTTTTTCTGGATTTAGGATTTTCCTTTTATTAAATCAGATCCGAAGTAATTAGTAACTCACTACTTAAGTAGTATTATTATTTTATACTTTATTTCTGTCTTACTCAAGTCACTTAAAACATTAATACTTAAGAAATTGTACTTAAGTAAAATTTTGGCCTTCCCTACCCATCTCGGTTTATTATATGTTTCATTTAAGCAGCATAAACACTAAATTGTGTGTAAATGTCCACCTGCCAGCATTTTTCTAAAAAGATAATGATTTTTACGATGATAAACACGATAGTTATTTCATTACTATTTGTTTTTTTATTAATAAAACACACAAAATATAACATAATATGTTTTCTTATTAAGTGAACTATTAAGTTCACTTAATATTTTATTGTGTTAATAATAAAACACACAAAATATAACATAATATTTGTCCTATTAAGTGAACTATTTTCTTATTTTCTTTTCTTATTAAGTAAACTATTAGGTTCACTTAATATTCTTTTATTATTAAGTGAACTACAAAGGACACTATAGCCTTCACTAAATTGCTTTATTTATTAATTATTGTGTTTTTTTCCCAAAAATATGCAGTTTTTTATGTACAGAAAATAAGACACTAAAAGTCTCTGCAAGCATTTTTAATAAAGAGGAAACAGTTTATTTAGCTACTTTAAAGATTCTACAGTTTCAAGAAAACCCTTAAGTTTTATGATCCCATGCAGAACCTTTCAGACGAACATTCCTTAAGGTTCTATATGCTCAGCGAAACAGGGAATGAACTCATACACATTATAAAGCTGTAAGAAGACCATGGACAATTGAACTAGCAGACCATTTTTAAAACCTTGCATGTGGATGGGAAAGTTATAAGCGTTTAAGCTCAGGGCGAGATGCAGTAAGTAGTTAATAGAAAATAACTTTTGCTTACATTCTGGTAAAATTGCTCTTTAGTGTAGGAGAAAATGCTTTAAGTGCTTGTGTTGTCAGCCCAGAGGGTAAGAGTAAAACATTTAAAGGTTACATTTTTCAAGAAGAACAAACTTCTTAAATAAAAAATTAAATATTTTTTTTTTTTTTATCATTTTTCAATAGTATGTCTGCTGTTAGGAAGGACAAACAGTGTGAAGCATTTCTTTCTCTCTCTCTCTCTCTCTCTCTCTCTCTCTCTCTCTCTCTCTCTTTCCCTCTCTCTCTCTTTCTCTCTCAGGATCTAATTGATCATTGTCTGGGGTTTATCACAAAGACTGTTGTAAGGTAATTTATATTGTGTAATAGGTCCTGATGGCCTTTTAGATCAGCTCTTACTTTGTGAATTTTTGTCCATTTTCGCTAACTGCCTGTGGTGATATTTGAGTTGCTATGGCTGCTCATCAGCCCCCCAACCCCCGCCCCCCAGCTTCTTTTTTCCTAGGAGCTTTTCCCTCTCCCCATGGGGAACACTTTAGTTAACTCACCACATTACATGCTTATGTTTCCTTCCTTAGTATTGCTATACTTTTTTCTCTCTATCTCTCCATTACTCTCTCTCTCTCTCTCTCTCTCTCTCTCTCTCTCTTACGGTTTTATATTAGTGATCAGTGAAAAACGCCTCTGGCAATCACTGCGCAAATAAAAGCTGACATGGTCTTTTACTCAAATCTTCTCCCCTTTCTCGGCCTGCATGCCCCCTCCAGAGATTACCCCTGTAACAACAATTATTCCAAATGTCAATGCTTCCTGCCACAGAGGGCCTCAGGCAAACGAAGACTAAATTTTTCAACATAGAAAAAAAATTAAAATGTACTTGAGTAGATGTAGTGTGAAGTGACGATTCTTGGTCATCAGGGGCAAAATTGGTGGTAACAGAGAGTTTATTTTCTTGCCTTTGACTATTAACCCCTCACTAAGAGGGGCTATGTCTTGTCAAGAGCAAAAGCCCACTGGAGGGAGAGAAATAATACTGAGGCCTGTTAGATCAAATGAGAGGAAAGGAAAAAAAAAACACGACCGCCGATTGTGCTTATGCAGTCAAGCATTAACTGATTATAATTTATGCCCAAATGTAATGTCCTCGAATATTTCTATTATTGACTATTTAGTCTAGATTGACAAAAACAATAACGCATTTAGGCATATTCAGGAAAAATTTAAATTCTATTCCCAGAAAAATAGTTAGCGTTAATGCTCAAAACATAATTTCCTGTCTGTATTTGAGGCTTCATTTATGTGTGTATGAGGGAGAGAGAGAGTGAGAGAGGTAAGAGGTCACGGTAATGTTGTTTGTAGTGTTGTTAGTGTTTTTGGACAGGGTCCAGTCCATTGGAGTGAATCTGAGCATGCCACACCAGTGAATTCGTCGTCTCTAAATGACCTCCATGACCTCTGGCGTCCTCCCCGGAGACCTTTACTTTTAGAGCCACTGGATTTATGCCAGTCTTATTGTGGGTCCAGCATTAAACTGGTTAAATGCATACCGTTTTCTGTAAATAAGGATTAAACAGGTGTGGTAGAAAAAAAACTCATTAAGTGCTACAGTAACTCAACTATAATTGAGTAAAAACTGAATCTTAAAAAGAAATTAATGAATAAGAATGTGTACAAGATTAATAATATATTTTAGAGCTTAACATGGATTTTCCTGCCGTAAATTCAGATAAATCCAATCAGACATTTATACTTGTCAAGATTATTTACTATCTACCATAAAACCTACTTTTCTTTATCTTGATGCCTCAATGTCATTCGTTGCAGGTTTACAAACAATAAACACTTTAAAGGAAAGAAAATCCATAACAGTTAAAAACATTAGCTCTTTTATCCACTTCTTCTAACATCTAACATTTCTAACATCCTCCTACCGATATATTCACTATCCCTTCTCATGTCCAAACCACCTTAATCTGGTTTCCCTGACTTTCTCCCCAAAACATGTAACATGAGCCGTCCCCCTGATGAACTCGTTCCTAATCTTGCCCAACCTCGTCACTTCCAATGCTTAATGATTAAAATGCGTCTTAGACTATGAAGTACAATTTAAAACGCATTCTAGCTTTTTGCTTTTTGTCCCTATGTATGACAAAATGCGATATTGATAATGCGATCGATGAGACGTATAAAATGCAAGAACTGTCCAGTTTTTCGAAAGCATCTCAGATTAAAATGAGCTACTATTGAATAAACACTGTTTACAAGAACAGACACGCATACTCGCACCTATATCTGTTAAGGGACATTAGGAAGGGCTTAAAAGTTCAAGTGCTGTCAGTAGCACTGGGACCTTCAGTAGATTGAAAATAAGTGTGTGGAGCAGCTTGTTCTCCATTTTAATTGTAAAACAGATAAGCGCTAAACACTCCTCAAGAATAAATGACTTGTGAGTAATTACTATCTATTACCTCTCTTCCCTAGGGAGCTGTTTACGTGGGCCAGATGGCCACCAAAATGGGATTTAGGGGGAAAATTGACAACATTATTCACCAAGGCGTTATCAATTACCTGGCTATCAATTTTACAGTAATCAAGTGGAATATGTGAAAGGTTTCTTGGAGTTGCAATAATTTAAAGCCTTTTTGAAGCCTTGGAAATTTGGGTGTCATTGTCATTGAGATTTATAAGGTGGTGCTGGATGACCCTCCTCCTTTGTTGGAACAGGAAAGACAGTAGATGGAGGCTGAGGAGAGGACATACACGGTCCATAAAGAACAAAGGCAATGGCTTTTATGTGTTTTGTACATGCGTTATTTGCATGGCCGGCTTCAGCAAGGTGAAATGGAGCCATTGTTTCCCGGTTCTAAGAGCCCCAATTACCAAAACGCATCGCTAAGAAGTGACATTAGGCGGTGCTTTAGCGCTTTCATTATAGAAGCATAATGAACCCACTCAAATCAAGTGTGACTTTCATTTTCCTGATTGTCAGGTGTTTTATTTGTGTTTTATGTAATATTTCCATATTGTAATGATGATGACTGTGTGGATAAGCGCTAACCTACAGATTAAGGGCTGGAGCTTCTCATTACCTAGTTTCATAATGTTCCATCACAACTACACTCGAAACTGCTGTAGCTCTGGGATGCTAACAGTGCCTAAATGCTGCTAGGCTTCACTGAACAAATTAGCTTTTTTTCTAATGCTACGGATACTAATGACAATGGAGTGAGATGCCATTAGGTCGGATGTGTATTCTGCATTTAAACGTGAACAAAAAAAAAAAAACACTTATTGATGTAAAATAGGAGAAATAGTTAAGCCAGTATCAAATCACACAGTCTACAAATTCCTATTATAAAAGAATAAACCCATTTTTTACTACAGTACATAAGCCTAATGTTTTATTCCTTTTGGCTTAAATCATCTTTGCGTCACACTGTGTTCTCCAGATTTACCATATAGGCGTCATGCATTGAAAGACTTGATGATTACCTAATGAACTGAAACCTGTATCTAACAAACGAGGGAAAAGCGCTAAACTATCTGATAAATACACTGGGGCAGCCAATCTCCTATAAAGTTTTAAGAAAATGTAGTCACGAAAAAAAAAACAATATTAAAAGCTAACCCTAGCTATCTGAAACTTTTTAAATGCTCTAATGGCGCAGCCACATTGCCTTAATCCGAAAAGGGTCCATCTAAATGCATGAATACTACACATCCTTTCATTTGCTTTGCATGAACAAGATTGTCAATTGAATACATACAAAATGTGGAGGTTAACAGAAGATGGATTATATAAATCCACATATTTTCAATCATGCAAATGATGTTTTTATAAAGAGAAACTGCCCTGTATCAAAAGAAGGTATTATTTTACTCAGTTGCACTTTGGACCACACATTCTAGAGTAAATAATAAAAATTGTCATTCTTTTAAGGATGCTCAGGCTTCTTGTTTATCGTCTTTAAGAAGAGATGTCATAGATTTGTTCCGAAAATCACCGTCAACCCAATCTCAAGCTACATTCGAATTTAAATGATTGTACCAATAAAACAGTGCTGAAAATATCCCTCACACACTTTAGGTTTGGTCTTGTGTGTGTGAAGTTTGCATGTCCTCTCGTTGCTTTATGGGTTTAATTTCCTAAAAGATGTGTTGTAGGCTTATTGGCATGTCTAAATTGTAAGTAAGTGGAAATGGTAGCGCAATGGTTAAGGTGTTGGACTGCCAATTGGAAGATCGAGGTTTGATTCCCAGCACCACCAAGTTTGCACCACTGAGCCCCTGAGCAAGGTCCTTAACCCCCAATTGCTTAGTTGTATATTGTATAAAAAAGATAAATGTATGTTTATTTAAGTTGCTCTGGATAGGAGAGACTGACAAATGCCATAAATGTAAATGTACATTGGTGTGTGTGCATTTGCCTGAGAGGGTTTGGGACCCTGTCCAGAGTGTTTCCCACCTTGTCTTCTGATATAGGCTCCTGGTTTTCTCATGAGGCTGGTCAGTATAATTGATACAAAATAGAAAGATGGTTGGATGCATGGAGAATGTTTTGGTGCTTCGTGGTACCTAGTTTAATCCTGAGCTTGAGCTACCTTTACTATGAAGTTTTCTGCATTCTACTTGGGTCCTTCTGGGTTACCTCCGAAACTGTGCCAATAGGTGGATTGGTTAAGAGTAAATTGCTTCCAGGTGTGAGTGAATGTGTGAATGTGTGTGTGTGTGTGTGTGTGGTGCCTCACAATGTTCTTTGATTCCAGTATGTATTCCAGACTTGCACCCAGTTTTCCAGGCTCCGGATCAACCGTGGCAGAAACCAGGATTAAGGTCAGTGACTCAGTATAATTTATGTATGAACATAATAAATTGACAACCTGTAAACTTAAAATGGCAAATAAATTTTTAAATGTGTCCAGCTTACAAAAAAACTATTTGAAGTCTCATGAGGACCTCCCTTGCGTCAATCAGAGGAAACTTAACCGTCGGTATACAGTAATATGTAAATCCCATTTTCTTTTTCTTTTCCTTTAGTGGATAAAATGGTCTGGGTTGAAAGTGTTTATTTTTCTCTGTTTGTTTTATAAATTAGGGCAGTTCAAAATTTATAATCTATTAAATTCCAATTAACCTGTAACAAAGTTTCAAAAAACTTAAAATAAGATATCTTTAGTCTAAAGTTTATTACAGGCACAAAGAAATCTTACCTGGGCATATTAAGGGTTAAATTCCTTCCAATCATTAACAGCATTAGGCAGACACCCTTATCCAGAGCTACTTACATTTATCGACGTTGTTTTTCACACATTTCAGCGGTCGGGGGTTAGGGGCCGTACTCAGGGGCCCAGCAGTGGTAACTTTGGTGGTGCTGGGAATCCAACCCCAATCTTCCAGTTATCAGGCCAACACCTTAACCACTGTGCTACTATTTTCCACATTTTTTATGTAAAGTGCTTTATAACAAATTTCTTTATGGTATTAATAAGGAAAATGACCATTCTAGCTCTGAAAACTTCACTAGAACCATTAGTGCTATTATGTTCTGCTAAAATGCAGTTTGTGTTGCTGATATTATCCTAATGTCCCGATTCGTTTTCTCATCCTATTCAATTTTAACATATTTAAAATTTAATTAGATTGTGTTACACATTGTACTGACACACAAACATCTATTATCATACTCACTTTTTCTATTTTTGGGAGGAAATTTCTCTAACATAATGAAGGAACCACTCTGGCTTTGTTAGTAACTTACGTAAAACTGTAAAAACTTTGTGAATAAGGTGAAGTTGGAGGGTGTACCCCTTTTGCCTTTTGCCCTGTCAGAGACAGCTGGGATAGGCTCCATCAGATCCCTGTGACCCAAAATTAGGGAATAAGCGGATATAGAAGATGAATGAATTAAAATTATGATGACATTTGACACTTTTCTCAAATATTGAAGTGAAGCCAAGTGATTATATTATATTAACCCTTTCCGCTTCAGTAAACACCAATCTTCAACCTCAAACCCAGTAGATTTTGTACTTGTCTTTTATACCTGCTTTTGTTATAAATTTATAAAAATATAACAGTAATCATGTTAGTGTGTGACTTTAATGGATTTGTGATGTATCTCAGTGTAACTTACAGAAGATTATACTAATTTCTTGGCAGTGCATTGGTTTGTTAGTACTCCAATTGTTTTCTCTGCTTTTCCTTCTGCTGGAAATGAGTGAGCACATTAATCTAATGCTTCAGTAGCCTTGTATTTATTTTAATGTGAACATAAGAATAGGAGTGCAGTCTTTCTCTTGGGAAATGAGAATTAAAATCTTTCTAATGATAATAAATGATAATATTAATGAGTTGTCCAAACATAACAAATATAATGAATTCAAAGACTTAGATTGAAACTGCTGTTCATTACCATAGAGTAAAAAAAAGAAAGTAAAATAGTTTTAGTTAGAAAATAAGTTCTGCATTAACTCCTTTGGTGGAATCTACTAGGTTTAAGCTTGCCAGACTGAAGTTTGATATAATATAAACTGTTGGTGAAAAACACAAAAATAGATGGAATTTCAAAAACATTTGAGAAAAGTGTAAAATGTCATCATACTTTCATTCAGTCATCTTCTATATCCGCTTATTTCTTAATTCGGGGTCACAGGGATCTGCTGGAGTCTATCCCAACTGTCTCTGAAAGGGCAAACGCAGGAGGGGTACACCCTGGACAGGTCGCCAGTCCATCACAGGGACACACTCACACTCACTCCTATGGGCAATTTAGAATCACCAACCACCTGAACATACAAGTTTTTGTACTCTGAGAGAAAACCGGAGAACCCAGAGTGAACCAACGCAAGCCCAGGAAGAACAAGCCGCAAAATGTTATTTATGGCTACAAACTCTTATGTAAAAAAAATATTACATGTAACATATATGCAATTTCCTAGCAAATTAATTAACTGTCACGACTGGCCAAAATTCCTCAGCAAACAAACTTTAATAAACAACTCTGGACACATTAGAAACCTGTTTCCTTTTACGAGGAGAGGCCACCGCCATCATTCATTTCATCTTGATAAACTTTACAGTCCTTTAATATTCATGATTCGTCTTAAAGCTCTGAATACGACGGCTAAGGAAAATGTGGGTGTGTGTTTCCAGCACTGTGACCTCACGTGTGTAACGGTGCTGTTAGTCTTTGGCCTTGGGCTCTCCAGCACCCTTTCAATCACTACCGTAACCCTCCGTCAGCCGGTTATAGCTGCAAACTATATTGGTATGAACACTGCGAGAAGAATGGCCTGACAGGGGAAAATAAGAGAATTTGTCTTGATCTTAGCTTGATTGTTTTCTCTGAGGGTCTGTGGCTTGTGCCTTCAGCTTAAAGGGAAAAAAGAGGGAAAAAAAAGCTTTCATAGTCTGACAGTGACTACATCACTGTATACAAGCAGTTTGTAATTCTGTGTCAAGGCAGAAAAATAAAAGAATCACTTTCACTATGTGGTGAAGTGGAATGATTTTATCTGATTGGTTGAGTAAAACAGGAAGGCATCAAATGCCACCTTGTAAGCGTTCTGTACTAGTTGATGTATTCCAAGAAAATAATTCCTGGACTCGAAACACACCTCTGAGTAACACCGCACTGTTATTAGCAATGTTTCCATCCACCTATTTCATGCACATTTTAGACTAATACATAAAAAACACTGGATGGAAACGCCAAGAGGCACAAAAATCCTGAAATTGTGCATAAAAAAACATTAGCACGATGGAAACACATTTATTGATTATATTCCAGCATGTGCATCGAAAAATCATGGGATTTTGCTTTAACAGATCATCAATTTGGTGCTAGTTGATTTGGAAGTGCCAGTTTTGTTCTCTTGATGGAAACTGTCTTTTTTCACAGATTTTTAAGGCAATATTTTCGGTTTAGTGCATAAGTTGGAAACAAAAGTAGCTACAGTTTCTTAAGTTAATACATTTATTTCATGTTTTGTTTCATCTTCAGTAATTAATTTACACTATCCCAAAATTTTGGTGGATCTGGAAACACTGTAGAAAAATAACCAGGATGGAATACTAGCCAAATACAGGACACTCCACATTCTTTAGCTAGGACCAATTTAACATTTAGAATTACAACATTTGGCAGATTCCTATTTTCAGAGCAACATATAAATGTGCTCCAAGGTCACAAACAAATTTATGAATATATTTACAGCATTTGTCCAGGTGCCCTTATCCAGAGCGTCTTTTTTTATACAATTGAGCAACTGCGGGTTAAGGGCCTGGCTCTGGGGCTCAGCGCTGGGAACTTGGGTGGTGGTGGAAATCAAACCCTTATCATTCAATTAGTAGTCCAACACTTTAGCCACTGCTTCACCACTGCACTACTATTGGTAAAGTAGATCACAGCCTTACAATACCATGAGCTCAAAGCTCTGTTGGAAAAAGAGCAACAGTAGAAAAAAAAAATTTAGATAGGTGGTCGTCGCTCATCTCCAGAAGACAGGCGGTGACACAACTGTTCTGACAATGATGGAAAGCTCATTCCGCCACCTCTGTACCAAAACCGAAAAAAGTCTTGCAGCGTACCTACCTTGTATTCTAAAGGAATGGTGGAACCAGTTTAACAGTGCTTAAGAATCTAAGGCAGGAACATGCAGAATGAAACCAGTCAACCAGCATGCATGTTTTTGGGAAGGTGACAGAAACCTACAAGAAGAACATGACAAACTCTACACAGACAGTAACCATAGCTCCTCAAACCAGAGCGGTGGAAGGGTGATATTGCTAGAAACTGGTCTAGATTATGTTAATCCCTATGTTCTATACATTCACCTGTCAAACAACACCCTTTGCAGAAAAGAAGATGTTTAATATCATACATCACGTCCATCTTGGAATGTTCTGTTATTATAAGCCCAATAAGTTGTCTGAAACGAGAGAAACTTGGAAAGACACAAATGATCAGAGACCTTAAATCAACCTATAATTAGCCGCGGTGTCTCAGACTACTCATGCATGTACTAGTAACTCAGAGGGGACCAAGGCAGCCCTAATTTAATCCAGCTTTTAGGCACTTTGCTGTAAATCAGCCTCCACTGTACATCACTTACATCTAGTACTTTTTGTTGGCTAAATGGAGAAAGTAATTGGGAAAAATGGATATTCATTTTCAAATAATGCAACATGAATGCAAATGCAATGCAAAAAAATATGCATATGCGTCACTTTTAAGAGAACGTCTCCAGGCTTTATCCGGGAATGAGAATTGTATGTATACAAACACAATTAGCACCACAATGTCTATTAGGTCTTAAATAATAGCCCAGCCTCATGTGATAGATTTACACTTTGGTAATTTAGCCTCACCATAATGAACGCTGGGATGCTTGTTTAGCATCTGGCCAATAATGAAAACCCAAGTTGCCTTTTGTAAAAGGGTTATGTAGGGTTACAACCCTTTTTCTTATTATGTAGTCAAAGCAGTGATTAAAATAGCGCCCATGCTACAGTCCACGTGTAAAGTGGAAATATGCAAATGAATATATATCCATCAAGTATTGTTTCCTCTGTGGCAGAAAGCTATTAATATTTTCCATTGTTTGTTGGCCCTTTAACATATGCGTCACCCTCAAATTACAAATGATTATTTTTTGTTATGTGTTTCCTCCACACGTTGACAGTGTATTATTTTCTTTTGGTCTGGCATCTTGTTATGTTTCTCTGCTTTTCCTCTGCGGTGTGTTCGCCGTGCCTGATTGAAAATTTCACTGGCAAACTCTAAGTGAAATATGGGCTGTGTGTTTAATGGAAAAAATAATTACACGTCAAATGAAACAAAGCATGACGCATAGTTACCAAGGAGAATGACTGCCTACACGAGTCAGCAATGAGGTCAAAACTCACTCACACACATATACACTGTTTGTACATACACATACAGTGTTGGTCTCTGCATACACACACACAAATCTCACACTTGTTGCTTTAGCATATAAGTCAGGGGTGTCAAACTCAGTTCCTCGAGGGCCAAAGCCCTGCAGAGTTTGGTTTCAACCATATTCCAAACAAAAAAACATGGATTTTTTTTAAACGAGCCTAAAAGACATGATTAGCTGGATCAGGTGCAATTAATAAGGGTTGAAGCTAAACTCTGCAGGCTGGTGGTCCTCCAGGAACTGAGTATTGGGAAGAGTGAGATATTGAGGAAACCTGCTAGATGCAGTGGTGACAAAAAGTGGTAGCATAGCGGTTAAAGGGTTGGACTGCTAATGTAAGGATCAGGGTTCGATTCTCAGCCCAACCAAGTTGCCAGTGCTGGGCTCCTGAGTAAGAGTGCTCAGTTGTATAAAAGAGAATGTAAGTCATTCTGGATAAGGGCATCTACCAAATGCAATAAATTTAAATGTTTTACAAAAAGAATGGTGGTCTTTTAGGCTAGAAAGTAGGTTATTGTAGTAATGCTTTTCTCTCACAATACAATTGAAAAAATATTTTCTGTCCAGGGCAGCACGGTGGCTTAGTGATTAGCACTGTTACCTACCTCACAGCAAGAAGGCCTGGGTTCGATTCCTGGGCAGGGGCCTTTCTTTGTGGAGATTGCAAGTTCTCCCTGTGCTTGCATAGGTTTACTCCAAGTACACCAGTTTCCTCCCACAGTCCAAAAACATGTATATTAGGTTAATTGCTGACTCTAAATTGCCCATAGGAGTGAGTGTGAGTATGTGTGGCCCTGTGATGGACTGTTGACCTGTCCAGGGTGTACTTATCCAGCCTTTTGCCCTTTTAGAGACAGCTGGGATAGACTCCAGCAGATCCTTGTGACCCCGAATTAGTGAAAAAACAGGTATAGAAGATGAATGAATAAATGTTTTGTCCATGAAGGCAGGGTCATTTGGAATAAAAAAAAAAAACAATGTTTGCATCAGTATGTTTTATTACAGCTAAGACGTGACACTAGAAAGAGAATTGGATACTTTTTTATTATCACGTTACTTTGCTAATGTTATTTCTATTGCTGTAGATTTTCTGAAAGGCAGTAATTCTGGAGGTTCCAATAGACAGTTTGTAAAGTTGCAGAAGATATTTTGCTGCTAGGGTTTATGTTCATTTATGATCAAAGCTTTTCTTATACATTCATGTACATTTATTCAAGTAAAATCCTATGACATCATTCTAACATTTAAATCATATGCATTTTTCCATAAAATGATATTGGCATTTTAAACCTCTTGCTGAAAAAGTGACAGTGTTATTTTTTCAATTCTTGAGTATCAACTTGAGTGCATTACTTCTAATTAGCTACGAGACAGGACAGGTTGAAAATAACAGATGGCAACATATTTGATATCTTCTAGAAATGGCTATAGTTCTTCAATGCATGCAATGTTGATATTTTTAATTAAAACGGCTTGTCAAAAAGGTAATCTAAACCAAATTGATGTCACACAAGATGCTATTAATATAATTTTCCTGACATTCCTATTAATTAAACTGACTATGAATCACATGCCCCTCATTATCGCCACAAAGATCAAGAGTGGCTCAAAAAAACAACCTATTTTTGTGTAATACCCACTTGATGAGAAAATTAGCTTGCTCGCCTCACTGGTTGAATTTAGACCAACATGACACGCTGGATGATTTTCTTACTAAACCTTGTATTGTCACCTGAAAATGAACGGACATGATGGGGAACAAATTTGACAGCAAAGCATGCTTTTTTCAACTAAAAGGCAGTAAACAAACAGGAAATGTCTTATTTGAAATGTTTTATTGATGTTAATATAGTGTAGATAATACAGATACAGCGTATAAAATTCAGTAAACATTTTCATTAAGTATTAAAATGAGCAAAAAATTTGGAGTTATCAACTTGGCATGATATTCCTTGATGATTTCTTGTTTTTTTTGTCTTTTCTTTCTAGAGCAGTGGTCACCAGATTGGGTCTTGAAGGGCCGGTGTCCTGCAGGGTTTAGCTCTAACCCTAATAAAACACACCTGAACTAGCTAGGTCTTGCTAGGTGTACTCATAAGTTACAGGAAAGTGTGTTAAGGCAAATTAAAGCTTAACTCCGCAAGGAAGTCTGGTGACCCCTATTCTAGAGCAAGAGTGTCTAATGTTCTCTATCAGGGACAGATATGGATGCAGACTCTTAGAGAAAAAAATTTAACACCCCTTTTGAGTGATTTTTAATAGCGCATAATGGATTAATAAACAACAGCATTCAGTAAGCAGCAAACGGTAAGATATGATAGCTGCCTGGACACATGTTAAATGAAGGTTCAGAGGTTTTCCAACGATAAACAAAGATAGAACATTGATAAAAAGATAAAACATTGTAGTTATTGTCTTGTTAACATGGGTTTTCTAAAGGTTATTCAAGTTTGTAAAGCAGCATTTCTAGTGATCAAAAAAATGCCCTTTAGCGCAGTTGTATGCACAAATGCACTATGTTGCAAAATGGGCAACTTTCCATTTTTTGGCCCATCAATGTTTTAATTATTAATAATGTTTTTATTTTTTTTATTGTATTATTATTTATGCTCATGGCAAACGGCAAGCATCTTAGGACCCACAACACAGAAAGCCCTGAGGCTACTACAGCAGAAGATTACATCACCCTTTTTTTTCTTGCATAAATTAACAGGAGACTGAAACTACAGTGCACACAGGTTAACTCCATATTTGAAGACTTTTGGATTCCAAGATTCAAACTTCCTAGTCTCTGTGTCCACTGTAGCCTTGTTTTATGGAGTTGTTTCTACTAAGCTGAAAGTCAAGCCAGAGATTAGATAGAATATCAGGTTTATGATAAGGCAAGGCCAGGATAGACTATGTATCATGTATAAGATGTGTTCAAAGTTTTAAGTCTTTTTTATATACGTTTAAATATTTTTAGCATTTTTATTTTACTAAAATGTATATCTAAAATATTTTTAAAAAGTCATCAGCATTCGAAAAACGGTAACACTTCTTTACCAAACCTAAACCAATGTTCCATGATGTGTTCTTATAAGTAAGCTAGTGGCAAAATGTATCCTACAGTTAAGTATATGTGTCCCACAGTTTCCTTTCATTTCTTCTTCTTTGTTTCCTTTCGGCTGTTTCCTTTTAGGGTTGCCAAAGCGGTCCACCTAACCTTATTCTCTACATCCTCTTCACTCACACCCACTAACTTTATGTCCTCGTTTATCGCATTCAAATACCTCCTCTTTGGTCTTCCTCTTTGCCTTCAGCCTGGTAGCTTCATTTTTAACATCCTCCTACCAATATATATTTACTATCCCTCCTCTGAACATGTCCAAACCACCTTAATCTGGCTTCCCTGACTTTCTCCCCAAAACATGTAACATTTCATTTCCAATATTAAGACCTGCTTGTAAACATAGCATATAAATCTCCATCATTGATTATATATAATTAGAAATAATTGTTTGCTAAGTCTTTTTTTTAACTTTTGTAATGTATTTTTTGTGTGCCTGTTTTCCCTTTTAATACAGTTCAACCAAGACTGTTCTAGAAATAACTGAAGTGCTGTAAGTCCATAACTATGCATGTCTAAGTGTGTCTAGGGGAAGGGGACAATCATGCTGTGCCTCATCTTCACTGCCTGCCTTTGCAGAGAGCATCAGATCTTCTGCACACTACACTGCCCAGGAGTGTGCGTGGGTTTCTGCACAAAATTAAATCAATATCTTTCTGACAGCACTTGTTGGAACATGCCTCTTTATTTCACACTGTTCCTTCCGTTTGGTCAGGGACATTTATCAAGTCACTGGTGTGCGGTTAGCTAATGGAGATGGTGCTTCAGACGCAGCTGATGGGGGTGGGAGGGTATTATGATGCATGTTGATTGTTTGTGGATTATTGACACAGGAACTAAGAGTACAGCCCCGCAGTTGACAATCTTGTGTATCTGTATTTATAAGTAACAGTTTACACAAAGCTTAAATTCATGCTTAATCAGTCTGTTTATACAAGCTGTCAGGTCTGTCCTGATTTAAGGTACATACATGCATAAATACAGACATGCAAACTAATCACATCACAGAAAGTAAATCAAAAGATGGAATTATTTTGGTGATTTTCTGTCATAATTGTAAATGTTCTGAATTAT
Organism: Bagarius yarrelli; assembly: GCA_005784505.1. NCBI lineage: Eukaryota > Metazoa > Chordata > Actinopteri > Siluriformes > Sisoridae > Bagarius > Bagarius yarrelli. Next base: position 1,382,853 of record VCAZ01000025.1, on the reverse strand, counting down.
TGTAATGTAACATAATCACCTAAAATGCATTGTTTTCAATGTAAGTGATTATATTGCATTGAATATTAGTGACTGTGCTATTCATGTGTAATTATCGTATACCTAATGTGTAATAACATATTAATAACATAATAAGGCTGGAAATTTTCAGATGTTTATTATTTCAGTATTTGATTTTATCTTATACAATGCTACCTTGACTTACAAGTGTCCCAACTAGCGAGTTTTTCGAGATACGAGCCATCTATCGGATGATTTTTTGCTTTTAGTTGCAAACTAAAATTATCAACCAGCTTCGGACAACCGACCTCTAGGTGGTGTAGAAAACGCCACAGTAAACGCTGTAACATCCACTCAGCATCCTGAGTCTTACTCGATAGCTAGTCAGACATGCGTGTTAGCAAGTGTAGTCGTCTGATCTCCAAGGTAAATGCTGTACATTATACTTTAGAAAAACTGTTTATTGCAGTACATCCTATTATATTGTTTTTTAAACAATGTTTGTTATTTATATGTTTATTTTTCCTAGTTAAAAACATGTAACAAAAAAATTGTGGTGTTTTTTGGGGGACCTGGAATGGATTAATGGCATTTTAATTCTTTTCAATGAAGAAAGTTGATTTGACATACAAGTAATTATGTTACAAGTTACAAGTTACAAGCTACAAGAGTTACAAGCTCCATCACGGAACAAATTAAACTCGTTAGTCAAGGCACTACTGTACTGTAATTTACTGTCAGTATACCATGCATGTAAAGTTGATGAATGAAAAGTTTGTTTCATTTTACCTGATTGATAAATCTCATAGATAGTCTCTTAAATTTGTAAAGAACTGAGGTCATGCAGTGTGCAACAAGCTCAATCAGAACAAGTATGAGAGGAAATTGGGGTCTCATACTGATAGGTGCACTGGAATGTGAGTATAAATGCAACAAAATTCGAGAGGACGAAAGGACCAAACCAAATGACAGGTTCTTTCTCTTTTTCACAGTTTGCAATGTGATTAGGAGCACCTCGGCCATGACATAACAACTAATCCTGTCTGTATGTTATTATTTATCTGCTGCAAACTTTGTCGAACTCAGGCTTTGATGTTTTTTTTTTCTTCTCGCCCGATTTCCCTTTAGTGCCCCTGCTCCTGAGTCGCTCTGCCACATAATTTATGACTTCCCCGGCTCCTCCTGACACATTATTAAAAGCAGAATTAGTTTTTTGCGGCGGCTATGTCCGCTGGGGATCGGAAGGGGCAGCAAGGGCTCTGGCGCACTAATAGAAGGCGCTGTGATGGGGTTAGAGAGACTAATGATTCGAACGTGCAGAGGCAGCCATCACGCGGAGAGGCAGGAAGGAGCATCCGGAGCTGTGAGGAAAGGTTAAACCTCCTCCCTGCAGAGAGCGTTATTGGATTGTTTAGCAGCAGAAGGATAATGTTTTTGTCATAGGCTGTGATGTTGCAGGGCCACTGACAGTTATGAAGAGAGTACAAGAAAGAAAACAAGAGAGCAAGACAGGGAGAGAGAGAGAGAGAGAGAGAGAGAGAGATAGAGAGAGACAGAGGAGACTGTGCCAGTAGAAAAAAATAAATATGGAAATCCATAAAAAAGAAATCTGTATCAGAAAATGAAGATTAGAATTTATTGCTACCAAACAACAGATGTTCCCAAACAAGGTCAATGTAAAAATTTCCAATGTATAGCAGCTAACAGGGCCAAAAGTGTTTCCACCTTGAATATTTTAACAGCATACTACAAAATGTTTGTCTGCGGGTCTGAAATGCATCTGTGCAAGCGTGTGTAAGAGGGTGTGAGAGTGTGGGTATGTGTCTACGTGTGTGTATGTGTGAGAATCGTCGGAAAAGCAGCAGCACAGCTGAGCACTTCAGCTTAATCTTATGCATCATTAAGCTCTCAGCAGTGTGCCAGTGCCACCCATATACATCATCCACGCTTAATAAACATAATAATGACATAAGATGTAATTCTAGATGAATTTCCTTTTATGAGGAAATAGAGAATTCCTGCAAAAAAAAGGATGCAAAAAGAAGCAAATAAGCAGGAAAGTTACAAACATTAATGCGTTTTTTCACCTTGACCTGCAAGATGGGTTATTTGTGTATATATATATATATGTATGTGTGTTTGTCTGTGTCGGCCCTTCCGCTTCCCATATCAGTTCCCCAGGGGGTTGGGATGGATTGTAAAAGGTTATAGGGGCAGACTTTCTCCCTAAGTACCACCAACCTGGGAACAAGCACATGCCACATATGTAGATAGCATTTGAACCACTGGAGATGCTGTCTGCTACTGAGTGCTTTAGTGCACCCTGTGAAGAGCGCACAGCCTTTAAGTATGTCACATGATGGTGCAGATGGAGGCTAATACGTCACATAATGACTACAAGAAGAGCAACGTTGCCTCCATGTCCTTAGAGTAAGAATGCATTCTGTTGTTCTTTTGAGAACTCTGTGAATTAAATACAGCTTCATCATCACTGATGATGTTTTTAAGACATACTTTGTTCTTTGCAATGATTTAATTTGTATCATAGTAGATAAATAAGTTATATTTATGTAAATGCATGCATAGGTTAGTGATATAACATAACAGCATGTCTCATAATTATATAGTGAAGTGAAATGTTATGGGGAAGTGGGTAGAGCAGTGGTTAAGGTGTTGGACTGCTAATTGAAAAAAATCAGGGTTTTATTCCTGATATCAGTAAGTTGCCACTGCTGGGCCTCTGAGCAAGGCCCTGAATTAAAGAGATACATTTTACCTGAACTGGATAAGGGCATCCGCCAAATGCAGCAAATGTAAGGATTTATTTCTAGCATTTAAACAGTTGTTAGATCATGACTGACTCCATAAAGATCTTAAATAAGCCTATAATTATCACCTCTCTAAATCTACATAAAAGTAAATGAAATCCATCCATTTATTTTATTTTATTTTTGCAGTTGTGTTATATACTGCATATATAATTTGTTATATATTATTATTAAACACATTGGTCATGCATGTCTTATTCAGCTCTTATTTTTCTGTTTTTTTATATCATTTTTAACTGGGCAGCACGGTGGCTTAGTGGTTAGCACTGTTGCCGCCTCACAGCAAGAAGGCTCGGGTGCGATTTCCGGGCAGGTGTCTTTTTGTGTCTGTGAACATTAATTTTACACAAATAAATAAATAAATAAATAGTTTAAAAAACAATAATTTTACACAAGGCATAACGTTAAAGAGATTTAAAAAACCTCTCAAAACTAATTTATTTATTCATTCATTCATTCATTTTCATTTTCGAAACCCACTTATTCCCTAATTCGGGGTCACAGGGATCTGCTAGAGTCTATCCCAGCCGTCTCTGAAAGGGTGAAAGGCAGAAGGGGTACACCCTGGACATTACAGAGCCACACACACACACTCACACTCACTTCAATGGACAATGTAGAATCACTAATTAACATAACATCATGATTTTGGACCCAGAGTAAACCCACTCAAGTATAGAGAGAACATGCGAACTCCACACAGAATGGCCCCTTCTTGCTGTGAGGCAACAGTGCTAACCATGTGCTGCCCTCAAAACTAATTAACAGACAAATTCATTGCTAGTCCAAAAATAAAAAAAATGATCTAAATGAGCCAGATATGAAAATCTGGATAAGAGAGGGTTTTATTGGACAACAGACATCAAATGCTGAATAACTCTTTGGTATAATGTATTCATTTAAGCCCCACCCCTTTTTAATTAGGCTTATTATGGGCTAACACATGTATAAATCTTTCTGCCACACCCACATTCACCAACAATGCTTTTCCATTATGATCGTAAACAACATCTCATAAAATTCTAACGAACAAACAAAATGAATTATCGCAGTTGAGTGTTACAAGGCACTAAAACATAATTTTATACCAGTATACTTACATATTTTCCAGAAAAATCTCCTAACCTACATAAGCACACACACACACACACACACACATAAAGATAAATGAATCAGTCAGTGGAAATTCTAATGAACCTTTGGAGTTTAATTGCTTCCAAAAGTGACTGAATGAAATGTAAATGAACTGATCAAAGAAAAGAGAGAAAAAAACAAATAGAGAATAAATAGATACTTAAGCGAAGCTGAATCAATAGCCACCAAGGCTATAGCTCCCAAAGGACCATCAATCATGATGACCATTCTCACTACAAAACTGCCCCCTTTCTTAGCACACACACATAATCACTCTCTTAATACTCCATGAATCTAAATTCAGACCATGTGGCTGTCGTTCACATGTTGGGGAACTGGAAATTCAACAAATATTTTTAATAGTTCTATATTAGGCACCACGTACGATTTATATATATATATATATATATATATATACTATATATATATATATATATATATATCATATATAAAATACACATGCACACTAATATTAAATCCAGTCCAATACATCTTATGTTAGTATGAATGCACATTCATTTGTGAATAACTTGCATATATATATATAAACTTGACGCATATAGACACTCACTTACCCGTCTAAACTCGAATCAATGATATACACCTACAACAATACACGCACATACATATAAACTTACTGAATGAAGACACACCGATGCATACTCGCATAAACATAGAAACTTGATCCATGGACATTACATCTCTAAACACTCGCAAATAAATATAAACCCGATGAGCGCACACACATCTGTAAAACACTCACGCAAACATACAATCTAAAGTTCAAACACATATACAATTATTATAAAAAAGACGCATGCTTTAGTTGTGTATGTTCATACCAAATGGAAGGCATTTCAGTGCAAACGGAAGGCTTTTTAATGCAAACGGAAGGGCTTTAGGTGCAAACGGAAAAGGTTTAAGTGCAAACGCAAGGCTTTTTACTGTAAACGGGAGGCATTACAGTGCAAACTGAAGACATTTTAGTTAAAACAAAAGACATTTCAGTGAAAACATAAGGCATTTCAGTGCACATGGTAGGGAATTTTGTGCAAACGGTAGGGATTTCGGTGCAAACTGAAGTAATTTCACTGCAAACAGAAGATATTTTAGTTAAAACAGAAGGCATTTCAGTGCAAATGGTAGGGATTACAGTGCAAACAGAAGGCATTTCAGTGAAAACGGAAGACTTTTTAGTTAAAACAGAAGACATTTCAGTGCAAACGGTAAGGATTTTAGTGCAAACAGAAGGCATTTCAGTGCAAACAGTAGGGATTTCAGTGCAAATGTTAGGGATTTCATTGCAAACGAAAGGGATTTAAGTCATTTTACTGCAAACAGGCGACATTTCAGTGAAATCGATAGGGATTTCAGTGCAAACAGTAGGGATTTCAGTGCAAACGGAAGTGACTTCTATTTTGCGACATATAAAGACAAACTACTGCTTTTGCTAATATTTGTGGAATTTTTTTATTAGTTCTGATTCTGTTTTAACTGCAGTTGAGATGAAGGGGACATACGATACAACTAATTTGGCAGATGATCTTATAATAGTGGGCATTTCGCAAGACACTTCAGTCATTGCAAACGCGGTTACCCATTTTGCCCTTAACTATCAAAAGACCCTTCAAAAACGGTGTACTGGGGTGGAATAATATACAATCACTGATAGGGTTTGGTCTCTCATGAATAGCATGTCCTCCAGTAAAAGCTGACTTTGCATTGTCTCTGCTGATGTAAGACAAATTTGATGAGTCAGATTTTTATTACACACCTGCATTTATACCCTAAACAGCTATACACACAATAAACCAAATGAAAGAGTGCTCGAGCTGACCTTTACTCACACATAGGTTTGACTAAAATCAGTTTCTATGAATCCAGTTCCTCTGTTTTATAACATTTAACTAGATCTCATGATAATTAATTTTGAATTGATGACAATAAAATCATTTCTTATATGTATATATTCATTATTTCATTCCTTGCACAGCTATAACTGTATCATACTACTGTATATCTACCTTTATTTATAGATACCATATATTACATACCACTGCACCTTCTGTACATTATTTACTCTCACGTCTGTAATTATCAACTTCATACTCTTATTTATTACACTGCTATTTATTGTAAATAAGCCACTTATGCACTTCTGGTTAGATGCTAACTGCATTTCTTGGCTCTGTACATTTATTTTGCACAATGACAATAAAGTTGAATCTAATCTAAACTAATTTAATCTAATATATCTCTGATAGATACACTTATCAGCTCACATATTAAATAGTTAAGCAGTAGGTTTCATCTGTGGTGCCCTAAATTTTGTTTCAAAATCAAATTAATTATGAAAAATCTGTAATAATAATTGCATAATTTATAATGCAAATTTTGTAATAATTAACAAAAAAGCTACAAAGTTTTAGCTAGGGTGATGTCAGCAACTTTTTAACACCTTACAGTGTTATTTGCAAGAAAGATAAAATGGCCCAATTACATCAGCTTTCATCACATCACTGTTTTTTTTCATGTTCTATCTCCAACTCAAATTAGCAGACCGATTATTAAGTATTGATCAATGTATTATTAGTATAAATAAATGTATCAAATAATATTAAAGAGTAAAATTGCATTCGAACCCGGGCCTTCTTGCCGTGAGGCAACAGTGCTAACCAATAAGCCATTTGTTGTAAGATTTGTCCAAATTGTATATTCACACTTATACGAGAAATATTCTCTGAGTTTTAGGTACCTCACTGGATTATCCTTTATATAAATGGATATTTTTAAAGCATCACTCTTTCTCTTTCTTCCAGCGGCACTTTCACTTTAGACAAGCCATCAAGGTTATTTTTCTGAGCCTTGTAGTTGTATCGTGATATTGTTCAGTAGTGGAGTCATAATTGATGAAAACAAATACCACGCTTCTAAATTGGGCAAACATGCATTTGTTTAGAAATTGCTATTTCAAGTCTGTGTAGATGAAGTGCTGAAGTTTCCTCTGCCACTGCAAAACATTTTTCTTTCCTTCATGGGACAAATGAACTGTCAGCGTTTAATGATAGATATTTGCATTGTGATACAGATTGTGTCCTTGGCCCTAAACATAAGATATAGATCCATTAATAATGAATTCAGATGAAGTGTTCCCTTTTTTTCCAGGCTCGCTGTCGTAATGTCTTAATAGATGTATGCACCCATCACCAGTGGCTGCCGAGCATTAGAATGGAGACTCTGCGATGCGCCATCTATCATATGAACCCCATTGTGTCCTACGTTGGTTCATCCAGTATCTGTGACTTTTTATTTTGTGGTTTAAAAAGTAGCTCTGATCTTAAAACAGCATATTGCCTTTTTATTTGAGGTAAAAAGCTGTTACAGCTGCCATTGTGTAAATGTGTGGATACAAAGGATGTTTGTCTTGTGTGTGAGTACATCTTTAAGTGATAGGAAGAGTCTGGTATGATGCTGATACAGTGGAATGTAGTATTTATAGCTTTATTATGGTTAAGCTGGGCTGTGCTGATGCTCCTTTTCCCCTCTGCTTGTTTCATTATGAGATTCCTGCATACACATTAGCTCAGTAAATCAGTCCAGCATCATTTATTTGTATCTTTATATCTACAAGACAGAATTAGATTCATTACATCATTACAACCAAACAATATCCTGGCAGCATGCAAAGCTACCTGTATCTTAGCTAGGTGATTGAATGGCATTAAGACATGTTGTCGATCATGTTAAATGACTACAAAAACAGACTCTTCTTGTTAGCCATTCAACATGATCGTCAACATGTCCTAAAGCTGTAGAAGCATCCAGCTAGGATACAGGTAGACGTCATGCCCACGGACCGCTGGCTGAACGTCTGATGTATACAACACACTTAGCTGGAAACTTCAGAAAGTTCGAGGTCATTCTCTAATTGGTTGAAGTGTACAAGGTTCTCAAGAGATGTATGTCGCGTTGTTTATTGGTCCGCCCATAAATAACCCAGAGCCACCTGATCGAAAAATAAGCTGTTGTGTTTACATCAATGTCAAAAAACATTAATCCAGATCGATTAAATGTTGGATTCCTTAAAGATTTATGGATCGACTTAAATAAAAGACACTGAAGAGTTTTGCTTGAAGCACTTAATGACGTTACGTTAAGAAACGTTATCGGTTACTTTATCTGTTAGTCATATGTCTTTTTGGGCAAGAAAAGGTTCCTGGACGTTCTGCCAGCAGTCTGAAGTTCTACTTATGCAAAAATAGATACGCCTAACTTAGATATAAAAGACATAAATTACCATAATATATTCTTTTAAATAATGTGGCGTGTATAGCAAAGTAAAACAATTTCAGTTTTTTAGCTTAGAAAGCTGAGGGTGAAAAAGGTAAGACATTGCAGTATCATCATAAACCAGTGGAACAGTTTATTTCCAATTTGTATGGTGATGTAATTAAAATTCACATAGAAGACATTTACATTCACAGCATTTGGTAGATGCTGTGCGACTTACATTCATCTCTTTTATACAACTGAGCAATTGGAGGTTAAGGGCCTTGCTCAGGGACCCTGCAGTGACAACTTGGTGGTGCTGGGAATCGAACCCGGATCTTCCAATTACCGGGCCAACACATTTACATTTACAGCATTTGGTAGACGCGGTTATCCAGAAAACCTTACAATTATCTCATTTATATAACTGAGCAATTGAGTCTTAATCTTCTGGTTGGTAGTCCAACACCTTAACCATGAGCCACCACATTAACTAGTGCATTACCCTTTTCTACAAACAATCAATTAGAGGTAGAAGAACATTAAATAGGTTATGAAACCATGTTTATGTGATACATTTAAATCAATACTTCATTTATTTGTCATTTTGGTAATGAAAATTCTACAATAAGCATTTAACTACACATCCCAGAATGCCACGCCTAAACTAGGCTAACAACGACAACAACAACAAAACTCATACATACTACTTGCCTCATATACTCAGTTTCGCCTACTATATAGTATGAAAGTATAAGATTTTGGGTGGGGCCAGAGCCTTATGAATCATTACTCTACCTTCTAACTTGACCTTGTTTGTGTTCACATAATTTGCTTTGACATTAAAGATCATTGTAACCCCTGCATTCACAACTGATTTCTGATATTTATTTTCAGGCGCTGCCTGGTCAAAGACATGGTGGTTTAGAACATTAGAAGGCAATTAAGACACAACTTATTTCTATTTAAAAAAAATAAAATACTGTCAAATAAAATGGCTTTAGATAAAATAAAAAGGGCTAATGTATAGTTTACGGACTATGGATGTATTTTAAAATTATTTATGCCTATGAATATTAAAAATGCTGAAAGTTACATTTGGTGTGTAATTTGCTGCACATTATATATGAAGTCAATCAACAGAAAAATATGCTGACATTGTTTCCCTGTATGCTGTGCTTTATGTTCACTTTTTTCTAAAACTTTAACACTAGCCATTAATACCCTGGAGTGTTTTTTGCCAGGTTGTTACACAGACGCTTTTCCCTCTTCTCTTCACAGTGAGAGTGTTTTAGCACTCTTGTCCTAATTGTTCTGATAATGGCTATAACAATAACTTTAAGAACCCTCAACTCCAACCCAGACCTGAGCTTGGCCCTAAAAAGAACGTTCCACTGGACATAAGTGCAATACAGAAGCTGTATACGGTCCAGCTGAGACTTCAAATCTACAGATTTTAAGTCTGACGACTGTTGTGGTGGAAAGGTTGAGTTTGTTTGGTTTAGTAAATGACAGGGGACCAAGCACTAAACTTAAATTGCTCTTTAGAGTCTATGTGTTGGCCGTAACTTTGACTGTGGCCATTTTCGTCCCATTGTTTTCTTTGTTTAGTGAGCTGTTAAGGAATTCTCTAGCTGTTCTCCAACGGAGACTAAATACCTTCACACTTTTTACCCACCTGAACTCACTACAATTAGACATCATCTGTGTTACTCTTTAGGAGGCAGGAGAGTGCTTGATGTTCCTTCAGTCGCAATTATTTCCACTGGCCAGTTTTATATAGAAGCTATCAAATGAAAAGTTGCAAAATCTAATGCAAAAGCTGTTTCTTAACTTAAGAGAATCTTCGGATCCTGTTAAAAAAATTATCTTATCTTACAAATCAAATTCAGATTTTATTAAAAGGTTAATTGATGTTTATACATGATGATGAGAGACATGCTCATTCGTTTTTTTATTAGACTATGAAAAAAAAGTTTGCTACCTGGTTAGTTTTGCAGTAAAACTTTTTAGTGTTATATTGCATATTTCTTTTGATACAAGATGAAGATTGGATTTTGTAACAAGTAACATAGTTTTATATATATATATGTATATATATATATATATATATGATAATGACATATATATATGACAATGTTTAATACTATGATGCAATATTGCAATATATTTGTCATTACCCTTATACATTTACAGCATTTGGCGGACGCCCTTGTGTTTCTGGGAATCGAACCCTGATCTTCCAATTAACAGTTCTTACCTTAACCACTGTGCTACCACTTCCCCCATGTAATTACCTTTATTTTGTCATATATACTCTTATATATATATATATATATATATATATATATATATATATATATATATATATATATATATCTTCTACAGCATGTCCCGTGTCCCGTGTTAGTATGTTGGGGTCAGAACACAGGGTCAGCTATGATACAGCTCCCCTGGAGCAGGAAGGGTTAAGGGTCTTGCTCAAGGACCCAGCAGTGGCTGGCTGGCAGTGGTGGGCTTAAACCATAGGTCTTAATGGTCTTTAAATCAACAACTCAGGCTGGCAGGGGTGGGGCTTGAACCCAGATCAGATCAACAACTTAGTGCCTTAACCATATAAGCAAACAATAAGTGTGCTAAAGTACAAATTAATACAAATAACAAGAGGTATGCATGTATCTGTCTATTTTTGTGTGTTTGCAGTATATACACTTGTGTATATTAGGTTCAGGAGCTGAAAAAGCGGTTATGAGTACAAGGTTCTGATCATGTATATATGTGTTTATTAGCCTCTCAGTCTTGGCCATGTGATTGCAGGGGTACTTTGCTAACCCAAGTCCTCTGATGATGCGGTCCACTGTCCTGAAGACTTTTCCAAAAGGGGCGCAAAAAAGAATTAAAATAAGCAGAGACAAAACTACAGACACCTCGAACGGGCTGTAGTAATAAGTTGCTCTAAAATATACAGCATGGGTTTGTATATTCTTCCTTTCAATCTTCTTTTAACTTTGGTGAATGTCATATGCAAGGACAAATGCTTGTTAGCTTTGTGCTCTCATTAACTTACAGCAGATCTTTTGAGCTCAATTAAATCCTTTTTTTTAATGCTGAAAATTGGATCAAGTTGGCTATATAAAAAATGGAATGCATTTGGGAGGGCTTTGATTAACATAATAAAATGAGAAAAAAAAGAGCTATGCAAGTTTATATTTTAACTTAGGGAAAGATAGAGCAGCCTGAGGACTCGTTCAACCTCGGCTTCTGCTAGCAGTGTGCTCAGGATTGCCTCAGTCTCACTGCATTCCCTGGGTATTTATGGAAAAACATTGAGCTTTATGAGCAGCATACTTAATGAGAGCCTGAGAGGTATGGAAGCTGCAGATGAACCCATATATCTGCCTTAAAGGAGCTGATTCTGAGACCGCAGACACATTTTAACCACATTTTACACACCATCTGGCTTGCTTCTTCATCTACCCACTGAGACTGGAGCAGCACTCTTAGTGATGGAGCTTTTATTAGCAGGTGATGCGCAGGTTAATGATAGACATGATAGTTTTAAACAGAGATTATAAGAATATACAACCGCTGGAATTGATTTTTGGCTTAGCGGATTCTTATGAAGAGACTCTTACTGTAAATTGAACTTGTTTTTGGTGCTTTTATTTAGCTTAATGTGGCAATTCTAAATGTAGTTAAAAACAAACTGTAAATAGAGAATAAAACATCATACATTTAGATTGGATTTTTGACATGCAATTTCAGTGGAATAGATCATAAATCCAAAATATATGTTTACTAATTAATAGAACTTGACATTGTGTGAAAATTTTAGGGTCTTTAGGGTCTGTGTGTTGGTGGTAACTTTGACTGTGGCCATTTTTGTCCAATTGTTTCCTTTGTTTATTGAACTAAAACATGATAGTTTTAAACCTGCTGGGCCCCTGAGCACGGCCCTCAGTCACAATTATTTCCAATGGCCAGTTTTATATAGAAGCTATCAAATGAAAAGCTGCAAAATCTAATGCAAAATGTTTCTTGACTATAGAGAATTTTCGGATCCTGTTAAAAAAAATTATGTTACAAGTGAAATCAAATTCAGATTTTATTAAGAGGTTAATTGATTTTTATACATGATGATGAGAGACGTGCTCAATCTTTTTTTTATTAGTCTATGAGTTTGCTACCTGGTTAGTTTTGCATTAATTTTAGTGTTGTATTGTATATTTAAACAAGGACATATATATGACAATGTTTAATACTATGATACAATATACTTGTCATTTGCTTTATACATTTACGGCATTACGCACTTGTGTTTCTGCGAATCGAAGCCCGATCTTCCAATTAGCAGTTCCTATTTTAACCACTCTGCTACCACTTTCCCTATATATAAATTCTTTTCCCTAATTGTCATATATACTTTTCTACAGCACAGTGTAACTCTTTCTTCACATAGCCTGTCTTAGTCCAATGGCTCAACTGTTTAAATATGGTATAAATTCAAGTCGCTTTGGATAAGGACGTCTGCTAAATGCTAGAAATGTAAATGTAAATGCAATCGCAATGAATAATTAACAAATAGTACAGCGACAATAAAAATATGAACAGAGTAGAACTTTTTCTTGCTTCCTACTCAGACAGATTTTGGTGGAAAAGATTTTTTTGGAAGTTGTTAGTTGACGTTAGTTCAACTGGCTGTCTAATTAAACAGCAAAAACTGATTGTAATACACAAAGTTTGTAATTGTCCCCTATGTAATCAACAAATATTTCATATGTTTGTAAAACCTACACTCAGAAAAACTAGATGTGTGTACTGGCTACTATTATATTAGCATGGCTAACTGTGAGCATAATAGCAAATGGGTCAGGTTACTTGTTTATTAATGAACAACTTTATGCATTATAATAATTATAAAGAGTTTTAGAAAACGTTCATCAATGAATAAATTTAAGATACCAAAAATAATAAATCTAATGATCTACTTATAATATCATCTATTTTTTTCTGTATCGTTTTTTACTTTTCTATCATTTATCAATTCCTAAATACAGACTTGTTTCCATGTAGCGCCCTCCCGGTATCTGACCCTTGTTTTTGTGAACAGATGTGTGTATAGCAGGGCAACATTGCAGATGGCAGCATAATTAACAACAATTTTAGCAGTGTCACTCAAGCAAAAGGTCTTGAATGGCCAACTAACCTCCTCATCTCCTAATGACTGGGATCAATGTTCATTTTAACACTGCACACAGAGGCAGTCCTGCTCCCTTCTGGCACATCAGTTTCTGTACTAGACATCATTAAATTGAACCATAATCAATTTATTATTACCATATATATATATATAGTCTGAATTGCAGTTAAGCAGATTCTCCAAAAGGATTTAAAAAATGAAAATGATACTGGTGTTAAGCCGTCTACCAAAGCTGTCACACAAAAATCCACCATAGGTGTGCGATGTGGTTAAATCTGCTCACTCTAATGGCTGTACTATATGTGTAACAAGACTCCACTGAGGCGAGATGTATTAAACCCAGGGGTGCAGTTTATTAACAAAAATGTAACATACATAAACTAAACTGGACTGACCAGACTTGACTAGACTAGACTAAACATGAACACTAACACTTCACATAAACACTTGCATGAACACAAACATGGAACTAGCATAAACGAGAACTCATCGCAGTGGTACAGAGAACAACAAACCACAAAGACAGAGGGCAACAAGGGGGGTATATAAGCACATACTAAACACATTACCTAAACAAGACACACCTGAACACAATAGACGAAAACAAACAATGAAAACAAGACACAGGGACAAAGGGATAAGGACAAACCAGGAAGTAAACAAAACAAGCTGCCTAAGCTTGCTTAACTAGCTAGCCCAGACATAAAACCAAAAACAAGAAACATAGAACAAGAACATGAAATACTATATACTCCTCATCAAATGGTTCCGTAAGCACCCTTGCCCTGTAAATAGGTGGAGTCATTTTAACCACACCCATTTAAATAGACATGTTTTATAATAGGTGATCAGACAGACGTTGCGTTCCATGTGTTTTCAGAACGTGTACTGTAAACATTTCCATAACATATCAAAAGCTTTGCTCAAAAGATATGATAACAATTTTTATATAAAAATTGAACAGCACAAAAAGAAAAACCTTTACAGGAGAATTTTGCATTATAAATGAATTATAAACTCTTACACGTTGCACTTTCAAAAGACATTAATGTGTTTCAGTTCTAAAAATAAGTTCTTAAAAATAATCTCATGCTCATGATAATGCGCGCTGTTTATAAATCATGTGTGCATTAGAGAGAGAGAGAGAGAGAGAGAGAGAGAGAGAGAGAGAGAGAGAGAGAAGTTCTGTATCTTATCTGGTCAGGTGTCATGACTCATTATATTTAGAGTTAATTTGCATAACGCAAGAGGCATCAAATTAGATTAGCATAATGTATTTGATTACAGCTGTTATTAACTGTGAGTGACATTGATTTAGCAAATGGGCTGGTTTAAGGTTAATAGTGCCTGTCACCTTCTCCACTACTGTCAGAGTGTCAGAGTATTGATGCTGTTTTACACTGTCTCTGCCCTTCTTTAATCTCGGCTCATCTTTGTTCCTGCCCTACACCTCAGGACATGAGCAACAAAAATCCTGGGGGTAATTGCATTACTGCAAACTTTATAAAGTCCTTCCTTTGATTTGTTTTTTGGGATTTAGTTTGTGATAAACTAAATTTAATTTGTATAGTTTTTACTGGTGTCACATTTATCTCTTTACATCGTCTTTATTAGACAATTCCAACTGCAGTTAAGTGAAAAAAAGAGAGTGTTGAAAAGATTTTTAAAAATTACTTTTAATTTCATGTGTGATTATTTGATCACTTATGTCCATAATTGAATTTAATATTTGGATTAAACTAAAGTCTCAAAAATTTATGAAACAGGAAAGGATGTTTTTTTTGTTGTTGTTTACTCTCAAACTATAATTAATATTTTTTTTTTTTTGAATGGTTAAAATCAAAGAATTACCCATTATGCATCACAAAGATCTATTGATAGAAAGCTAACATTTCCCAACATAAACTATATAATATCAACAAAATGGGCAGCACATTGGATAAGTGGTTAGCACTGTTGCAAAAAGGAGTCTTTCTGTGTGAGGTTTCCATGTTCTCCCCGTGCTTGCATGGGTTTACTCTGGGTTCTCCGGTTTCCTCTCACAGTCTAAAAACATGTATGTTAGATTGACTGGTGATTCTAAATTGCCCATAGGAGTGAGTGTGAGCGTGTGTGTGTGGCCCTGTGATGGACTGGCGACCTGTCCAGGGTGTACCCCTCCTGCCTTTTGCCCTTTTAGATAGACTCCAGCAGATCCATGTGAGCCCGAATTAGGGAATAAGCGGGTATAGAATATGAATAAAGGAATGAATAAATGAATATCAACAAATAATTTTTTTAGAGCTTCATTTATCAAATCGATACACTTTTGCGAAAACCCTTCTGTGTTATGGTTCTACGGAAGACCCCCCAAAAAAACAAAACTATAAATAATTAGACTAGCTAAACTATGTATATCACTATGCAGAGGAACAATAGTCATTTCTGAGGCAGACGTGCGTCTTTGTATGTTAATATGGTACACACAGCGCCCACAGCTGTATTGTATTGTATGTAACACCCAGACAAGCGTTGCAAGGTCATGACATAAAACAAATGCTTAGCAGCCCAGTAATCTTTACACAAACACTGACAGTAACACAAGCAGTGAGGAGTTAAAAAGGCCAAGGAGAACAGTATTGATATGCCCCACATTGCCCTCATCAGGCCCTCACATTACCCTCATCAGTGTTATTAGCCACTTTATTAGGCGATGACATTCTGTTTAGAAAAGAAGATGGCAAAAGTTACCACTTGCAAACCTGGAAAGCAACATTAATCCATGTTAATTACCCCTGAGGAGAGCAAATCAAAACAAACTAATGCTCAGTGTGATCATCAATTGTCTCTTGAATGTCCTACATTTTTATACAGGAAGTTTCACATTCCAGTTAGCACTGCGCTGTGCCCGACACTCTTAAGATATAAATCCAAGCGCGTCCTTGGATAACAAAACATTACTGCGACGCATTAGAGCAAATTACGCTATTAACATTGAAAAGAGCGTTTACGACAAAGGATCAATAGGCCCTTGTCTTTTATAAACGACCCTGTAGTGTCCTTAACAAATCAGAAAAAGATTACGATTCCGTTCTAATTTTATGCCAGCAGCCACCCCAACCAGTAATAACGCTACTTATCGTAATGACACCTTTAAAGATGTGCGGATAAATTGTCAGAAATCATGATAGCACTTCTTTAGTATAGCAATTTAAAAATAGTGGGTGTGTAATGAATATAGCAGCGATTTGGCAGTATTCACAATGTATCTGTGTCCGGTCATGCATTGTTTTTATTTTTATATTACATTTTTAGCTTAATAACTAAGTTTTTGAAAAAGATGCAAGAAATATATTAATTAACTTAATTCCGCCATCTTTAGACCAAAAAAATGATTAATAGCTAATAACTGATGAAGTATTTATAGATATATTTGAGGTTTTAATTGACACACATATGTTTAATAAAAAAAACGTCTGATTAAAAACTAAATGTCTGAAAAGTGCTGGAATTTTAGAAAGAAAAAGAAAATAACCTAAATATAGTAAAAGTTAAGACTTTTTCCAGTTTTAAGTTTTAAATCGGTCTGATCAAAATATCCGTAACTTTAATTAACAACATATTTTTTAAATGCA
This sequence comes from Bagarius yarrelli, assembly GCA_005784505.1. Taxonomy (NCBI): domain Eukaryota; kingdom Metazoa; phylum Chordata; class Actinopteri; order Siluriformes; family Sisoridae; genus Bagarius; species Bagarius yarrelli. The sequence continues at coordinate 1,365,808 of VCAZ01000025.1, read as the reverse complement.
AATGAGTTTTAAATTTTATTTAAATGTTACATGTAGTGTTGCATAACTAAAGAATTAGAAAAAAAAATGCATTATTCTTTGAAATAATGTTGATTGTTAAAAATTGATATTATTGCTGTAGAAAAAAACTTTCGGAAATTATAAACTGAAATGATTGAATCTTAGACTTTGTGTTGATTTTTAGGTTCTAGCTGGGGACAGATGAGTGAAGTTCATGGCATTAATTGCGTTCAATGTTGTTATGGTGCTTCACAGGTACGAATTTAAAGAAAACTAAAAAATAACATTAAGAATAACAAAATAATAGTTACATTTATAGCATTTGGCAGACACCCTTTTCCAGAGTGACTTATCAAATTCATACATCTGAGCAAATGGGGTGTTGAGGGCCTTGCTCAGGGGGCCAGCTTGGCTTGGTGGGGCTGAAAATTAAACCCACAATCTTTAGGTTGGTAGCCCAGCACCTTAACCATGAACCACCACTTCCCACCACTTGTAATAGTTACAACTAAGGTTAAAGGATATTATAGATATAGTAATTCATCAGGGTGATTGAATATTATCTTTAATTAAAGAACAAAAGGATACATAAGAAATTATGTTAAATTTTACAACATATTAATCTACATGATTGGTTTAAGCCATTATACTGACTTATTACCCCCAAAAACTTTATTTGTTGTTAAAAACAATCAAAAATTTACAAAAGTTAGTTTTTAGGTGATTTAGTTATTACATTAACAATGCAGCAAATACAAATGTGCCAAAAATATGTTTACTCTATGTTCCAATTAGATATATTTCAGCTGACTTTTATCTTTTGAAGACATGAAGCCTGAAATGATCTTTTCATTATCTTCTCAAACAGCCAGTCTTTTGAGTCTAGTCGTGTTGCTGAATGTTGGACAGACGCCTCCCCTTCCCCCAGTGTTCAGAGCAATAATGGCTCTAAATGGAAATAAAATGACTTTTCCCTTTTCATCACTTGTTATGCTAAAGCGCTAACCTCCAAGTGACCGCCGTGTGAGGAAGGGGATGGCGGTCTGCTGGGGGTATGCCAGGGTCTGGCTACAGCTGAATAGGGCAGAGGCAAAGCCTTCTGTTCTCCATATGGCCACATTGTCTTGGTAATGCAGCACACTTCTGGCCTCACTGCTACAGAACACACTGCTGCTTTGGTTCACACACACACACACACACACACACACACACACACACCACGCACACACACATATGCTGGCAGGCGGCAAAGAGGTGTGTAATGTCCCACAAAGTATGGCATGTTAGATTAAAAGCCTGAACAGACATAAGGATACACACACACACACACACACACCTGCTCATAGTTTCGTCAGTCATAGAAACACATTTTACTCATTTTTTTTTTTAATGGCGCCTCTAAAACCTCTAAAATGATGCATATTTTTAATTTGTTTGTAATTATTACAATTATATTTATTTATTCATTCAAAAATAATTCCAGGCCAGTAATTTAAATATGATTTTTAATCCTAAGGTAGTGTTCAGATTTTTGTTACCCATCCAAAATATTGGGTTTTTAACAATTAATAGGAAAAACACTTAAAAGACGCCTAATTTAGCTCACTTACAAGCACTATAGACATAATTTATGGTTAATATTGAAAATTTCCCTATTAGATCACATTTGAAATTATATGTGTGGACATAGAAATATGTTCTATTTATATTCTACATGGAAAATAAGCCAAGGTCAATAAATTTGGGGCTAATTAATAGCGTAATCTCTCTTTGAAGATTTTTTGGGGGCATTTTTTACCCAGGACAGAATCAGGGGAAGGGGGGTACCGGAAAGGACCTGGATCAGAACCAAACCCTGGTCGCCGGAGCGCAACCTCGCATGTGGGTGCCGGTGCCGTAAGCCACTACACTGCGGCACTGGTCTTAATTTTTCTTTAAACTAACTTTGGGGTTCCACAGCTTCAAAAACCACACAGGAGTTTAATAACTTTCAAATTTTTGTTTTCATTTTAAATCTTTATTCAGGTTTATCTCCACTTTTCTACCTTTCTTCTTCTCACTCCTCCTTAATGCTACGGTGTCTCCCTCATACCTCTTTTCCATCCTCAGTTGTCTTTCTCTGTCATGTTCTGCCATATGTCTCCTGCATCGTGTCTACAGTGCAGGATGGAAATAGTTTAGAGCTTTCTTAGGCTCTGTTCTTGTCCCCACTTCCAGTCCTGCAGTAGTTCAAGGTCACCTGGTCAATGAATATGAAGGCTCTTCCTATTACAACTCTGTCAAAGACAAATAACAAAGTGTTGCTAAATGAAATGCTACATTGCACCATTTTGTGGAGGACAAGGGACATTTTCAGCATGGCTGCCCGCGCACTCGCCTCACGGCCGTTCCCTGGTAAAACCACTTTGTTTGAACCTAAGGAGTGAGAATTGACAAAGCAAGCTGGGAGCATTTGTTTCATCTGCTAAGCCAAAGATTGAAAATGATTTCCCAACACCCGTCTGAGGATCCCGTGAAAGGGGTCATCAATTATTTCCCGCCTGCCCGCTGCTGGTGTGTGGAGGCTGTTTTTACTGAGCACACGTTTCTGCCTGAGCAGCCGCCGAGCCACTCTTTTAGCCGAACGTTATTGATGGAGAAAAGGGACAAAGTAAACAGAGTCCAAATGTCCTCAGGTTCTTTTTTTATTTTTGCTGATTTTTTCCATCTTGGTTGTTCTAGTGTGTGTGTTGATTATGTAAAATTATTTTTTTAGAGTAATTAAAATCTCTATTTTCTATTACATTTAGAAAACATTTTGTAAAAACATCTATAATATTCAGGTTTTGGATCAAATAATTGGCCCAAAAGTTTTTCTTTTACTATTTTCTAGGATTTATTAACAAAACTACATTTACATTTCTGGTATTTGGCAGATTCCCTTATCCAGAGCGACTTACATTTATCTCTTCTATACAACCGAGCAACTTGGGGTTAGGGGCCTTGCTCAGGGGATACCTTGGTGGTACCTTGGTGGTGCTGGAAATTAAACCCCAATTTTCCATGTGTCAGTCCACCTTAACTACTGAGCTACCACTTCCACCGCTTCTCCTAACCTACTGTTATCTCATTTATACAACTAAGCAATTGGGGGTTAATGGCCTTGTTCAGGTGCCCAGAGGTGGTAGCTTGGTGGTGCTGGTGATTGAAAAAAGTGGTAGTCTAGTGGTAAAGGTGTTGGACTGGTAATTGGAAGATTGGGGTTTGCCAAGTTGCCACTGTTGGGCTTCCAATTCCACTAATTCCTTAGTTGATTAAAAGAGAAAAATGTAAATCGCTTTGGATAAGGACGTCTGCCAAATACTGTAAACTTTAGTTTCGTTGATTATTACTCTTTCCAAAAAACTTTTTCCATGTTTCTATTACCTTTGATTAGCCTTAGTGCCCTCTGAAGAGCACTTCACACTAAAAGCATGTTTGTCTAGTTATAATTCTTACTGAAGCACAAAAATACATCATTTCCACCACATCCATTATTAATCCTTTAGTTATTAAATCTCAATGAGCATTAAAGCCTTTGTCAAACAAAAACTATAAGATTAATAGTCATACTTTATTTAAATCCAAATGTTTTACAAGCTCTTTTATAGTAACATGGGTTAAATCAGATTTTGCTGAACTGGTAAAGACTCAGCTGTAAGCAAACCCTACGTTTTTTTTGGTGAAAATTGCCTTTTAAATTGGCATTTTAAAGCAGTGAACACTAGGCTAATTTCTGGAGGCCTGTACTCAGCCCGAGCCTGTCAGTGATTTATGGTGCGGGTCAGTCGTAAATTGACTCGTATGCAAGGAATGCAAATGGAAGCAGGACCATTTGATGGAGAAGCTCATTCCCGAGCTTAAATGTTCTAAATTAACCACACTAACGCACACACCATGATCTAAACAGACATTTTTCTTGCTCTTCAACCCACCTACCCCTCCCTCGGTCCACCCTGAACTATACCTGAATCATAAGTCAATTTATAACACAAACAGTGATATCGTTCTGGATTTCCGAGGATCAATGAGTTTGATGAAGAGGGTTCATTTCAGGAAATAAACCTATGAAATTAGCCCGGCAGTGAAGTGAGTATGTAAATTGATTTGGGCAAGGTACACAGGGAAAGGCAATGTTTCATTTGATGCAAAAAATAAAAAAAATTATTCCGCGTCGGACAAAACAATAAACTGAAATGGCGGAAAAAAATCTCTACAGATCTGCATTTATCCTCTACTCAACCAACTAGCTGATTAGAAAAACCTTATGAGTCTGAAGCATTTGTTGCACACTTCGTCTCCTCCTATTCAAGAGTACAAGCATTAGATCTATAATGGTACGATAATAAAATGTTTGTCCAGTTCATTAAACCTAAGCTATTCCTTCTCACATTTTCTGATTAGCCAAATGGAGCACACGGCTTGAAAGGAACAAATATTGTCTGTATGCTTCAAGTGTTTTTAGATTCAGTGAGGGGAAAAAAAGCCCAGACACCAGCTTTATCATGCACCGGATCAATTCATAACCTAATGCTTCTAATTGCATATGCAGTTATACAGGAATTGAGTAAGACACTGCCATTCGAAAGGCTAAAAAAAAAAAGATTCAACAGAGGCCAAATGGCTCAAAACACCATGTTCAACATATACATTTCATGTCCAGTGGTCTGTGCAACACAGATTATTGTTGCAAAATGCATCACTAAGTGAGTGCTGCTACACTAAGTGTGCTACCGGTGATCAAGTGAGCTACTTACTCTGACGATTTTACAGAGAATAATGGAATATAATGGAAATGGACAATGGAATATATCTAAGTTTCATGTTTATTTTTAGCAGGGGTCTTATTTTATGGAGTTTACATGTTCCTTCTGTGTTTGCATAGGTTTTACACCGGGTTCTCTGGTTTCCTTACAGAGTCTAAAAGCATGTATGTAAGATTGATTAGTGATTCTAAATTGCCCATAGGAGTGAGTGTAAGTGTGTCTGGTTGTTTGTCTGTATGTGGCCCTGCAATAGACTGGTGTCCTGTCCAGGATGTACCTGATTAGGAATAAGCGGGTATAGACAATTGATGGATGGATGGATGGGTGGATGGATGTATAGATGGATGGATGGATGTATGTTTATCCTTATTATAATACTGAGCTTAAACTTGTAACTTTGGTTAATTACTTAGAGGACTGAATGATGCAAATTAGATCCAACACCAAAGGTACAGTGATTTTTTTTTGGTATTTAGGATTACTAATGTGGTATTTATTACTATATTGTATTATAGTTTAAATATGTATGTATATAGTTCTATATAGAACCTAAAACAGTTCCATATCCGGATTTATAGACACTACATGATAAACCACAAAAATATATACAAATGTTTTGAAAAGTTTATTACAAGTCTAGGATTTTTACTACAAATCTAAGATCGAGTGATCAGAATCTCCTTTTAGTTCTTCAGTCTAGACTTAAAGGTTAGAGGGGATTGTTTTCTGTGGTTGGGGGCCTCGGTTATGGAACAACCACCCTCTTAAGAAAGGAATGTCACCTGCTGTATCTATTTTCAAATAACTTTTAAATACATACTCGTTTTATATGGCCCACTAAGAATCCATTCTTATTACATTCTTATTACCTTTTTATTACATTCTTATTACATTAGATTATTAATCTGTCTTCGTAATGTTTATCTGTCTTTCCTTTTGGTTTTTAAATTCATATTTTATTATTTTTATGTGTCTATAGTTAGATTTGTACAGCACTTTGTTGAGTCTTGTGGCTATATTTAAATGTGCTTTATAAATAAATGAACTTCAACTTCAGCTTAATTTAATAACATCACTGGATTCAGAATATGACACAGTGAAAATCCTGCATATTTTGAAACTTATTTTTAGTATTGTTGTTATTACCGATGTACAGTATAAATTTATTTTAACAAAACCAACAATATCAAGACATGAAATATTAACACATTAAACTATTCCCTCTTATGTAAGTGTTTCTCTTATTCTTGTTTTAATTATTCAATTATTATATATTAAAGTTATTATGTAAATTTATGTGTTAAGATGTGCTAGAATTACATATGATTCCATAATGCTTGGTTTTACCTTTTCTAATATTATTAAATACAGTAAATATTTTTTTAAAAAATAACACAAAGTCTCATATAAAGCTTTGTTAGTCTCTGTATATATATATACTGCTATAGAAAACGATCTCAGCATCATGTTGAACTGTGTTTTATCCCAGGGGCTGAAAGATTTGCCAAAAGGGACAAAAAATCTCAGAATAACCCCATTCCCTCTGGACCATCATTAAATGTTATTCCATCAAATGTACAGACAGTTTACAAGCTGCTCAATTTGTAATGCTATCCTCTTTGCCCTAGAGATACACTTTAGCTCTTGTCTGTTTATAGATCTTTGAGGTCTTTTAAAATACTCAACAGGGGCCGTTTCATTACCACAATCTATTCAGGGAGATAGTGAAAGCGAATAAAAGTGGGGGGTTAAGGGGTGGGCGGGATGAGACAATAAAAACGTATGTTAATAAGGGAAATCTGAGAGAATTTTTTTGTTTGTTTTTTAGGATATTTATAAGAGGATGACATTTTTTTAGTTCCATTTTTATTTGTACTTAGTGATATTGCCACAGTGAAGCTCAAGAAGAATCCTAAATTGGATTTTAATTCCATAATAAGCAGGTCAGGTGCTAAACCAGTAAAAAAAACTCACTGAGACGAAATGACAACACAACCTTTATTAGTTTAAAAGGTCAAAAATATACAGTTTGTTTATCAAGAACATATTGTGAATAGGAGGGATGTCATAGAACTTTTTGCAGAATATTTATGTTTTATTGGATGCTTTTATGTACTAACATGGGTAGTACACTTACAGTGGCAACATTCATTCATTCATTCATTCATTCATTCATCTTCTATACCCTCTTATTCCCTAATTCCAGGGTCACAAAGAAAGGGCGAAAGGCAGGAGGGGTAACACCCTGGACTGCTCGCCAGTCTATCACAGACATTTGAAACATGAAATTAGTAAAATTAAATATCAACCAGGCATTTTAAACTTTGACATGGTAGAATTGTAAAAGTTTTTTTGAATATAGCATATTATTAGTATACAAGGCTGTTTGCTAACTCTAATGTGAATAATAATTACATTTTTAAACATACATTTACGGAATTAAGCAGACACCCTTATACAAAGTGACATTTATCTCATTTACACAGCTGAGCATTTGGGGATTAAGGGCCCAGCGTGGTGGTGCTGGGAATCGAATGCACAAACTTCCGGTTAGCAGTTTTTTAACACCTTATCCAATGAGCTACTATTTCACTTTAGATCTGTCTGTCTAGATAATTTGTTTTCTAACATCAAATCAAGATCTGCAATTTTCTGTAATTTAGTTTATTTCAAGTTACAGTCTTGAAATAAACTAACCATTGTCTGATGATGCCTCTACCACTAACCACTAACCACTAATCTAATGAGAATGTACTTTAGGACATCCTAACAACCCGTTCTGGGTGACACCAGTCTTTTCTGTTCTTGCTCTTATTTTGCTCCTTTAACTACTCATCCGTAGATGTGTGGGCTCCCGATCACAAGGACAAACGCTGAATAATGTCTTCCTCCTCTTTTAAAGAGACGGCCATGCTTGATTGATTATAGAACGGCTTTGCCAGGAAGCGGAGAGCGTGGCTTTTGTCCAAATCTACACAAAGAGAGGTCTGAAAAAAAAAAATAATAAATTACAAAGTTACAGCTGATGCACCAGCATTCCATTTTAAACATTTTGAACGAACAAACTGTCCTAATGTCTTTATTTTTTATGTCTTAGGTCCGATCCCAAGCAAAGGGTATGGATAAAATTCTAGCAAGCAATATTTTGAAAAAACATGGTACATGCATTTTTTCCTCCTCTCTAAATCTGTCTCACTCGCCCACTCTCTCGTATTAACATATCCATCTTTTATGTCATGGCCAATATGTTCCCAGACACTCTGCCATACTGAAATGCTAAAACCAGTCCTGTTGGGAAGTAAAGCCTGAGGCCAAAAAGAACACACTTGGGACATGTACACACACACTCACACACACACAGACACACACACACAGAAAGAAAGCTGTAAAATGATTTGAATGATCCTGTATTTAAGCAGTCTGTCTCTGCTACACCAGATGAGACACACACAAGATTTACTACCTCTCACATTAAGGGTTAAACACATTCAGTGGAAACTGTGCCGGAGGGAGGCTGCAGTCCTGTGGGGACGTTTGAGCTCGGTTTGAGCTTCCCCATTCAAAGAGAACAAGCACAAAGCTTTTGTCACAAATACCCTCCGAGATGCTTGTGTTAATCTCTTTGTGTTATTTTTGTTAAGAAATAAAAATATTTTATTGAAAGGAGTGATGAGTCATTTGATATATGATGAAGACCTAACTACACTAAGGTTTATGTAAAACATAAAAGTGAACATCACTCCATCGAGGCGGTCTCTGGATTATCTGATCCTGTCTACCTGTCAACAGTCTTATGAATAAAATCCTAAAAAATCTGAAATTTGCTGTGTGGGGTTTGCATGTTCTCCTCGTGCTTGTGTGGGTTTACGCCGGTTTCCTCCCACAGTCCAAAAACATGTATGTTAGGTTGATTAGTGATACTACATTGCAGATAGGAGTGAGTGTGAGTGTGGCCGTGTGATGGACTGGCGACCTGTCCAGGGTGTCCCCCTTCTACCTTTCAGAGACTGTTGAGATAGACTCCAGCAGATCCCTGTGACTCCGAATTAAGGAATAACCGGATAAAAAAGATGAATGAATAAAGTAATGAATTACCTAGTTTTTCTAATTTTAACATTTCAAGATTTACATGTGAGGCATTTGGCAGAAGTTCCTATCCAGAGCATTTATTTTATTCATACAACTTTGCAATTGGGGGTTAAGGGCCTTGATGAGAGCCCCAGCAGTGGTAACTTGGCTATACTAAAAAAAATCAAACCCACAACCTTCTGCTTAACAGTCCAACATCTTAACCACTAATCTACCACCTCAAGTACGATTTAGAAACAATGAATTAAAACCCACTATTTTAATAAACATACAGTTTGCAGTTAACAGGATGAGTAATCTGATGTATAGGTAGGCTACACTATATGGCAGAGTATCGAGGCACCTGGCAAACACATCCATATAGTTTTTTTTTTTACTTTTAGTTTTGGATCAAGTCTCACTGTGACTCCTATATTAACCTTTACACCTCTGGAAAGGCTGTTTAATAGATGGTGGAGCATGGCGTTACTCATTTCAGCATTAATAGTATTAATGAGATCGGCCACCAATGTTGGGTGAGGAGGTCTGTGGTGCAAAATGTACCTTGTCTTCATTGAGTTCACTGTGCACGTCGTCATGATGAAACAGTGTTTGAGCCGGTGGACGTAAATTTGCCAAGTAGGATGTGATCCTGGATTTACATCTTTAATCAACATTTCAATCAACCAATCATAACCATCTGATGTCATCAGTGTTTGCCGACCAAACTCACCTCGGTCTATTTTGAATTTTTTCCTTCTTGTAAAGCAAAATGTAATATTGTAGATGCATTTATTATATATTTTTTGGAAATAAATTAAATACATAAATGACATTTAATACATTACATGTTGTACTGAACAATTGCATATAACATGTATGCACAGTTTAGTTAGTGTGTGTGTGTGTGTGTGTGTGTGTGTGCAGTAAAATGTGTTTAGGTGTGTGTGCATGAATAAAAAATTCATTTGAATTTAGGGTTTTAAAGATATTATTGGTGATTGTTAAATAAAACCTGTTCTATAGTGAGAATGTTGCTCTATTGCAGTTCTACAGGTTCACCCTTTTTAGAACATTTTACATTTAATTGTTCATTAGTGCTTGTTTATGATTCACGGTCTAAATTCATTAATGTTTATTTTGGATCATTAGAATCAATACAGTCTAAATTCACTAATGTTGTTCCTGGACTATTATCAGTTATTTAATATAGTTTGTCTAATTACATGTTGTGGTTCAGTGTTAATCCAGGAAGAGTCATTGTCAATAAATTATTCCAAAATTAATACATTTTTTGTCTCAGCCAATAAGATATTTTCCAGCATTTACTCAGTTAAAGTTTTTCAGATTGTTTGTGGAAAAAATAGAGGCAGGTTTGGTCAGCACACACTGATGACATCAGATGGTTATGATTGGATGATTGCTTGCAAGGTGTCCACAAACATTTGGCTATATAGAATATTTATTGTCCAGTAGCTGTTTAGTTCACTGTTAGTTGGTTTTGATTTAAGAACATCTAATTTCCTTTTATATTAAACTTAAGTTAAGTTAAAGTTAAGAATTGTACTGTAATAGCTTTTATTTTTCCGATCCGATCCCTTCTACTTTGTGTTTTTATTTCTAAAATTATACAAACCTATGAATACTATTTAATGCTTATAAACTTACAAAACAGAGAGAAAAATTCTCCACTACTGACGAATATTCTGCTGTGTAAACACTGAGAAAAACCCTAGAAATCTTTTTAATAAACTCCACTTTTCCCGCAATTCCCATTAACCAACACGGACCCTCACCACGATCGGATAATAATAATAATAATAATGATAATAATAACCCAAAATAAGTCCTGTTGTTCGGGCTATTTAACAGCATGGCTCCCAGGGTGGGGGGACATTAGCACTAAGTGTGTGTTAGTAACAGAGATTGGCTTAAGTATCTTCACTGTGTGAGTCCAGTCTTCAGTCTTTAATTCATGTCGGAATAAAAGGCACCCCTGCCAGGATCATATCAGCATGATTAGGCTCACTTTCTAACCAGCATTCAGAGAATCACTCTGTCCACCCACTTCCTGCTGTAGCACAGACAGTGGTGTAATAGTGGCTGCGTCAGGATGGGGCCCAGATGCAACCGTTGGGTTATTTTGTTGTGTATTTATGTATTTTATTCTAGATTGTGTGGAAAAAAATTGAATTAGGAACATTGTTAATGTAGAAATCTAGCAAGAAAACTTGACATTTTTTTGCTTAGTAACAAATTATTATATAAAGCTGAACAAATAAAACAGAAAACTATTTACATAAAACCAGCAGATGATTTGATTCGAAAACAATTATAAAACATTCAATATTTTGCTTTTTTGAATTCTATTATTTCATTTGTTCAATTCGTTCAATTTTTGACCCAACAGTACTTTCATGAATTTATCCATCTGTATATTTTAACCCAATGGTGACAAACTTAAACACATAATCACATACTGAGCTAAATCCTGTATCAGGCTCTCACTTTGATTTGACTTTGAAAATTATAGAAAACATAAATATTTCTGACGTTACAACTTATTGCATCGTGACCTCGGGAATAAACCTTTGTAAAACTCTTTCTTAATTTATGCACCAAATAAAACAAAACTCCTAAAACATAACATACTACTTTAGTTCCAGAGAAAACCGACCTTAAATAGTATCATTTTACAGTATTTCAGAGACTATTTATAATAATACTCTAAGCACAAATAAAAAATATTGACTCGAGCATTAGGGAGCACCCTGTGAGAGCACACACCTTAATCTTGCTCATTAAGATGGTTTTTTTTTTTTTTACTGGCTAGTAGTGAATTGTGAACATTAAACTAATTCTTAAATTCTTAATTAAGGCATTTTGTTTCTAACTAATTTCACGGTATATATTGTGTTATAGATGCTACAAATTTGATGTAGGTCAGTGCAGAGAGTGACATATATTAACACCACCTAATATCAACATTTTATTAACTCAGGTGAAGAATTTGACAATGTCTGTTTGATTGATTGTTAGAATTAGGCTGTTTTTGAGGGATCTGGATGTTTTAAATATAGTGTCACCCTTGTTTGAGAAAAAAATGACATGATAATTGATTACATATAAAATAAATAACCAATAATAATATAAATAATATGCCAAATTTATTTCTGTACATATAGGTATGGGTGTGCTTATTTAAAACGATCAGATAATAAGACTCGGAGAAGTGCTTACCGTATAAATGAATCTTTTGACTTCAGGCCTCTCTTTCTTTCTTTTGTTACTCATGTATTTATTTACTTTGCTCCTCAGTGAAGATGCGTCTCACTGCCTGCTGCTCGCGCTCAGATAAATTGATCTGTGTCGGATCACCTGCGGCTCCGTGGCACGGATGGAGTGAGAGAAAGAGAGAGAGTGTGAAAGAGGCCCACGGTTGCATCAGTAAAACTCTACTGTATACATCCAGCATGCTGTTCACTCATTCGAGAAGGACTGAACACAAGACAGAGGCCCCAGAGCTGCACTGAGATTGTTGAGTCACTGGGCCCTGACTGACAAAATAGGGTGCAAATGTTAAGTACAGCCAGAAGTAAAGAATGAGGGCATTAGAAAAGAGTTTTGGACTAAAACGCAATAGAAAAGGAAACACTCTCTTTGTCAGTATACAAGACACAAAACCTGCTGGAAGACATTAAAGTGTGTTCGATGGGGTAGAAATGGGTAAAAGTTATTTACTTACATTTTACTCTCTTTTCAGGTATTTTAAATAAATGGATTAATTTATGAATTTGTTACTTAAAACTTTGTTCTTTCGCACATACCATTAACGGCTCATACTCGATAATAAAGTTAAAGTTCTCCATTTGCGTTCACACTATGAGCCATTTTTCATTTATAAATATGTGGACCGTATATTTTGACTGCCATTTGTCCTTTTCAGACTCCTGGGTTATTAATACTAGGTTGATGAGATGCCAGCCGATGCCGTTAAGAGTCTCTTAATGACAGTGATGGCCTTTAAAAGCACATCAAGGGACTTTTTTCATCTGATTTGCTGCTGCTCAGCAGTGCTTTCCTCCTTAATGAATTTTTAATACCCTTAATGACAGCAGAAGAATGATGTAATTAAGGAGGCCAAGTTGGGAAAAACCGCTGACCAACGCTATTTCTGGAGAATATCTTAATAGAGATTTCATTAAACGATCGTATTATTTTAATGAATAGATTGTCTTCGAGCGAGTATGTTACTTTCGCGAGCCCGAATGCAGTCTTCAGGTTAAAAGTTAATGAACGGTTGGAGAGAGTGAACAGGTTGAATGCACAAGTCTATGTGCAAACTAGTGGACAAATGTGTGCCATTAATCAAATCAACTTTACTATAGGTTTTGTTTGTAAATTTGGGAAATGATACAGATTTTAGCCTTATGTTGCTTATTTTTTAGCTTTTTTTTTAACATAATTGTAGGGCAGGAATCTATTATATATGGTACGGTAATGCTATTTTATGCTCGTAAAAATTTCATTGTAATAATTCGCTTTATTTATTCTAATCTAAAAATAAAAGTATTTACATTTACAGCATTTGGCAGACGTCCTTATGCAGAGCTACTTACATTTATCTCTTTTATACACTTGGCAATTAGGGGTTAAGGGCTGGTGGTGCTGAAAATTTAACCCCAATCTTTCAATTAGCAGTCCAACACTATAACCACTAAACTACCACTTCCCCCTTTTAAAAATTAGGGCAGCAAGGTGGTTTAGTCATTAGCACTGTACCTATGTTCATATCCCCTGCATTGGTCTTTCTGTGTGGAGTTTGCTTGTTCTCCTTGTCCTTGCGTGGGTTTACTCCGGGTACTCTGGTTTCCTCCCACAATCTAAAAACATGTGCATTAGATTGATTGGTAATTCTAAACTGCCCATAGAGTGAATGTGTGGTTGTTTGTCTGTATGTGGCCCTGGGATGGAATTTCTATAATACATCATAATTATACTAAGCTAATAATTTATTGTTTGTAATAATAATGTTAATGAATATAATATATAATCATTAATATTGTAAAACTTGTTTTCATTAATATAAGTCTAGGGTTAGCTCACTGAAACTAAAGCTGTATCCCAAACCGCATACTTCCCTACTATATAGTATGCAAAAAAAAAAAACAGTAGGAGGATGGTCTACAACCTCCAATCAGATTTTGAAGTATGCAAACGATGCACACTTTAATATCCCTTTAAAGCAGGGACACCCTATTTATTAAATTGTACTTGTTTGACATCATTCAAGTAAACAATATGCATCCTTAAATGGTTATGCTGTTGTGATGACATATGTCACATGACAATATCAACATGATATTGGTAGATGTAGTACGTTGTGATTTTATTCATATTACACATAGTTAGATATAGAGCGTACTCCTTTAAATGTCAGGAAGTATGTAATAATTTAAAAGTACTACCTAATCAAGTAGTGAGCAATTTTGGATGCAGCTTTATTTATTTATTTATTTATTTATTTATTTATTGAAAAGTCTTCAAGATAAAAACACTTTGTGGTTTACATAAATAACGTTTTTTTTTGTCATACTTAATTTGGAAAAAAGAAACTCTGGCAACTATAAAAGCTCACGATTAACAAAACCTGCTTTTTTACAGAAATGTAAAACAGGAGTTCTTTAAATAGGGACATTGCTGCAGTACGTATTTGAAAAAAATCAAGGAAAAGTGAGCTGTCGTCAGTTTTGTAGTGCTAAGCAAGCAGATAGCTTTGGCTAAATATTTTTTTTATTATACTCAGTTAAAAAAATGCAGCATTCATATTATCGATTTAAAAAAAAAAGAGCGAAGACACGTCCCTTGGCCAAAATGAACGGGGAATGATTAATGTCCGTCTCAGTAAAAGGGATTATATGGAATAAATTAAACTACAACGACAGCAAATTGAAAAATAAGGATGCAAATGAAGTTTGAATGCTTAATTTCTTATCAAGAAAAATAGCCAATTAGAACCCAAAAAAGGCAAGGGATTGGTTAAGAAACGTGGTATTAGCCATAATGACTGAGACTTTGCATTCTGTACTGTAGGAATTTAACTGTCAAGAACAATTTTACTCAAGGGGACTGAGAAACGCAGAACACCAGCATGGATTTAGAACAAGAAGAAATGAACCAGCGTATAGATTTAACATCAATTTATCGAGCATCTAAAACTAATTTTACAAGATAAATCTGAATGTGTGCCAATCAAAATACTTACAGTGTAGATCAGTGTGTGTTTTATAAATCATAAGTTTGAATTTTGAGCTGTGTCTTTATGAAGCTCTTCCCACT
The DNA here is from genome assembly GCA_005784505.1 of Bagarius yarrelli. NCBI lineage: Eukaryota > Metazoa > Chordata > Actinopteri > Siluriformes > Sisoridae > Bagarius > Bagarius yarrelli. Next base: position 1,350,617 of record VCAZ01000025.1, on the reverse strand, counting down.
CAGAAACTTCTTAGATGTAGAATTAATGGTTTGTCTCTGGACATTTATCAAAAGTGAATTAATTTCTAAGGTGTTTTGCAGGAGAGTCTGATACGCCATACTTTTCATGACCGATAAGGTAGTTTATAATACTTCATTATGATTCATGATGACTTTCAGTGCACTGATGGTTATTTGTCTTAGTTCTGCATAAAAAGGTCAGACTATTCAAACAGAATCACTGCGGTGTGTAACACAGTGACGGAGGAAACCGAGTCCTGGTAGTTTATTCTGCTTTTTGTAGTATGTAACATTTATTGATATTAACCAAGTTTAGGGCAGAATATCGAAATTATCATGAAGTTTGTCTATTAACTCCTAACATTTTTACGAAACTCAAACTGGATTGTCTGCGTTGTGGTGTAGCATTTTACATAGACATTTTTAGCATTTGGCAAACATCCTTATACAGAACGTCTTACATTTATTTCATTTCTACATGAGCAATTGGGGGTTAAGGGCCTTGCTCAGGGGCCCAGCAGTGGCAATTTGGTGGTGCTGGGACTCAAACCCTGATCTTCCAATTACCAGCCCAACACCTTAACCACTGCGCTACCACTTCCCACTTCACATATTAGCCACACCAGAGCTTATATTTCATTTTAGTAATTAGATAAAATTACCAACAAGCAATTTCATTAAAAGTCAAGTAACAGGCTACAGTATTTCTTTTGGACAGGGAGAAATATGTTGTGATTCCATTCTGATAGTAACACAATGCTTATATAGTTTGTGTACTTTTACAAATTACATCAGCTACAGCAGCAGCGTGTAATTGGATGCCATTTTTATATTTGGTATTTTAGTACTGTTACTAACTGTGCCTTTAATGGGTTCCTAACGGTGAATGACACACAATGCACTGTAGTAATGTTGTCTCTGGTCATCTAGTCTGTGCACATCTGTGTGTACAAAAGACGTTGCTTTTTGACAGCAAGGGTGAGGCATGTGCTTTCAGTGCTACCAGGCTACAGTTAGCATTTTCCAAGTTGTCCTACTCCACCTTTAAATGACCCTTTAACATTTTTCTTTATCTACTTGTATCCAAGGAAATTTTCGCTCACCGGCCAGGTGCAATAACATTTTAGATGATATGAACTGTCTATGGATTAATCAGAATTGAGCTTTACCCCAGGTTACTTATATCAACCAAAACATACTAAAGGTTTATAGCAGTAAAATTTATTTAATATTTTATTTGAATGATTAAAAACTGCTTTAATGTACTAGAAGGTAAGAAGGTGATTCTTACATAAGTCAGTGTGTGTGTGCGTGTGTGTGTGTCACACCCCATTACCTGAGATAGATAGTGGAGAAGAGGTATTAAAACAATGCTCTGTGAGATGGAACCCTTAATTACCTACTCCCACAGTCTCCTTCTTCAGCTGCACACAGATGCTCCAACACCTCCCTAAAATCATGACCACTCCCGTGTGTTTACCCGTGCATTCTGTCTCTCTCTCTCTCTCTCTCTCTCTCTCTTTATCTCTCTTTTTCTCTCTCACACACACAACATCTCCAACTCTGTCTGTCTCCCTTACTTAAACCAAAATAAGAACCTTTAAACTTAGTCGTTTTCTTGAGTGGCAAAAACCCATCATAAGATGAGCCTGGATGCTAGTCTATCCCAGGTAAATCTACTCCTGGTTGGAGAAAATTCACCCTTGTACAAAGAGAACATGCACTGAAACTCGACACAGAAAGTTTCTTTCTAATTTTAAAGCACCTATTTGATTCTCATCTCTCACGTCACATAATCTGCCTGGAGTTGCTCGCAGTTTCTAGCATTGAAACACTTTCTACCAGACCTGAACGACTATGTCAGTGGTCACATACATCACTCGCTGTGGGGTCTGTGCACAGGGGCTTTGTGCACAGGTGATTGTCATGCTGTTTGGGCTTCTAGTTGTGATGAAAATTGTAATCCTACAACATACAACTTTCTAATTGTGTTCTAAAGTGTATCCCAGAGTGAGGTGACATAAAAACTTTTGACATATAATGTATTCAGGTCTTCCCTATTGACATTTTTTGTTCTTGTGGAAGGACCTTCGGCTGGGATTTTGCATTGCTGTCTTAATTAACTACAGTCTACCTTTGGCAGAGACGTTTTTAGATGAGCTTGTAAATTTTTGCTTTTATAAAAGATTGCACAGGTAAAACAAACATACAGCTCACTAACAACTGGTTACGAGACTGTTTTTTATGAGTTTATTTATCGAGGTCGTAAATTATTCCTGACTAGACCTATTAAATGCTGACTTTAATTTAGCACCGCCTTTTAAACCCGTCCTGTTGATAATTATATCAACTTTGCCATGTGACATCAGTGTCTCTGCCTTGTTTAATTACAAATTAAACGAAAGCATCTCTGGTGTGATTGGTGCTAAGTCTATAAAAATCTTATAGTGAAGTGAGAAGAGAAGGCTTTACTTAATATTCAGTATTTTACCAGCCAGCTGCCTCTATCAAATAAGATACGAATGATTAATTTTCTTGATTATTAGAAAACAAAATGACTTGTAACTTTGTTTAAACTTAATTCTTATTTGCTATGAAGAGACTTGTGAAGGACAATAGAATGAAGGCTGAATGTAGAAAAAGGATTTTCTGATGTTCCCAGGTTTATCAGTGTTATGTAGAATTAGGTGGGGAAGTGATGGCTTAGTAATTAGGGTGTTGGACTGATAAATGAAAGCCTGGGGTTTGAATCCCAGCATCACCAAGCCACCACTGTTGGGCCCCTGAGCAAGGCCCATAACCCCCAACTGCTCAGCTGTATAAAAGAGATAAATGTAAGTTACTGCCAAAATGCTTTGTAGAAAGTTGATCATAAACGTGAATTACCCTCACACTCAACGTCTTGGTCTTAGCCCTATATTGTGATGTCAAAGAGAAAATAGTAAAGGAAAGGTGCAGCATTTTTTTTTCCACCCTGTATAATCATGTTTATTTCCAGGAACATGGATAGTGGATTTCACAATGGATTTTAAGACAAATTTTTGCTTGGGAAAAAAGTATTCTCTCTGACAACCTCAATCATTTTATTCTCTTTCCTGGGTCCTTGAGCAAGACCCTTAACCCTTCCAGCTCCAGGGACGCTGTATCATAGCTGACCCTGCGCTCTGACCCAAACATTCTAAAAGGGATATGCAAAAAAAGCAAATTTCACTGTGCTGTAAAATGTATATGACAAATAGAGACATTTAGATTTACACTCAAACACACTTCAGTTCCATTAAGAATAACTGTGGCTGCCATTTTTTTTCACTGAGTTTCACTTGTATACCTTGGAAATTGGCAGTAATCGCTGGGGGAAGCACAGGGCATGTCGCCTAACCCAGAGGGCGGGCTGTTTGATTGGCTGATGATTCGGTCGCTAATACATCTTACAAATCGGATGTGATGTCTTTTGAAAAGTAGTGCTATCTGTAGAGCTGCCCCAGACCTTTTAAGATAGGATATTTGTCAGCACTCGGTCAAGCTTGCCGTGTTCGTTGCCCTGCCGGGCCACCCGAGGGCAGTAGAGAGACTTTTTGTGCTGTATTTGGTAGACCATGTGCTCCGTGTTTTTTTATGTGTCATGTGAGTATCCCTGTCCTGTCATTGGTTGATTGTTCCCTTGTTGTGTTCAGGTGTTTCTTGTTCAGTTGATTGTTTTCGAACATTAAGTTGTGTATTTATATCCTTGGGTTACAGTTTGTTTTTGTTTCGCTTTGACGCTTGTCACGGTTTGTGATTATGTCGGTTGGTATTATGATTCAGGTTCATGCTTATAATTATGTCAGGTCAGGTTGTGTTAGATGAGTTTTATGTTTTTCTGTTTTCCCATGTTCTTTGATTTGTTCATTTTTTTATAATAAACTGCATTTGCATCCAAAACCAACCTTTGACTCCTGACAATATTCCAGGTCAACCTCAACAAAATGAACCATAGGCAATTTATAGGACAGTACAACAATGAAAATTATTTTACTATATAGGGGGCAGCGCAGTGGCTTAGTGGTTAGCATTGTTGCCTCACAGCAAGAAGGTCCTGGTTCTGTGTGGAATTTGCATGTTCTCCCCGTGCTTGTGTGGGTTTACTCCAGGTACTCCGGTTTCCTCCCACAGTCCAAAAACATGTATGTTAGGTTGATTGGTGGTTCTAAATTGCCCATGTGAGTGTGTGTGTGGCCCTGTGATAGACTGGCGATCTGTCCAGGGTGTTACCCCTCCTGCCTTTCACCCTTTTAGAGACTCCAGCAGATCCCTGTGACCCCGAATTAGGGAATAAGCTGGTACAGAAGATGAATCAATGAATTTTACTATATATTCAAAACACAATATAGACTTTTTGGAAAATAATCTGTTTAAAATTGTAAAATTTGCTGACAATCAAAGCAAAAATCTGCATATTTTCCGTGCTTTATAATAGCAATACATAGTCTGTAGCTGTGAGAGGAACTTTGGGTGTTGTTTGGTAAAATGTATAGTAACTTGGTAGTCCAGCAAATGTATTAAACTAAAGCATATTCTATGCACTTTCATTCATCAATGTCAAACACAAGCCGTTTGTATAGATTTAAGGGCACTGGTGCATGTTAGCGTCTCTTCCTCCCTCTTCCGTCACTGTAGATCTTATATCAATTGGAAACATCTCTAATCAATCTGTTTACAGTTTTCTCTGGTTCTCTGTCTCTTTTTTACATTTTTATATCACTGAAATTATATATTATGACTACTTTAAAATAAGAATACTTGAAAAAATTTTGACATCCTTACTTTCTATTATATATTGTACAACAGCCTCAGGATACAATTGGAAATGTATCAAAGGTGCAACATGGTTCTTGATAAAAAAAAATATATATATTATGACTTATTTTATACAGCACTAAATCCCATGGGTATTTTGTACACCAGTAACTCCACATTGTGGTGCAAATGATTGCAGTATAGAAGGATGTAGTATAAGAATGGCACAGCTAGCTCATTAGTGCTGAGAAATTTAACAGTGTGTACTCGTATGTACTTATATGGCACTAAAACACTGAACATTAAGAATATGTGCATGGTCGTTATTGGGAAATACATGACACTGAAAAATCAGCTGAAAGTCAACAAGACAAACTACAAGGACAAAAACAATTAGATAGTAGATACCAGTACCTACTAATACGGAATGGTACACTTGCTTCTTTTTTTTCTAAAAGAGGTAATTTCTTGCAACATGCACTTTTACAAGTTGTTTGAATTGAAATGTGTGTAGGCAGTGTGTGTTCACAATCGCAGTGTTTTCATTATCTCGTTAAATCATTTCCCCTTTCTACAAATCAAACCGTTTTCAGGTGCCTGTTTTTGTGAGGTCACATGGAAAAAAAACGCTTCCACGATTGACACTGATTGACGTTGATTGACACTGATGTTTTAGCATATACCCATTCCGAGAAGTGTTTCCAGGAACATCATGGTTAATAAAATCTGAGTTGATATTTAATACAATAAGCAGGAGTGTTTAAACTGGAATATATTATATATATTTAATATATTCCAGTTTAAACACTATGCAACACTATGCAAAGGGTTATATGCTGTAGTTGGGCTAGAGGTTTTCAATTCAATCTGGCAACCCTGGTCCCGGGTGAGATATCTGCACTGATTATTTGAAACTAGACTGCTTTTGAATCGGTGATCAGTATAAAGCATGCTTTCCTAAGAAGTTACTCCTGAAAAATCAATCAGTACCAACTATTTGGGTTGCTCCTTCACCTCTAGAAGAAGTGAGTGTATGTGCTACAGTTAAAAAGTTTCACGATAAATTCAGCTAAAATTTAAACTCTCAGAAAACATTATGCCATCTTTTCCATGTACAGACATCTCAATAGAATTATCACTGAGGAACCAGACAGGAGCCAGAGATAATAATAGAATCCAGCGGGTTGCTTTATTTACAAGTGCGAAAGGCAGGCAAGAGCAGAACAGAGAGTTAGCTTTGGTGCTAGTGGGCGAAACCCTGCTGGATCCTTTAACGAGAAACAGAGAATCAGGCGAGCAGGTCAGTGGCGAGTTGTTAACAAGTAGCAAGTTGTCTAACATACATAACCTGTACTGGATAAAACAGTAAGTGGGGGAAGGGCTTGTGTATAAAAAGACTGAGTGATTGTAATGGACTGATGAGGTGCAGGTTTATCTGGTTAATATTCAGGCAAGGGTGCTCACAGGTTGGGTTTGGAACCTGGTGTGGCCTGACAATAATTCATAAGTGCACTTTATAATAAAGAGCTGATTAGCATTTAAAGCAACATGTGCTGTGAACAGGACTGAACAGGTAAATTAGTGGGTTTTTTACAATTTCAATAAGAATTTTTAATTATATTCTATTTTAGACTTTTCATTGAGACCCTAAAGAATCATATTAACTTGTGGAAAAATGGGCACCCGATGACTCCTTTAAATATTATTTAATAATAAGAAGAAAATAACATTTAATAAGTATAACAGTACAGTATAAACATCAAACTACAAATATCCAGAATTAATTATTAACCCTATGTGCACTGTAAAACAGTGAATAAAATAAGTCTGGATTCTGTTTACCTGGAGAATAAAATGACCCGGTTGAAATATATCAAATATATAAGTGTAAAAAAGCCTTATTGTGTGCCGAGACTGTGTAACTGCACTCATACTTTTGCTGTATTTGTGTAAATATAATTTATTTTATAGATTTTTAAATTATTTTTTTAATGTTAGCCAATTCTTTTAAATTCTGTATTATTTCTAAAATGCTGCCGAATTAATTATTTGTTTTTGAGGTATAGAGTATGAGGTAAAATACCGTTCCGCACTCCAATACTAACTCTCGTTATAGCTTTCCATACATATGCTAATATCTACAAAATGTTATTTCGGGTTGTGCTGCTCATTTGCAAAATGTTTATAAATTACAGATTAATGAGCTTTTCATCAGCAAAAAATAAACATTATTTTATTATATATTATATTATTTTAATATTTATTTTGAACATGTACAGAGTTGCACTGTCATGTAGCATCGCTTTAATATCGACGATATGACTTAATTTCTTTATTCATAAACGCCTGTGTGCATTATTTCATTTTCCTTTTTCTTCTATAATTTTTTTTTTTTTTTTTTTTTCAAATAATATATTGACGGGGCAGCACGGTGGCTTAGTGGTTAGCACTGTTGCCTCACAGCAAGAAGGCCTGGGTTTCCAGGCAGGGGTCTTTCTGTGTGGAGTTTGCATGTTCTCCCTGTGCTTGCATGGGTTTACTCCGGGTTCTCCAGGTTCCTCCCACAGTCGAGAAACTGCCCATAGGAGTGAGTGTGAGTGAGTGTGTGGTCCTTTGACGGACTGGCAAACTGTCCAGGGTGTCCTCTTCCTGCCTTTCGCCCTTTCACAGAGCTGGGATAGACTCCAGCAGATCCCTGTGACCCTGAATTAGGGAATAAGCGGGTATAGAAGATGAATAAATGAATGAATCTAATTGCTGTAATGTGTAACAGGTATTGTGGAGTAAATCAAAGTAAATCCTTAGTGAGAATATAATATTATAATTGCTAAATGCCCTAGAGATAAAAAAAAAAATAACATGCTTATTTTGTAATAAATGAATGTTTGCCTCTCTGTCTTATTTTTAACATCATATATGATAAGAAAAATGTACCACCTTGCTTACAAAATGTTTACAACATAAAAGTTTTTTTTCTGTTCTAAACTCTAAATTGCTTGCATTCAGTCTGCACTCATTGAGCTGTAATTCCTACACTAACACCAAGATCTGATAAATCAAAAGTAGTATAATATAGACAAGGAAAAGTCCCATGGAGCTCTTCTAAAGGAATTTATAGTATCTTCAGGTTTTTTCTAGGGGTTTGTTTAACTTTGTCAATAGCACAAACCAATAATTCCTTACAGTTCAGCAAATTCAGGTGTTAAAAAGAGAGAAAAAAAGAGGCAATGTAAATAATTTGACTGTAAATCGTGGCTTCTTCATGGATGCTTATTTTAACTCTGCGAGACATTAAATCATTTAGAAATAAAATGCTTGACTAATAGTACGTTCCACAGAGTCAGCGCATGCTTGGGTGTTTCCCTGATGGTTCTGTATCTATTATTGTCTTTCGGATTCAGCCGGAACTTAAGCACTAGTGTGCTGCCTGATCAAGGCTTTTAAAAGCACTGAGTTTCTGAAATAAAAGTAAATCCTGTGGGATCTGTAGACAGATGAAATTTATTTCCTCTTTGAATGTCAACATCCTTTTAAAAAAAACTCACGTCATTAACTTTTATTTTCAGCATTTGCAACTCCGATCCAGACACCTGGAAGAGGTGTGTGATGAGGTGTGTGTGTCTGCCTGTGTGTTCCGTTTGAACGACGGCGGTTAATACAAAGGCATGTCAGTAATAACCATGTCCCTCTCAGTGGTGACAGAGACAGAGTGGCTGTGCTAGGAGCGTTCAGGCCTAAGGAACGCCTGACGGCTCTGATAGATCCTCGCCCAGAGCATTTGAATTTCATGTCCGGGAAGAAGCAGCCGTCATTAAAAAACTCTAATTTCTGTGTCAGGTGGACTTACAGGTAATCGATCATCTTGTCAGCCTTATTTCTTTTCTTTTTGTCCTGTTTGTTCCTGCACCTTTCCAAGTGAATTCTGCCTCTTTTCCAATTAAACTTGATGTGAAAGAAAGAAGAGGAAAATGTCTGTGACGATTAAAGCGACATTTTGCCATGTTAGAGCTTTTCTACAGGATTCTGCATGGTGATTTATCTGCTCCAGGGACAGAGGGCCCTTGTAACTCTTTGTTCAAACTATGCTTTTTTTTCTTTCTTTTTTTTTTTTTTTTTTTATTTATTTATTTTTTTTTATTAAAGGCTCTGCTTGGTAAGGTTTTTTGCCTTTATAGTGAAAACGAATGTTATATGTACGGATTGATTTAAACAAATTATTAAATAATCTTGCATTTCTGCAATCCACACCTCTAACTTTCCAATTTAAAATATCTATTGGAAAATTATTCATTATCATACCGATGCACTAGCCTACATGATTGTTGTTTTAACTCGGCTTCTGACCTGAATAATGAATTGTTAAAAAAGATTTTAAATTTAAAACTTTAAATGTTTTTATTATTCTAAAGTATTCTAAAGGTCCCAGTTTAAGTTTTTAAGTTTCTGAATTAGTTATAGGAGTGTGTGTGTGTGTGTGTGTGTGTGGTTGTATGTGGCACTGCAATGGACTGGTGACCTGTCCAGGGTGTACCGCAATGACAGATGGGTTTGACTCCGGCTGATCCCTGTTACCCTGATTGGGAATAAGTGGGTGTAGACAGAGGATGAATGGATGGATGGATGGATGGATGGATGGATGGATGGATGGATGGATGGATGGATGGATGGATGGATGGATGATGGATGATGGATGGATGGATGGATGGGACATGATTAATAGATGGATGGATGGATGGATGGATGGATGGATGGATATGGATGGATGGATGGATGGATGGATAGATGGATGGAGGTAGAGAGGAATGGATTGATGAAGGTAGAGAGAAATGGATGGATGGATGGATGGATGGATGGATGGATGGATGGATGGATGGATGAATTAATAGATGGATGGATGGATGGATGGATGGATGGATAGATGGATGGAGGTAGAGAGGAATGGATTGATGAAGGTAGAGAGAAATGGATGGATGGATGGATGGATGTTTATAAACTGATATTTAAAGTGATGAGGATAAAGTACCTACTATTCGAGTCCTCGGCAGAATTCTAATGCCAGTTAGGTTTTGCGCCGCAGCCCAAATAGAGATTATACTCTTGGCATTTATGCTTATAGTCTCTTTCACTTTTACTGTCTCTCTCTTTCTTTCTCTCTCTCTCTATTTCTCACTCCATTTTTACTGCGTCTTCCTTTTTTAACCTTTTCTAATCATGAATAGACATAATAGAGAGAAATAGATGGATGGATAGGTGGGTGTGTGGGTGGATGGAGGATGTATGGATGTATGGGTGTTTGGATGGATGGATGGATGGATGGATGGATGGATGGATGGATGGATGGATGGATGGATGGATGGATGGATGGATGGATGGATGGATGGATGGATGGATGGGTAAATGGAAAGATGGATGGATTGGGTAAATGGAAAGATGGATGGGTGGTTGGGTGGTTTGCTGTTTTGGGTAAATGGATGGATGGGTGAATAGATGGATGGATAGATAGTTGAATAGATGAATGGATGGATGGATGGATGGATGGATGGATGGATGGATGGATGGATGGATGGATGTTTTTGCCATCAACTACAATGACAATAAAATGAAAACATAATTAAAAAAAGATATGAAAAAATCAGTAGTTAATATTATGCAAGAGTGACACATACATTTACAGTATATTCCTAACTGAGACACCTCTGATGTCAGCAAACTCATTACCTTATTAAATATGTCTTACATAGCTTTTAAATAGATATTAGATCTGTGACTGTGTCCAAAGTCTAAATGTCCCAACTTTCTTTAGTAAATCTACTCTACTATGTCAACTAGACTGAACTAAAAATGTATTATTTTGACCAACAAAAAAAATGCTAATTTTCTTCAGAAAGACAAATTCAACATTTAAATATTTTTATATTCGATTTTAAAAATCGGATCTATTGCAACATGCATATTTTCCAAGCAACCAAAGTTGGTGCTTTGAATGTCTGTCAAATGTATTACTCTTTAGCAAATTAAGTCACATTAACAGTGAAAGATTTCTGACTTGAGGACATACTGCTAATTATCTGTTAAAAGTTTCCTGTTTATTTCTGGTGACACAGTTTGTATGAATTTGAATTAGATCAGGCGAATAAGAGACATCAGATGTGTTACATGTCAGTTGTTTCAGTTTGACATAAATAAAACACTTTATAAGCAGAAATTTGTAGGGGTTTTTTTTTTGCTTTTTTTGTGTTTTATTATTAAAAAAAAATCCTGAACGTCAAAATGGCTCCTAATAAATTATTTAATAATTTATACATTATGGAAAATTTTGTTAAATGAGTGTGTTCTAGGGGTGTGTTTTTGGGGGTTCTAAATGGCAGTATCCGACACACACTTTTAGCACAATTTCTAGTTTTCTCGTGGACAGAGATGTACACAGCCCAGAAGACACAGAAGAGTTGATTAGCCGGGTTTTACCCATCATGCATCATGTTGACATATGATTGACTTGGAACAATATTTAAAGTGATGAGGATAAAGTACCTACTATTCGAGTCCTCGGCAGAATTCTAATGCCAATTAGGTTTTGCGCCGCAGCCCAAATAGAGATTATACTCTTGGCATTTAAGCTTATAGTCTCTTTCTTTTTTACTGTCTCTCTCTCTTTCTTTCTCTCTCTCTCTCTATTTCTCGCTCTCTTTCACTGAGTCTTCTCTCTTTAACCTTTCTTAATCATGAATAAGCAAAATGGTAAAAGTCCTTACATAAAATTTCAATCACAAGGCTCCTTCACCATGCTCCAGTCCCTTTCCTTGCTCCATCAGCACTACGAACAGAAGGAAAAGAAAGCAAAAAAAATCCGAGATAGAGAGATAGTACGACGAAAAGTAGAAAGTAAGACACAAATAGGCTTTAAGCTTTACCGTTATTAATGACTTGCTCCAAAAGCTCCCCACTTTTCCAATCTAGAGGAGAAGCGCTTGAAGGAGCTCGCAGATGAGGACGACCTTCAGAGCATTCTGTGCTCTTTAGTTAAGAAATTCGCTCTCCATTATGCTATCATTAGGGAAACAAGGATAAAATTACCTCATGCTTAATGATCTATGGAACCCACACCAAAATTTGTCTCGGATCTAATAAAACCTGAGCTTAATACACACAAATGAATCACCAGCCTCTGTACGGCCACGTAACGAATTATGGAAAATAGATTTGCTCGAGCGACTAAGACTGAAGTTTTTCAAATCAGCTTCTGGAATAGACTGTTATGGATGATTAAATTTCTTCATGTCTCAACCTAATAACTTTTCATATGCAAAATTCTTTAGGTGTGGTCCGAAAGCTAGGCTTCATTGGATCTTGAAATATGAAGGTATAAATATAAAGATATCTCTCTGAGCAGATAAAATGGCTGCTGAATTTAGCAGAATTAATTGCATTGAGAAATGAAAAAAAGGCAAATATAAATAAAGAAAATAAAACATTCTTGCATGGGAGAAGAAATGATTTATTATTAAATCTGTAATATGTGTGGAAGTGGTAGCTCAGTGGTTAAGGTGTTGGACTACAAACCTGAAGATTATGCGTCTGATTCCCACCACCAATGGACTGCTGGGTTTGATTCCCAGCACCACCGAGTTTCCAGTGCTGGGCCCCTGAGCAAGGGATAATGAGAAGTGATAGAGATAAATGTAAGTCGCTCTGGATAAGGCCATCTCCCAAATGCTTTAAATACGAATGATATTTATTGTGATCATTTGGCATTTATGTTTTGGATTCTGTGCACAAAAGGTTCTGCATTTACCTGCACAGCCAGTTACTCTATAGTGAACACATCATTATATAGATCTAACCCCTTTGAGCTCACTCTCTTTATTTCTGCTTATCATTGCTAACTAACTCACCTGACCACCTATAGATCATTTCTTTTTCAGATTCATCAATCGTTATGTCACAATATAGACAGAAGCGAGGCAAGCACATGGAGACAGGCTAGTGCGTTTCTCTTTCAAGCTGGTTTCGGAGCCATAATGGCTTTAAACTTTAATCTTTCCTATTAATTCCCTGCAACTGGAGGACGTGAGCAAGTTAATGTCCTGTGAATATGCTGCTCACTCCACAATCTCTTCAAGCTAATTACACTCAGAGTCTAAATGGAGGGAAATTGCTACCCGTTTGGAGGAGAAAAAAAAAATTCAACTCCCTCTTTCCAGCTAAAGATTTTCTACTTTTGAAAAAAAAACAAAAAAAAAACACCACCCACATTTATTGTGAATGGAAATAAAAATATTCACAAAACATGCTTTCTAAAGCTCTCTATAGACCCATCCTGCTTCTGACTGTTGCCTCTGTGGGGTCACGTAATAGCCAGCAGATGTCTTATCTTGGAACAAGGAGCTAAAATGCTGTCTGACTCACATAGATCACAGAAATGATGATGAGAAAGAACACAGATTCAGCTGGCGAGAGAGGATGTTTTTTTTATTCCTGGGTTGTGACTAAACACAGATATGTTATTGTGAGGTCCAAAACGAGTATATTAGAAACGATGGGGTTATTTAATCTTTTGATCTTATTATTAGTAAGAGTTTTCAATTTCTTAAAAAAAAATCTGTGTGAAGATAATCTTGCGGAAACAAATTAAATAAGCCTTCTAGTCACTGTTAATGGGTTTCTATCTCCTCGGAAAAAACAGCTTATGATGCTCTAGTTTTTTATTTTATTTCACAGGGATCGTATTAAAGAGGTATTTAAATGGAATTTATTTAAAGTAATCCGTTATATTTTTTCGTGTCTTTTATTATTTGTATTTTTTTCTATGTATCTTTCATGTGAAAAGGTGGATAGAGTAAACCAGAAAAAAAAGAAGGTACATTCCTATTCAGTGGTTATCATCAATACCCCTCCATACCAAACACACACACACAAAAACACTTTTAGGATTTATTTAAACCTGGTAATTAATACAAATTCACAGTTTTCTCTTTTGTTGATCATGAAGACTAAAGCGTTCATGTGCCACTAGGAAAGTCAACGGAACCCACATTCATAGAGTTTAATATTGAGAGGAACGTCATACAACTTGCATGCTGAACACTTCTGGACGGTTTTGTAAAGTTTTGTATCCTCTCCTTTTTACTCCATACACGAAGACAGGCTGTCAGGACACAGACATCGTGTAGGCATGAATAAATATTTATTCTTCATTTATAATAAAGAAATATAGAATCTATGACATGCATGAAAAAGAGCGAAGTGGTATGTAAAGGAAGGAGGGCAGGAAGGAATGAAGAAAGGAAGGAAGGAAAAAAGGAAGATAGAATACATGGAGAAAAGCGTGATGTTTTGTACCCTACATGAAGAAAAGTGTAATGTTCGGTATCCTTTCCTTTTTTTACTCCAGACCCGAGGACAGGCTGTCAGGACACAGAAATCCTGTAGGTGGGGAGGTTGAGTGTAGATAGAGGGGTTTTTTTTTCTAGGGAAGAGAGCCTCTTAAAATCAGCCAAGCTGCAAAAGTAATGAATATTAAATCTGAGCCTAAATAACTGAGGTCCAAGTGTGACACGGTGGGATTACACCTACCGATTTGTCCTCAGTGCTCAGCCAGGCCCCGGTGATAACCAAATCAAATGAAATCATGTGTAACTGAGCACAGCCTGTGTCTGTCTAGCGGTGTGTACATTTCAGCCCATCCGCTGAGAGGAAGAATCAGTTCTATAATAATAATTGTTTGCTGTACTAACAATTTCAGCTCCCAGGATAGCGGAAAAGTCATACCAATAACATATACAAGCAAAATCCAGTAAATTCAACAAGGTCAGTGCAATGTCCATTAAACTACACGTTATACTTCGGTTCCTACACTTAAATGTGGAAAAGGTCTAAAAATGGTGTCTGGATATGACAGTGTGCTGACTGAGCTCTTCTAGCCAAGTGAACCGAACGTGCTTCACTTCAGGAAATGCTTCCTCTGCTGTAAATGACGGCTGCCACAGGATCTTCTTTAGCTACGGTGTTGTCAAGTTATACAAAGCATTCGGAGAAGAACAGCGTTTTGTCATGTCAGCTACACGACCACGGGTAATCATGGCCTCCTCCATAACTGTGATTGGCATGAAGCACAGCTGGGATTTGAACCAGAAACTCATTATCTTTACAAACACTGGTTTAAATAATAGACATGTGTGTTGCGTGTGGTCTATATCATTGCTTACTTCTTAAAAAGGCTAAAGTTAATTATGTGCTAGATTTTTATATATATTCACATATGCGTAAGCATAAAAAAAAACTTTTGATCATGAAAAAAATTGGGAAAAAAGCATTGGGCTGGTTGACAAAATTTGGCCTGCTATTTTATACAACAGGCGAGAGTTTATATATAATTTTTTTCAGTTTTAACATTTTTTAACATTTGGGGCTGGTATTTTTTACAATGGGCAGGTTTTATTCTGTAGTTGGGACGGGGATTTTTAATACACTCTGGCAACCACAGCCCCAAGTAAAAGGTAAGCTGTCTGCCATTATTTACATGCTAGAGCATAATGTCGCCTTTCGATCTGATTAAATGCGTTCATGTTTGCGTGAATTAGTTCTCATTAGACTTCTTTTTAAATGAGGGTCAATAGCAGGATGCTAATGATTAGTGAGTGGAGTACAGAGTCTACGAACACACATAAAACTTTCGAGACCAGACAGTGAGTGATTGAAGGGCATGTGAATAAATAGGGTGAGTGATTGTGATAGGCTGATGAGGTGTGTTTTATAATGATGTTGATTATTAAATACAAAATTTTTCGCATTGCTAACTTGCTGTTGTGTAAGTGGAATAAGGCATTTCAAAACATGGTGTTGTAGAACTTAACAAGTCCTGCTTTACTCTTTATCTCTAACAAATTTCAAAAACTCGATAGAGAAACATGTTCTTATTGGCCTAGTAATTGTTTATTTGTTAATTATTATTTATTCTGCGTTAGATTTTATCTGAGCTACTGTGGGTCGAGCTGCGTTGCTATTTACAGAGCTGCTGTTCCCTGTAAGTGTAGGGATTTTCTGTCCCTCGACAACACTGTGCATTCAGATGAAGGAGGGAGGCAAGGCTGAACCATGCAGAGAATGCGTCTTTACTCTGTTTGATCTCTTTCTCTGTATGGCACAGTAGGAAGGAGAGGATTAAAGGCCTTTTCAAACTGTTGGCTGAATGCAGTACAAGCAAAGAGAAAGCTTCTCATTTCCTCATCCTAAATGACTTTTACTCACAGCAGGCACCGCAGGATTTGGACCTCGCCATTCCCAATACTGTTGGTTTGATGGTATTGTTTTAGCTGATGGATGAGAAAAAAGTTTACTAATGATGATGTGCTGTTAATTATTGTAGTAATGAAGCAGCAGCCAAAACAAGTTATTTATTTATTATTATAATAATTTGCTAATATTGGAACAAGCTATGTACAAACCCGAAACTTGGGATGTTTGCTTTTTAAATCACATGAGCTAATATTTTATTCACAATAAAACATAGAGAACATAACAAATGTTTCGACAGAGAACTTTCACAATTATTTAAGGTATATATATATATATATGCAGACGTTTAAAAAGGCTGTAGAGCAACATATACTCCCCTCCATACGATGTCTTTTTTTAGGGAAACCTTGTGTATTTCAGCAGGACAATGCAAAACCAAATATTGCAGCTATTACAACAGCATGACTTTGTAGTAGAAGAGTCCCAGTGCTGAATACCTTTGCCTGCAGATCAGATCTTTCATCTATAGAGAAACGAAAATACGTCATTAATCATTAAGCGAAAAATATGTTAAAGACATCGATGAACTCTTAAGCAGCTAGAAACCTGAATCAGGCAAGAATGGAACCAAATTCCAACATCAAAACTCCAAAAAGTCATAGCTGCGATGTCCAGACGTCTTCAATCTGTTTTGAAAGGAAGAGAAGACGCTACACTATGGTAAACATGCACCGTCCCAACTTTTGAAAAAAAAAAGATAATTTACTGGATGAAAATGTAAAATTTCTCAATGTAAACATTCGGGAATGTTATCTATGTTCTATTGTAAATAAAATATTGGCACATGTAATTTAAAAGTCTTTTAGGAAAAAACGTCCCAAATTATTCGGAATTCGGGTTGTAAAAAGGGCCTACTGTGGTTGTGTAATATTTGTAAAAGTATTTATTTATAACATAATTTATATGTTTTAAGTGACTTGAGTAAGAGTAACAAAGCATGGAATGATAAGATGACTCAAGTAGTGAGTTACTAGTTTCTTTGGAACTGATTAAATAAAGAAAAAATCCTGAATCCGTCTCATTTAGCAAAGTAAAATAAAAGTTCTGCAATTATAAAAATTACCTTAAGTGAGAGTAAAAAACTAAATGAAATAGTCATTTAAAACAACTCTTAAAAGTTTTTGGGGTTTTTTTCGAAAATCTACTCAAGTAAATATAACACATCAATAACCACCTCTATGTGTGTGTCAGGGTGGCTTAGTGGCTAAGGTGTTGGACTGATACCAGAACGATGAGGGTTCCATTTCCAGCACCACCAAGCCATCACTGCTGGGCCCCTGTGCAAGACCCTTAACATCCAATTGCTCAGTTGTATAAAAGAGATAAATGTAAGTCACTCTGGATAAGGACGTCGGCCAAATAACGTAACTTTTTGATCTTAAATTCACAACAATTTCATGGACTAGTAGCATTAACCCAAAATAATCATTAAGTCATTATGTTTTAAATATAATGTACTATCTTCAAAAGTTACAGGCATCTAAACGCACCAGATTCCACTTTTCATCTGAGTCATCTCCCTCCGTATGTGTACACAGAATCCAGACGTTATGATAACATCTACAGCAGCAGGTAAAAAAATAATAATGGCTGTGACTGGATATTTATAGCATAATCTAACCTTCAGGCAGCTTAAAAACTGACTCGGAGATCCCTGCAGGCCACCCGCACTCCAAAAATGTCTCTTTGATGCCTTTTTCCTTATCAGTCCAGGGTCACCACACGGGGCGACGGAGGGAGATCACTCGACTGAAAACTCTCCATGCTAATCCAATTTGCCACCTCCCCCAGCTACAGATAATTACTAAAATTAAAGAGAGAAGGGGGGGGAGAGACGGGGGGCTTAGGGTTTGTTGAATCTCTCTCTTGTCTCTACGGGGGAAACTCAAGCAAAGGCATTGTTCAAAACTAAGAGAGTGTGTTAACTACGGCGACTAATGGAATTCTGTGGCAGGGAGAAGATCCACGTCCACACAGTGTTACACACATAACACACCTTCTGTCCTTACTAATGTGCAGAGACGATGAGTGAAAATGTTGCTTGATCGTTTGATTCATTTGTTTAGCAGGTTAGATTATCAATTGTATTGATTGATTTAGTTTTTGTTTAGAAATCTATGGTTTGGTAATTTGAGATAAATACAATAAATTCATTGAAATTTCATTTTTATCCCAGTCTAAATGTTTTTATTATTAGGCAACTGGATGCTATATTATTTATGCACTATTAAAAAAACATACAGTAATCCATTGCCGTATATTATTTATATTGCTAAATTATTTTTGCAAACATTTGTTTAACTTACGTTTTAATGATTACATTTAATGTTCGAACGTGGTATTCAGTCAGTATGAATTAAATCATGGTACATTTTTTTATCCTTGATACAGGTTGTTAGTGCAGATGTGAAACCAGATGTGAGGTCATATTTGAAAATTGATGTAACTGGCCACATTGCTGCTATATGTAAACTCTGATCGTTATAAAGAATATGACGGATAGTTATAAAGATTTGGTTTTGTTAGATTTAGTCTTTTAACATTCTGTGCAGTTTAAACCCAAATCAGACCAAGACTTAATATTGTGAAAACGTTTAATTGGTGACAAGGCAATATGTCAGTATGTGATAACTGACATCAGTTATTCATCTTTTGTTGAATAATTCTGTACAAATACATGGATGAAAATTTAATTTACTCTCTCTCACACACACACACACACACACACACACACAAACTATAAAACTATCATTGTATATTGTTCAAGTTTAACCAAGAATCAGGAGACTAAAAGCCAGAAGAAGAATCAACAAGAGAGTTTGACAGACACAAAGACAGCCTGGACATGCCGTAGTCTCCTTATAAGATAGAAACAGATGCCAGAAACACATTCAATACATTGAAAATATATAAAAGTAATAGAATTTCTGCATAATAAAATATCATGCTAACTTAATCTAAAATCAATCAATTACAGAATAAATGATCTTAATACGATAATTTCACACTATTCAATTGTGTCTGGACCTGTTATTATATTTAACAAATATTAAAATACTAAGACTTTATCCTATCCTCTTATACACTGGTCCTCAAGATATATGGCTAAATATTTTTTAACAAATCCCTGTATACAATTGCCAATTATCTTTTAGTTCAGTTCACTGCTCGTATCGTATGAGTGTACTCCATTTCTACATAAAATATTCATATTAACAAACTATAAAACCATGAAAAAAATCCTTTCCATTTTCCTTCTCAAGACCTTTTCTTGTTTTGTTCTACATTAGTGCTAAAGAGTGTCGTAGATTTACATGTCGGATAGCATTTTTCCTCTTGCGGGATTTCTTCTCAATGCTTTTAACATCCAAACAGTTCATCTCTAAAAATTTGGCTGAACTTACAATAACGGTGCTTTCAAAGGGAAAGGAAAAGAAAAGAAGTTAATCTCACGCTACAAGAAGGCTTCTGTGGTAGTGAATGAGAGAACATCTTGTATTGTAACCTGGGGAGAAATCTGTTTATAAATTTATTATTGTATTTGCCAGAAAAAAATATAGCTGAGAGAAAAGTGCTTTTTTTTTATTTTTACAAAGTAAAAGTCATATCTTGTTATAAGTCTGCTAATGTTTTAATGTCAAGTAAACACATACAGTATACACACACAACCACACGCACACATATATAGAAATAAAAACTTGTAAGAAGGTTGTAATATTAAAAACTCGAAAAATCTACTATTTTTGATCAACAGATTGACAAAAATTTAATGTAATTCCAGAACATCACGATTTAAGACACAGTAAAAACTTCCAAACTCTTCTGATGTGAATAAATAAACACACCCCACTCCCACATCGCTGATTATTGTATAGTGTAGATATATCGATAACTCATTCAATTAAAAACAAATAAAAAAATGTGCAGTTTGACAGAGATTCTTCTTATATAAAAATATTTCTAATTCTGTCTAATCCAATGATTTTGTTGTTACTGTAAAATGATGTGTTTAAATGTATATTTATGTGTCTGACTATGTAAACATATATGTCTTATTTTATTATTTGTACTTTTATTAATTTCAAAGTCAGTTAAAATCATAAGAACATTGATTTAAGGTGATATTCGTTAATGCACTGTATACATAAGATTTCCAAAAGCCACTGGTAAATCAAAGAGCAACAACTGAAGTGTTCTACTGCCCTCTAGCGGTAAACCCTCTTTTTTCTCTCTCTCTCTCTCTCTCTCTCTCTCTCTCTCTCTCTCTCTCTTTCTCTGTCTGTCTGTCTGTCTCTCTCTCTTACTCTCTTTCTCTGTCTGTCTCTCTCTCTCTCTCTGTCTCCCTCTTTTTTTACTCTCTCTCTCTCTCTCTCTCTCTCTCCTCGTATCTCTCTCTCTCTCTGTCTCCCTCTTCTCTCTCTCTCTCTCTCTTCATTCACTGCTACACATGTTGAACATGCATTATTTTATATATCTCTTACACATAGCACATACATTTGTAGCATTAAGTTTAGTTTATGGTTTATTGTTTCTAGCAGAAATTGACCAGTAGGTGGCATCCTAACCACTCCTTTATTTATTTACCCCATTATTGGCACTTTTTGCATGGATTCACTGTCTAATCATTCTGTGTAACTAATAATAATAAATATGATTCTACCTTTTATTTATTACAAAGATTTTTTTTATTTGAGAGAAAGTTTGTATACACATATCAATATACTTTAAATACAGACTTCTACATACTAGTCTATTTTTTGTATTTGTTTAGTTTAAATTAATCGATTGTGTCATTATTGTTATTGGGTTTTTTTTAGATTTAGATGTTTTATTAATAATATTTAATTGACTACTAATTTATCCTAGTCTCTAAAATAATCATTAAAATATTAACAATTGTAATTGTTTTCCTCACATACCTTTTTTACTAGTTCTCTATGTATTTTATATATTAGTAAAATTAGTTTTATTATTATTTTTAACAGTGTACAATTACGTCATATGACGTAGGCGTCGCTAGACCCTCTTTACGGTGCCTCAGAACCAAAAATCCGCCCCAAACCAAAAATGCTTAAGATTTATTGTCATTTTAACTTTATATAGCGGATGCAATACACAGTAAAATAAAACAGTGTTTCTCCAGGTTCATAGTGGTTTGCAGTGTTGCCTCACAGCAAGAAGGTCCCGGGTTCGATTCCCAGGCAGAGGTCTTTCTGTGTGGAGTTTGCATGTTCTCCCCATGCTTGTGTGGGTTTACTCCAGGTACTCTGGTTGCCTTCCACAGTCCAAAAACATGTATGATTCTAAATTGCCAATAGGAGTGTGTGTGTGTGTGTGTGTGTGTGTGTGTGGCCTCCTTGCTCCTTGGCAGATCCTGTGACCCCAAATTAGGGAATAAGCGGGTATAGAAATGCATTAATGAATGAACAAGACAACAAAGAGCTACTTAATCAAACAACAACATAAAGTGCATGTGTGCAACCTGGTGCAAACAGTGTAAGACAGACAGTGCAAATAGCAGTACTAACATTATTAACATGACGGCAGACAGCTCAATAGACAATACAAAATACAATTAAATACAAAAACTAATTGTGTATTTGAGAGAATAAATAAATAAATACAGACTCAGTAGATTTGAATGTTTGGTGCTTTGCAAAAAAGTTTCTCTCCAGGTTGGCATGCCTTTAAAACCTCTTAAGAATGTTAGAAAATTGTAATTTTTCTATTACCTTTACTCTAAATGAATACTTAAATATTTCATCAGCTTTATAGATTTACTGTATGTTCCAGTCACCATCCTGACCAGTAGATGGCATCTAAAACCCCATATTATTAATTTACTCATCACCACAACCATTGGCTCTTATGGCCTGGGGCATTGCTAAAGGGGGAAAGTTAAAAAGAGTCTAAGGGCCCATGCACTTTGGGGGCCCAATAGATCTGTTTTATTAGTAGTACCAGTAATGGCAGTAATGTAATGTAATAGTATGTTTGGTGTGGAATGGGTGTGGTTGGAGGGCCAACCTTGTATTCTTTCATGTGGCCCTAAATTGCTAGCGGTGCCCCTGCTTATGGCAGGGATTTCCTGTCTCTAATCATTCCTTTCGGGTGTCCTATGGTCCATTACTGTGATCATTAATATTGTACGAAGAAGCCTGATGGAGCGGAACTGACGGGTTTAAGACTTGTTTCCTAAAACCCAACTTTCCTGATTTTGCACAAAGTTGATTGACAGGTTTTAGTGAACACTTTTACAATGCGTTCCACAGTAATCTGGTTGTGTATTATGCATGAAGACGTGTACGCACTCGCAGTGTGGTTAATAAATAAGTGGATCGAGCAGGGAAATGGGCCGCATGTCTGCATCTGTATGGGGAAATTTTAATATTTGAATTTTAATATGTTCTTACTTGATATTTATTCATGATTGGAGATTGAGATGGCAAATTATATTCTGTAATGAAATATCTGACTCTCATTTAAGAGGCCTGATGTTCACTTAACACCAGCAAATAAATATCCCACCACTGCCTATAATAATAGTGTGTATATTACATACGGTACACATTATCCAATCACTGAATAACACAGAATTAACTAATAATGAGGATTAATTTAAGAATTATCTGTAGATGGACTAAGTGGAAAATTGGATTTGCATAGACAATGAATGTTTTTTTCCAAATGAGACAAGATGAGACAAGACAAGTCAACACAGACTGCATATTTTGTCATGGAAACAGAGTTTAGTTTTACAGCTTGATGCTCAAGTCGTGTAATCAGCTCAGGAAGTGTGTATATATAAATATATACCTAACAACATCCCTATAGTACAACTTTAATCGACTGCACTGAGTCAGATTTAAGCTTTAAATGTAATAGACGAACAGACAGAAATACAAAAGTACATTTGGTAGAAAAACTGATATTGATTTAATATTTAAAATGTACAAATGCCAATTTTTTGGCTTTGACACAAAAGTTAATTGTATGACTAATTATTAATAAAATGCTTTATTGTTTCTTTTGTCTCTAATGACCTGCTTCAATCAAATCAGAGACAGTTTTCTGATACCAAGAACTCTTAATCAATAATATACACAGTATATGAAGTACAACTGTCTTTTGACTTAAGCTTTAGTTGTAAGTAACTCTGTGTTAATAATCTCAATTCGATTCAGTCCTGAGCAGTATTGGGCATGTTTCTTTTAAGAAGTTAATAGTACTACTTACTAGTTACTTCTTACAAATAGTAACTGAGATACATTATTTTAAAAGTAACTAATTACCAGGGAAAGTAACTTTTGTGCTTTAAAACATTTAAGTGTGTCAAATTACTTAGATTTTCCCGATATTAAATAGGTTGAATAAATAAAATAGACATCAAGTGAACCAAGCTACACTATTTTAATGTTGTGGTGTCGTGTGACGATGTGATTCATTAGATAGAATTAGGTTACTTCCTGGTCTTAAGTTGCTCATTACAATCACAGTCTTGACTTTTATCTCAACAAGATGAGGGAAGTGGGGGAAGTGCTATCGCAGTGGTTATGGTGTTGCTCTGCTAATTGGAAGATCAGGGATTGATTTCCAGCACCACCAAGTTACCACTGCTGGGCCCCCTGAAAGGCCCTTAACCCCCAGTTGCTCAGTTGTATAAAAGAGATAAATGTAACTCGCTCTGAATAAAGACGTCTGCCAAATTCTGTAAATGTAAATGTAAATGTAATGTAATGTAAGTTAAGGAGGGAAAAGTAGGGCTTATGATTCCTGCTTGTGAAAGGGACCTTTGAACTCGATGGACTTTGCTCTAAATCCTGATGGTTGGTGTGACTGTTCGTGCTTGTTTGTGAACACCCGAACTACTCTCTGCATCTCTGGTTAGCAAACGATTGGAAATTTACTCCACTCAAGCCAATCATCAGTTATTTGTTTGTTCCCATTCCACACACACAACACACACACACACACCAATAATCATCAGAGAAAATAACTTCATGGCTAAGAGAGCGTACTTGGATTTTCATAGGTTTTGTAAAACTACATTAAAAAATAAGAACGTGTTGTAATGTTTTGAAAGAACTTCCTGTGTGGTGTCATTTGAATAAGATTTTTGTTGTGTATCTTTCCGTCTCTCGGGTCTGTAATCCTGATCTGGGTGCAGGGAAATTAGGTTTGCTTCAGGGCTTCAAATAAACATAAATATATACTGTAGGCATGAGGTGCACCTTACTCATTTTACACAGATTTTACACACATTTTACAAGTTTATTTGAATGAATAATCTTCAATAAGTGCACAAAACACAGACGTTACAGAGTAAAAAATAAGGGACTGAATTTGCTTAAATTAGTTGTGTAAATTCTACAGTATAAATGAATCACCATCACTAAATTTATGGTTTGCACAAACACAGATTTCTATTCAGTGATTTTTTATGTATTTTTTGTAACACGATTACTAAATGTGATGTACAATCCAACACAACCAGTTACCCAAAGATGCTTAAACGCAAGACACTGAGGTTGCACAATGACCTTGCTGCTCACTGCACCACTGAGTTACGTATAATCTCATTAGGAAAGTGTACATTAAGGTGATACTCTAGTTCATACACTCCATCTTTATGTTTCCTTTTTTATGTTGAACGGCACACCAAGTTTGTACTTTTTCAAGAAACACTTGCCATCAGCTATCAAAATCCAACTACTTAATTCCAACGCTTATAATGCAGTTTTCTTATTGTGTTATTAATAATCTTATTATTTGTTTTACATTAAGACCAACACAGATTACTGAATTTAATTTAAGTATGGACTTTCATTCATTCATTCATTCATTCATTCATCTTCTATACCCACTTTTTCCCTAATTCGGGGTCACAGGGATCTGATGGAGTCTATCCCAGCCGTCTCTGAAAGGGCAAAAGAAGCTGTATATATATAAATGGAGCTTTGAATCGATTCCATAAAGTAAAATAAAAAATAAAATAATTAAAATGGGGCAGCACAGTGGATAAGTAGTTAGCATTGATGCCTCACAGCAAAAAGGTTCCAGGTCTTTCAGTGTGGAGTTTGCATCTTCTCCATGTGTAGTCTTGTGTTGGTTTACTCCAGGTTCTCTGGTTTCCTCCATCAGTCCAAAAACATGTGTGTTTGGTTGATTGGTGATTCGAAATTAGCCATAGAAGTGAGTGTAAGTGTGGTTGTTTGTATGTACAATTAACTGGTGTCCAATGACAGCTGGGATAGACTCCAGCAGATCACTGTGACCGTGATTAGCAAACAATGGATGGATGGATGGATGGATGAAAGGATGGATGGAAGGATGGATGGATGGATGATAAAAGTGCATAATAATTGTAATATTATTATGATTATTATATTAATATTATTTATAATATTAACATTATATTGTATTAACATTATTATTATATGTTAACAATAAAATGTGTAGCTGATTTTGCTTATATTGAAACTTAACGCTATAATACAATTTTAAGGCAATAAAAAGCACTTTGATGCCAATGTTTTTGACCATGTTTTTTTTTTTTAACAATGTTTTATATATATATATATATATATATATATATATATATATATATATATATATATATATATATATATATATGCAGCATATATCCTAATTATTTACATTCATCGTGGGGGTTCATTTTCGATTTTAGAGTGAATCAAATTTTTTTAAAGTGACTGATGGGTCAATTTATAAATCATTTAACAAAATGTCATCATTAAATCATAAAATCACTATTATTATTATTATTATTATTATTATTATTATTATTATTATCAGGCTCTATTTTGACTTAAATGTAAAAATGTACTAAAAAAAACTGAGGAAATGGCTATAGGACAGAGTGTGTGTGTGTGTGTGTGTGTGTGTGTGTGTGTGTGTGTGCGCGCGCGCGCGCGCGTATGTGTGCGTGTCCAGGAAGTCACATATTACAAAACTGGTTGGTGCAGCAACCAAACTTTTCTTTGCACGCTTGAAATCTGAAGGTAAGCTTGTTTTTGCGAACTTTAATGCAATGCGAAAGTTATGGCAAAGAAAGTATTTCTTTACGAGGAAACTGCACGAGGTTTTGTTTTGGTCTTGACTCTTTCAGGATGTCTGCGCTGTTATCTGAGGGTCTGAAGTCCCTGCTGGCTCCGCTGCTGTGCGCGCACGGGTTGTGTGTGTGCGCGCTCACACTCGTGACGCTCCTCTCCGTGCGTCTTGCGCAGCTGCTGTGGAAACGGACGCGTCTGTCCTGCTTTAGCTGTCCGCCACTGCGCAACTGGTTTCTGGGACACATGGGCATCGTGAGTTTCCTCCTACAACATGTAGACGAAAAGACTAAATTAAAATCTGTAATGAGAAATAAAAGCAGAATTAAAAAACAAAAGTGATGTAATACAAAAAAGAAATGTATGTATTCCTATGTATTCCTGTATGTAATACTAAATATTATTTATTAACAAACAGAGACAGTCAATTTACATGAAAAACAAACATTTTTATGAATTATTTCTGGAAATTCAGTCTTGTTTATGGTCATGGTTTGGACCCTCAGATTCGAAGTGATGAAGTGGGTCTTCAGGAGCTGGATGAGCTAATAAGGACGTATCGTCACTCCTGTGCATGGTTCCTCGGTCCCTTCTATAACCTTGTGCGCTGTTTTCATCCTGATTTCATCAAACCTTTACTTCTGGCATCTGGTAAATGTTTTTTTTAAACTATCATGAATGAAAGATAAAATTAAAAGAAAGGAAGTTTATAAATTAAAAAAAAAAAAATTAGATCATTCGTGTTATATATTTACCATCATTAATATATTTACACAATCAAACATTTGCTTTGTTATGGAATGGAATTAATATTTCATTAACAATCTCCAATGTAAATATTATGAATTATTAAACAGCAGCTAAGAAAATAGAACAACATAATAATCGCTTACTGATATTTTATGCATTATGTTGAACTTTTTGTACCAGCTTCCATTACATTTAAAGATGAGCTGTTCTATGGGTTCATGAGACCATGGCTTGGTAAGTAATACACACACAAACACACACAATGTTTACAAGTCTACAATTTTTTTCATTTTTGTAAGTTTTAGTCTCTTAACTTAAACATCTAACAAAATTATTATTTAGGCAGTATTAACATGTTTTTATTATTATTATTATTATTATTATTATTAATGATAATAATAGACAAATTTCAACTTTAGGTGACTTTTTTATTTTTTTGATAAGTTTGTCTAGTGTCTTAACTTGTCAAAACCAGGAAATAATAAAAAAGAACTACAGTACTGTTTGGCTGTCGAATGGTTAAGGTGTTGAGTCGTGTATTGGAAGACTAGGAAGATCTGGGTTTAAGCCCCACCACTGCCAGTCTGCCACTGTTAAGTCCTTGAGCATGACCCTTTACCCTTCCCGCTCCAGGGTTGCTGTATTTCCAAATTTCTAAGCTGGGATGTGTAAAGAAATTACTTTCATAGTGCTCTGGAGGATATGTGACAAATAAGCCCTTTGAGGAAGGATTTGTGTAAGACCCCAAAATAATAGAAATGTCCTGAAATGTTATAGATGTTATGTGATCAGTGTCAGGTTTAGTGTGATAGTGGAACAATCAAAGCTGTTAAATCAGCGTTTATGTCTTCTAACATATTAACAAAAGTTTTAAGTAATGCAATTTGATACAGAAAAAATGTAAAACAAATAAATTCACCCGAATTCAGTATATGTGATCAGTCGTTTGTCAAATTTTAACATTTTCTGCTTTGAATACACAGTGAAACAAACACTGTTCATAAAGGAACTGCATATATAACACCTAACTAAACAACACTAACTTAATACACTGCACGCGAACATTTAAGGCATTTGGCAGAGGCCCTTGACCAGAGCGACTTACATTTATCTCTTTTATACAATTGAGCAATTAGGGCCTTGCTAATGGGCCCAGCAGTTCATCTTGGTAGTGCAGGGAATCGAACCCCGATCTTCCAATAAGCAGCCCAACACCTGAACCACTGCACTTCCCCAAAGGCAACACATATGCTTACGGCATTTTGGCAGACGCCCTAAACAGAGGGACTTAAATTTATCTCTTTTATACAACTGAACAATTGGGGATTAAGGGTCTTGCTTAGGGGCCCAAGCAGTGGTAAGTTGGTGGTCCTGGAAATGGAACCCACAATTTTCCAGTTAGCAGTCCAACATCTTAACCACTGCACTACCCCTTTCCCACATATGATGAAAAAAGAGCAATGCAAACCGATTACAAACTGACTTTTTTCTTGGTCTATTTAACTGCTGCACATACTGGACTATTACTCAAGATCAAATTTTAAGGAAGTCACACCAGCCAACTCAGCCAACCGAGTTTTCACAACAGCTTTTTTTATAAACTGACTTCCCCTCTTCTTGATGTCGTATCTGCGGCCAAAGAGTGCATTGTATAAAAACTCTTTACCAGTGTTTTGTTTGAAGCAGTGTTTTAATAGATATGCCAATTTGTATTACCCTCAAAAAAAATTTTTGATCAATCCAGATTTTTTAGAGGGTTTATTAGAATCAACTTCCGGCAGATTGTTGTTGTATTTGTATCTGTTGTGCATAAAATGTTTGTTTTTTAGTTTATGTAGAATTTACTATGTGTGCTTAAATGAAATGTCTTTCTACTGCCTATCATCTATCTATCAGCTGTACCTTTTAAAGATTTGTGGGGAGTCTGTGTGAAGGACGGGCAGGGCAAGCACACCAGACAAATGTCCTGGCACTGATATAGCTCCAAACTATTTATTAATGCACCGTTTTAACTATAATGCCTATCATTAATAAATAGTTTGCATTAATAATGAGCAGCACGGTGGCTTAGTGGTTAGCACTGTTTTCTCACAACAATAAGCTTCCAGGTTTGTATCCCCTGCAGAGGTCTTTCTGTGTGGAATTTGCATGTTCTCCCTGGTAATTCAAAATTGCCCATAGGAGTGTGTGTGTGTGTGTGTGTGTGTGTGTGGTTGTTTGTCTGTATGTGCCCTTGTGCTGGACTGGCAATCTGTCCAGGGTGACCCCTGCCTTTCAACCAATGACAGCTGGGATAGAATCCAGCAGATCCCTGTGACCCTGATCAGGAATAAGTGGGTAGAAACAACGGATGAATGGATGGATGGATGGATGAATGGATGGATGGATGGATGGATGGATGGATGGATGGATGGATGGATGGACAAATTAATAATAAATAGTTTGGAGCAGAATCGGTATATGGACATTTGTTTGTTTTTTTCTACGTGAGCCTTTAGGTTGATGGGTTGTGCACACCTGTTTTTCCTTTTTTTTTTTACTATTTAAGGCTATAACTACACCATTGAGTGTGTGCATGTTTGTGTGTGTGTAAAACAGGACAGGGGCTTCTACTAAGTAATGGGAAACAGTGGTCTCGTCAGCGACGTCTCCTCACTCCAGCCTTCCACTTTGACATCCTAAAAAACTACATTCACATCTTTAACAGCTCCACCAACATGATGCATGTGAGTCTGTGTGTATCATGAATCTGAGTAAATAGTCAGATATTCACTTATTAATAATGTTTGTTAGTAGGTGGTCTGTAAAAGTAGAAACCACCAAGAGAACTGTTTGTGGTAGAGCATCAGAATTATCCGAATCTGTTCGGTTAGTGGTGAAAACGGTCCATCATGGACTAATGAGCACCTTCACGTATTGACTTAAACAATACATAAACACTATCGTTACTTAGCTGTTGTTCTTACATTTTTATTTCCAGTACTTAATATTTAGAAGGCACTTATGACTGAGTTGTTAAGTTCCATGCCCAAGGCTCCATCGGTTCTCTCCTGGTGCTCCTGGAATTTACTATTAGGAATGTTTTTATCCTATAGGTGTATTTTTTCAATCAAAATTTGGTCAAAACTTTTACTTTATTTCAGCAAATTAAATGATTTTTGGTGACGACCCATAGCTTGACATACAGATTTTTTTCATGTTGGACGTAGCAGAGCTGAAGATGTTGAGGATTTTCTTTGGGAGTGACAAGGTTGGACAGGATAAGGAACGAGTTCATTAGGGGGACGGCTCATGTTAGATGTTTTGGGGAGAAAGTCAGAAAAGCCAGATTGAGGTGGTTTGGACATGTACAGAGAAGAGATAGTGAATATATTGGTAGGAGGATGTTAGAAATGAAGCTAGCAGGCAGAAGGTAAAGAGGAAGACCAAAGAGGAGGTATGTGGATGCGATAAACGAGGACATGAAGTAAGTGTGTGTGAGTAAAGAGGATGTAGAGAATAAGGTTAGGTGAAGACAGATGATTCGCTGTGGTGACCCCTAAAAGGGAACAGCCGCAGAAAAAGAAGATTAAAAGATTTTCACCAGGTCATACACACACTTTGGGCAAATGTACTACCTCAGTGTTATGCTCCAGACAAAAATAAACTGCTGGAAAAACAAAACAGATCATTTTTATATCTTTTATTAGGTGTGGGAAAAAATGTAAGTAAACTTAACACAAACTGATCCCAGAGTATTATTAATTATTCGTAGGAAATTTTACCGAATCTGACTGACTCACGATTCTCTGGAATCAGTTTGTGTTTCAGTTGCAGATATTCTGATAACAAAATGTCCAAAAAAAACAATGCCATTGTAACCAATGAAATGCAAACGTATAGTGGAAATAACATATTGATTTGGTAGCTTTATATCTTTATATCAGCCCGACTATTTGTTTGTGTCTGTTTGGATTATAATCGAAGGATAACCTGTGTTAACACGTCTTTATTCAAAGCTTCAGTAGTAGCAGTAGAAAATTCTGGGTACTTTGAAAAGTTGTTGAAAGTTGAGACATAAATGGCTGGGGACAGATTTGGCATCCTGCATGCGTCCTGATCTGATATGTACTTATTTCACTTGTAAAAATAGTCCTGACCTGATATGTACTTATTTCACTTGTAAAAATAGGCAGGTTTAATACACGATGGCGGGCAGACAGGGAGCCTAAAGTGGTGGTCCGATATCTGGATATCTGTTCTTACTGTCTGGGCTTTTGCTTACAGTTTGATCCCTTCACTTTTGAAAATGTCACCTGCGGCCCTGGTGACAATTCTTGCTTTTCTTTGATGTGTAGGAGAAATGGCGCCGCCTGCTGGCAGAAGGAAAAAATGACTTTGACATGTTTGAACATGTGAGCTTGATGACTCTGGACAGCCTCCTGAAATGCACTTTCAGCTATGATAGCCACTGCCAGGAGTGAGTGGATTCACACACACACACACACACACACACACACACGCACTACTGCCTAAGATGAATGCAAAGCTGTTAATGAGCCCAACAATGTTTTCTGTGACAGAAATTGCAATGAGTTCATTTCTGCCATTTATGAGTTGAGTGAACTGGTGGTGAAGAGGCAGCGCTACCTTCCTCATCACTTGGACTGGCTATATAAGCGCTCAGCAGAGGGACAGCGTTTCTATCAGGCCTGCAAAATCGTCCATGAATTCACTGCCAGTGTATTACAAAAACGTCGTGCTCGGATCCACCAACAGGAACAGACAGAAAGCACCACACAAACAAGCCCGTCTGGCAACAAGAGGAGAGCAGTTGACTTTCTAGAGTTGCTGCTTCTGTCAAAGGTAAATAATTAATTTCAACCATTTACAGTTATTTTTTCAGCCGATACCTCGATCCAAATCAAATACCGTTTTGGGTTGGTAATAAAAAACCAAAGAATTATTATTAAGAGGTTAAGGTAGGACCAGCCCAAGTCTTTAGGCAGAATTTTATTAGGTGGCTCTTATGTGCTGCTAATATGACTAATTATAGTCAATCCTTACAATTATATTTACAGCATTTTTTTACAGAACAACTTACATTTATGTCTTTTATACAACTGAGCAATTGGAGGTTAGAGCCGTGCTCAGGGGCCCAACAGTGGTAACTTAGTAGCCGAACTATTAACCTGGTGGCGCGGCTTTTACATCATATCATATACACTGAACGGGGAAAAAGAGCGTTCTAACAGGTCCGATAATGTGCAGTATTTACATAGATATAACAGTCAGACACTTTCATAATCTTTCACATTGTGATAAATATAATAAGAGATAAACAGACAGATGTTTTGAGACAAATAAACTGTGAAATTTTATTAATCGATACACCTCAATATAATTGTCAGTCCAAAAAACATGGTTAATTGGTGACTCTAAATTGTCCGTGAGTGTGTGTGTGGCCCTGTGATGGACTGGCAACCTGTCCTGCCTTTCGCCCTTTCAGAGATAGACTGGGAAAGACTCCAGCAGATCCCTGTGACCCCGAATTAGGGAATAAGCAGGTATAAAAAAATAAATTAATTAATGGTTTTAAATATGATATAAAAAAGTATCTATTTTGTCCTTAGTTTTCAAATAAACTAATAATATTTGACATTTTAATAAACATATTGTCAGGGTATATTATAATAATAATGAAGACGATATTTTTTTTACCTTTTTATCGCTGAGCATAAAAGTTGAACTGAGATTGTCTACGTGCAGGAAGTCAGTAATAATTAACTGACCCTCAAATTACACCAGGTTACCAATTATAGAGATAATAGATAAAACGCAGGATGTTCTTTTACTCACCTTTTTACACAAAGTTCACACAGCTTAACACTGCGCTTTAGGAGCCTTTCACTTATAACCTACCTATGATTTAAGTATAAGAGACCACAGCATGTCCTTATGATCTTCCGAGTTTAAATGAAAACATTATTTAATAAATCATCTCTATATTTACCTCTTATCTCGACTGCCGATGTCACCGTATGTGCGCTTAAGCTCAGTGTGTTCATTACATTAAAAAGTCGTTGAAGTCGTGGTTACAAGAAACGGATGTCGTTCCTTCAACAGAACATCTTGAGGCCACGACTTAACATTGCGTGGCCACGACATAAGGATGTCGTTAACTCGACAAAATGATCGCGTGGCCACGACATAATATCACGTTCCCAC
This sequence comes from Bagarius yarrelli, assembly GCA_005784505.1. Taxonomy (NCBI): domain Eukaryota; kingdom Metazoa; phylum Chordata; class Actinopteri; order Siluriformes; family Sisoridae; genus Bagarius; species Bagarius yarrelli. The sequence continues at coordinate 1,317,519 of VCAZ01000025.1, read as the reverse complement.
AAGTTAATATAACAAAACTAAGTGAACCGAACATGTTCCCTTCCGGTCACCGTAACAAATAAATATTAGGACACCATGAAATTTTATTCCAGATTTAGTCTCACTCTTACTCACCTATACACTTATTCTACTAGACTGTGCAGTGAAGTCATGGGGATTCGTGTTCATTAAGCCACAAAAGTATTAGTCATGGTCTGAGATGCAGTCTGCGTTTCAGGTCATTTTAAAGGTGTTCAGTAGGGGGTTGAGTCAGAGTCGGAACAGGAAACTGGTCTGTACAGGAAACTTGAATTATTCCACATCAACCGTACATTAACATTACCAGCATGTGGCAGACGCTTTTATTCAGAGCAAATTACATTTATTTTTTTTATACAACTAAGCAATTGGGGGACCTTAAGGGGCACCTTGGTGATGCTGTAAATCAAATCCTGATCTTTCAAAGATTTCAAAGGTTCATTTCCCTTTAGTTACATTCACAATGTTTGGCAGAGCAACTTACAGTTTATTTCATTTATACAACTGAGCAATGAAGGGATAAGGGCCTTTCTCAGGGGCCTAACAGTGGTAATAAATGGGAATCAAACCCAAATTCTTTCGGTTAGCAGTCCAACACCTTAACCAGTGAACTACAAAATCCCTGTCCATGACACACCATGAAACACAATGTCCTCATTAAGCTAATTTCAAGGCGGGTTGGTTGCTAGTAAGGTGTCCACAAACTAACGTTTTTATCGCTGAGCATAAAAGTTGAACTGAGATTGTCTACGTGCAGGAAGTCAGTAATAATTAACTGACCCTCAAATTACACCAGGTTACCAATTATAGAGATAATAGATAAAACGCATGATGTTCTTTTACTCACCTTTTGACACAAAGTTCAGCTTTACAAAGTAGAACCTTTTACGATTCTAGGAAGATTATATTGTGAAAGATTTAATGAATGAATGTTACTTTACTCTGTGACTGGTGGGAGAGAGAGAAAGAGAGAGAGCAAGAGAAAAAAATAATACAAGGTACACATCAAAAAGAAAAAAATCTTTTTAATATTAATAATGAAAAAGCTCTAATGCATTTTTTTTCTTGGGTTCTATTTGTTCAATAGTTTGTTTGACGTGTATGAGAGATGTCCTGTGTTCTGTCTTTGTAATGTCTACCATTTTTATTCTGTCGAATAAATATGGGGTATTTTCAAACCAATTAATTTTAGACAAAAGTCGTCTGTTTTAACGCCATGATGAATCTGACAGTTTTTCTATTTTCTGGCAGGATGAAAATGGGGACTGCCTGTCCAACGAAGAGATTAAAGCACAAGCAAACACATTCATGTTTGCCGGTAAACATTTCTACTTATAAGTGCAGAAATGTGACACTAGTGTCATATGAGAAGAAAGTTCTCAATGAAGTGTTTTTCTCTCTCTTAGGTCATGACACGACGGCGAGTGCGATCTCTTGGGTTCTCTTTAATCTTGCCATGCACCAGGAGTATCAAGAACGCTGTCGTTCTGAGATCAGTGCTCTTCTGGAAGGCAGAGACACTGACGACATCACCTGGTTCGCAAGTCATTGATTCCATTGATGTTTTTCCTTTGTGACCATCAGTTTTATCGGTTTCAATTAATTAATTAATTAATTCATCTTCTATACCCGTTTATTCCCTGCTGGAGTCTATCCCAGCCATCTCTGAAAGGGTGAAAGGGAGGAGGGGTACACCCTGGACAGCTCGCCAGTCCATCACAGGGCCACTGTCAATTAATGAATAGATTTTTTTTTAGAGATCTATTAATGCTATTTTTTTTGTACATTGCAAAAATATTGTAATAGGTAAATGTTTTATTTATTGCATAATAATAATCAAATAATCATCAATATAAAATAAATCTGTTATTAATAGACTTTTGCTAATAGTCAATGGTAGCTTAGTGGCTATGGTGTTGGATGGAATTGGAAGATTGGTGTTGGATTCTCAGTACCACTTGCCACAAGTTACCACTGCTGGGCCCCTAAACAAGGCCCTTAACCCTTAATTGCTCAGTTGTATAAATGAAAGTCGCTCTGGATAAGGATGTCTGCCAAATGCTGTAAATGTAAATTTACATACAAATTGATGACTGGAGTTTTAGAGAGGGTTTTACTCAGGGGTCTGTTAGCGGCAGTACTTCATTTAAACTATGTATGTATTTAGATAATGTTTTTTAAAGTAACACACACAGGTAACTCTTTATCTCTAACAGATAGCTTATTTAGATTTAATGCAAAATAATAAGACCATTTATTATTTATTTTATAAGGATTTTATTTTTTGGTATTTACAAACTGTAATTAAGTTTATGTCCCAAGGACACAGTCTTTACCATCAGTTCTACAATACAGAATAGAAACGTTCAGGGGACATACACATTATAGTGCTGGTTTTTTGTTAGTTGGCATGATGCCTTCTTATAATATATCCAGAACAATAGTTTGTAGCTTTTATAGTGTAAAAGATTGTGCAAATGTTTCGCAACATAAATGTAAATATAAAGATACTGTATAAAATATAAATGTATTATTTTTTAGAAAAATTATTTGTCTTTTTTTTTATTAACCCCAGGGAAGACCTCAGTAACCTGACCTTCACCACCATGTGCATCAAGGAAAGTATGAGGATTCATCCACCTGTGTTGGCTTTAACCCGATACTACTCTCAGGGTATAAATGTTCCTGGAGGACGCCATGTACCAGAGGGTAATTCATCACTCATTCGTGATTTACTGACCCATACAGACCCAGTCTAATTCATATTCACCACAAGGGGGAGCTCTCAACACTATATTAATCCAGATGTGCCTATAACAACGGGGCTTTATTTTAAAGATACTGTCATTCTTGTATTAAATATAAGTCTTTATTTAAAGTTTTTTGTATTTCTAGAATGAAATGTTCCCTAATTTGCAATGTTCTTGATCACAGGAACTATTTGTCTGATCAGTATTTATGGCACACATCGTAACCCAGAGGTGTGGCCTAATCCAGAGGTGAGCAGTGTATTCAAATTCGGGCTATTTTTTTTTCATTGGGACAGAGCAAACACCTCCGTTACTAAAACTAACTGACACAGAGGACATGCCTCCTTTACCAAAACTAACTGACACAGAGGACATGCCTCCTTTACCAAAAAACTACTGACCACAGAGGACATGCCCCCTTTACCAAAACTAACTGACACAGAGGACATGCCTCCTTTACCAAAACTAACTGACACAGAGGACATGCCTCCTTTACCAAAACTAACTGACACAGAGGACATGCCTCCTTTACCAAAACTAACTGACACAGAGGACAACTCCATAAGGACCTCCTTTACCAAAACTAACTGACACAGAGGACACCCCTCCTTTACTGAAACTAACTCACATAAAGGATAGCCTCCTTTACTAAAACTAACTGACACAAAGGACACACCTCCTTTACTAATAATTTGCGTCAATTAGTATTAGTAAAGGAGGTGTGTCCTTTGTGTCAGTTAGTTTTAGTAAAGGAGGCTATCCTTTATGTAAGTTAGACATGCCTCCTTTGCTAAAACTAACTGACACAAAAAAACATCTCCTTTAATGAGGAGCAGGCCTTTGCCTGCTTCTCTAAACCTGTTTTAGTAAACAGGCATGAACATGTTTCTTGCAGGTCTATGACCCCACACGATTTGACCCTGAAAACCAGACCCAGCGCACCCCATATGCTTTTGTTCCCTTTTCTGCTGGACCAAGGTGGGTTTTCTGCTTTCTAATCACAGAGATACACATACACACACACACATACACAGCTGACCTGCAGTGTGTCCTGTGTTTCAGAAACTGTATCGGTCAGAACTTTGCTATGGCGGAGATCCGTGTGGTTGTGGCACTCACTCTAAGAAGATTTAGGCTTCTTCCAGGTTCCAGATCTCCAAGTCGTCTGTATGTACTCACAATGAAAGCAGAAGGAGGGCTTCCTCTAACGCTGGAACCTCTGTGAAGGCTCATACTGTACGATTCTGCAGCATTAAAACATTGTATTGAATAAATTTGTAATTTTGTAGAAGCAATAAATTAAAAAAATGACATATAGTTTGAGCTACATATCCATGAGTGTGTGTCTGTGTGTGTGGCCCTGCAATAGACTGGCGACCTGTCCAGGATGTACCCATCCTGCCCTTTGCCTTTTCAAGCAGATCCGTGTGACCCTGAATTAGAAAATATCGGGTATAGAAGATAAATGAATAATTAAAAATGTGTATATATATATATATATATATATATATATATATATATATATATATATATCTATATATATATATATTTATTTTTTTTAGATTAGATTAGATTAGATTCAACTTTATTGTCATTGTGCAAGGTAGATGTACAGAGCCAATGAAATGCAGTTAGCATCTAACCAGAAGTGCATAAGTGGCTTATTTAAATAAATAGCAGTGTAATAAATAAGGATATGAGGCTGATAATTACAGAGGTGAGAGTGAATAATGTACAGAAGGTGCAGTAGTGTGTATATATATGTATATATGGTATCTATAAGTATGATACGGTTATAGCAGGCAAAGAATGACAGTGGGTATATACATAAATATGGATGGAATTTACTCATTGATTAACAAACAAACAAAGGGGCAATATGCATTATTTATATCGTGTTAAAATGAATTTGTAATGAGTTGCTAGAGCAACTGCGGACTTCATTTCCCAGAAACACACGGGATGTCCGATGGAGGCGAGGCCGAAAAAAAAAAAAAAAAAAAAGAAGTTTGGAAAAGAATCCGTGGAATTCATTTCCTGTGAAAGTTGCTCCTAACGGCGCAGTGATGCAGACGCTGCGTATCGGGGTAAAACATGCGGAGCGAAATTTAATCAAACAGCGTTGATTTGTGATTATTATTATTTTTTTTTTTTTTGCGCAAAGCGGAATAGAGTTTGGAATGGCTGAGCCTTTACTGAAGCGGACCCTGTCCAAACTGCGGGGCAGAGACAGATCCCGCCGCAAAACAGACCCCAGACTAAACGGTACTCCTCTTCATTTTCACACTAAACTCTTATTCTAATCGTAATTACGCTTAAAGGGAAATAATTGTCATTCTTAATCAAACTCTGAATTTCTACTTAATACTTGATTATTCTAATCAGAAGGAGGAAAAACAGTTATTTCTGATGTCTAAAGGATGCTGAAGAATGTAGTTTGATCCTTAGTAGAAGATGCAGAAATGATGAATCATGGCTTTATAAGCAACTTTAAAATATTTCTTTGTAAAATGTAAATGTAAATGGTCCATTTTTCACATTTTACATACTTTTTACAGCAGAGTAAAATTTGTTTCTTCACATATCCCATCTAATTAAGTTAGGGTCAAAGTGCAGGGTCAGCTCCCTTGGAGCAGGAAGGGTTAAGGGTCTTGCTCAAGAACCCAGCAGTAGCTAGCTGGCGGTGGTGGGGCTTGAACCCAAGTCTTCATGGTCTTCAGATCAACAACTCAGGCTGGCAGTGGTGGGGCTTGAACCTAGGTCTTTAGATCAATAAATTCAGCAGCTTAACTATTTGAGCCACCACTGCTCCAATAAGCCACCACTGTCCCGTTATAATTATAATGTACTCATAATTAAGTAATAAATGTGTCTAGGATGTGATTCTGGATTTACATCCTTTGGTAATCCTGAATCAACATTTTAATCAACTAATCATAAGGATCTGATGTCATCAGTGTGTGTCGATCAAAGCCGCCTCACTCCATTGTTAAATTTTTCTTCCATTTTTTCCCACAAACAAACTGAAAAATGGATTTATTAATTCTGGAAAAGTTTAATTACAAAAAAAAACTATCTATACTATACCTTTGACTGCACAAACAGTCTCTCTCTCTCTCTCTCTATATATATATATATATATATATATACAATCTATTACAATCCTGATGACGAGGTTAATTACAATAATGATTAATTGCAAATATAAAAAAATGACATTAAAAGTTAATACAATTTATATTTCTGAAATTTAACAGACACCAATATTTATTTACACTTACCTATTTTTTTTACCCAGCTGAGCAGTAAAGAGTTAATAGAGTTGCTTATAGCCCCGCAGTTGCAGCAAGGTGCTGATGGAAACTGAACCTATGATCTTCTGATTAGCCTTCCAGCACCTTAACCCCCTATGCTACGCTACCATTTCACAGGATTTATTAACCTTTGGAATCCGAAACACACTATTTTCCTCACTGAGCAGTGCAGCCAGAGATGTTTCTGCTCTTGTTTTAGGGGTTATTGACCCCACAGTGTCTGTGTACTCTGCAGAGTTTAGCCATGACACTGTATGTACTGTGAGTCCAGTTCAGGGCTCTGATCAAACTGAGAACAATCTGAGAAAACTCCAGGTGTGCAGATACATGGTTTTCACCTCTGGTGCTAAAACAAACAGAGGGTTGTGTTGTTGGGCTACTGAGCAGAAGATTGCGAGCTCAAACACTGTATTCAAAATATTGTGTTTGAAGTTTTTCCTGGTCTGTATGATCTGACCGCTCAGCTTCAAGTCATCAGGTTTGGTGTTTAGACTGTGCAGGTCCAAAAGACCAGCGAGTAAAGAAAAACCATGCTGTTTGTGCTGAACCTTAAAAAAAAACCCCACAGTGATGTTTTTTCCTGGTGTGCTTATACCATATGGTGTCCCAGCTGTAACATAGAGGTCAGAGCGATAATCTGTAATTAAATCCTACGCAAAAACTAAATCTAAATCTTTAGGAGTAAATTTAGTTCTGTAGGCTGCAGGTGATCTGATGTCATGGCGGAACTGTTTGTTCTAACACCCGGTCATTTGGTGGTGCTTCTTTCCTTGCTGCATAATGGCATATGGTGTGTGTCTTGCGTTCTTTTGTCCATGCTAAATTTGTTTTACTACCTTGGACATATGACATGTGCTATACTGACAAAAGTATTGGGACACCTGATCATCATATCTACGTGTTATCTACGTGGTGGCGCAGTGGTTAAGGTGTTGGACTGCTAATTGGAAAATCTGGTTTTGAGTCTCAGCATTGCTAAGTTGCCACTGCTGGGCCCCTGAGCAAGGCCCTTAACTCCTTATTGCTTAAATGTAAATGTAAATATAAACATCCTATTCCAGAGTGAGTCTACCTCTTACTCTAATGATACCCTCCAACCTCCTGGAAAGGATTTTTTTTACTAGACTTTACAGCATTAGTCAGTTAGTCAGAGTCATGGCTCTGTGCAGGACACCTGAGTTCTTCCACTTCGACTATACCATAGCATGTCTTCATGGATCTCAGGGACTTTGGGCGCAGGGGCATTGTCATGCTGGGACCTTAATCCAGAAAAAAACTCAGATTTAACGGTCTTAGAACCAATGGACATTAGATTTTATGGACAAAATCCGCAGAGGGGTAGTGTCCAAATGGCTTACTAATACGTCTGCGCGTCGATGAGACAAGCAGACGATGTATATACATATATATATATATATATTGCATGTATATGTATGCAGATAGTGTGTATGGTATATACTGTACTGTACTGTATGTACTGTGTTATTTGGGCCAGGAAAAAACTATGATTTAAATTAACGAATAATTGGATTTAATGCACGACCATCAAAGTTAAAAAGTTTTTCTCTACTTTACTTTACTTTACTTTACTAAAAATTTATTTACTAAACAAATTTACCATTCTACCCAGCAATCATTACTAGTGTGTGTTTAGGTTTAGTAGGCCAGTTAACATGACTGTGGGTTTAAACCTGTAGGTAACATCACTCCCAAGCTTTCAGGCACATGGAATGATGGATAAACTGTTGTAGTGATGTCATACTAGAAAATGGCTGAAGAAATACACTTTAAGGTCCACTCTTACTGACAAGAAAACCCTTGTCTGATAATTAACTGCTGTGATTTTATATATTTAATAAGAAAATTTATAAAAACAGAATTTTTATACTTCCGATTAACATTTTATAATTAGGAATGAATTAAAGGGAGGTTAGGATCGGTGTAAGGTGTCAGTATGGCATTACTATTATTAACTGAAATTACTAAATACAACATTATCTGAGACACATAATATTGTTGATGTGAAAACATTAAAACTGGCAACCTTACAGTCACTTTTTTGGTGAAATAATACTTAACATTTTTTTTCTTCAAGCGTTAATATTTTGGCATTAATTTAAAGGATTGCTCCATGTTTTATATTTACAGCATTTGGCAGACACTCTTATGCAGAGCGACTTACATTTACCTATTTTATACAACTGAGGGTTAAGGGCCTTGCTTAGGGGCCCAGCGGAGCTGGGAATTGAACCCACGATCTTTGGGTTGGACGTCTAACACCTTAACCATGAGCCACCACTTCCCTTCCCACGTTTAATGCATGACGAGGGTGTCTTTCTGTTCGGCTGACTGAAATGTGTAAATTTAAGCACAGCCTACTGATAGTATGTAATTAAATAAAGTGGATTCCTCTCTCACACACTCTCTCTCTCTTTTACTCTCTCTCTCTCTCTCTCTCTCTCTCTCTCTCTCTCTCTCTCTCTTACTCTCTCTTACTGCAATGTCTAAAATAGGGAAAGTAGTTTGCTGGCTGGTCTACATTAACTTGTGTGTGTGTGTGTGTGTTTGTGTGTATAAACACCATGCCACTTCGGTTCCTAGTGCGAGTGTGTGTTAGAGTGTTTGTCTTCATTTCTGATGACACAGTGCGAGGTATGTGGACGGGAACAAGGGTGAGAGAGGTTTCGTGTGTGTGTGTATGAGAAGGACAGAGAGAAAGGGGGAACGTGTGAGACAGAGTAAGTGTGTGAGAGGTTCTGATGTAAAAAATGTGTAAGCAAAGCATGAGCTTGGAAATTCTTGTGATGCCTTAGGGTTCAGACTTGTAGTTATGATTAATATATGTCTAATTCTAAAGTACAGAATGTGTTCTCTCTCTCACTCTATCACCCTCTCTCTCTCTCTCTCTCTCTCTCTTTTACTTTGTGTGTGTGTGCTGGCCAGCTGCACTCTTATGGCTGTTATGGAGTTATCTTCATGTCCCTATCAGTGTGCACTTGGGCACCTAACAGCCTTCTCGAGTTGATATGTGTGTGTGTGTGTGTGTGTGTATGTCGGTAATTAACAGTCAATAGAACTCTTTATCTTGAGAATCTGTGAGCCATGTGAGAGTAAAGAAACAAGCCTCTCTTTCAGTTTGCTCTCGTTCCAAGCCATTTCAAAGTTTGTCTCATTCATTCGAAGGTTTTTATCCCTGTTTTACTTTTCCCTGCTCCAGATTTAGATTTACACAACATCTCAGTACATTTCAGTGCTTATTATCATGTTTTGTCCTTCGCTTCAATTGATTTAAATTTAATTCACAGCACCCACATAATTGCTAGGAAAACTGTCATGTGATCGTCTTCATGTGATCGATTTAATTAACAGTTGTATTGTGCTGTGTTCACACCAAACGCAAATTAAAAATTATTCGCACAAGTAGATCACATACAAATTCAATGCAAAGACGCGAATAGAGACGAATTTCAAAAAATTACCATAACGCATTTCCACGCAAACCAGTAAATACCTTATTGACATGTCTGCAGGTAATCTAAAATTGATTTATTTTTTATTCTTTACAAAGAAACCTTGCATGAGTGACGCGATGCGCCTGTGAACACAGCATAAGTCGAACACGATTTATCATATTGAAAAATGTTTATTCCACACCGTTTGTTATTTACTCCAGATTAACCTTTACCTTTAATTTCATGTAAGGCTAATTTTAGTATTTCTTCAGTTTTAAACTAGCTGCCATTTTTTAAAAAAGTTTGCTCAGTGATGTTCGAGGATATTTTATAAAAGATCATCTTTAGGGGTGTGTATTATATCATGATACATGGTTTAAGATACTATATATCACAATATATAGTAAGACTTTAAAAAACTAAACCGCCGTATATATGTTTCTGAGATGATAGCCGTATGTGTCGATTCATGATGTGGCATAACATGAACACTAGCATTAACAGTGACACAGACTCACCAAGCAGTGGTACACAAATAATAACCCAAAAAAAAACACAAGGCGACAAAGGGGCTATTTAAACACAAGACTAACATGGAACACATTAGCTAAACAACAGACACCTAAAAACAATAAGAAACACATGACCAAACTTACCAATAAGAACATGACACATGGACAGGGGAATCACGTGGCAGGTTTTAATTAAATATTAATGTAAACATAAATTAGTTTTAAAAGTGATTTAAATACGTGTTGATGCTTAAGGTTCAAATATCGATACAAAAAATGTTATTGTGATATAATATTGTGATAGTTTACTGTTTACTGTATCAATATTTTTAGACAGCCCTAAATATCATAGACAATAACAATAGAATAATATATTAACAAGAACGTAAGTCTGAGACTTGTGTGCTAAGTTGTCTATTTTGTTTGTTCAGCAAATAGTTTTCTGGATTCTTTTTACTGTACTAAATTTAATTTTCCAGTGTAATCACATACCAGACCCTTTTTAAAAACGTCCTCTAGAATAAAACAAAAGCTTCTAGTAAGGACACGGTTTAGGAGAGTTCTGTGATGTATGTTAAGCTTCATCTTAAATCATTAATAAAGATTTCTGTTAGTTACATGGCTGGACTTCCTCAAGCTCTGCATCCTGTCAGCATGGTGAAATAGATTAGACTATTTATATTCTCAATCCTCTTGTCTTTTTTTCTCTTTTCCTCTTCCTGGACTTCCTGATAAAAGCTTTGGTTACCTATTAATAATGTTACTGTACAGAAAGAAATAGATATGACATCCGCTATATAAATAAAAAGTATTGGGACACCTGATCATCATGTAAATATAGTTTTTTTTTAACATGTCCAGCTTATCCTGACTTAGTCTTATTCTTACTTCTACTATAATCTCCACACATCTGGAAAAGCTTTTCACTAGATGGAATAAGGATTTGATCGTTTAGATACTATAGTATTAGTGAGATCAAACACTCATGTCGGGTGAGGAGGTCTGGGGTGCAGTCGGTGTTTCAGTTCAGAGTCAGGACACTGTGCAGGACTCAAGTTCTTCTACACTTACCAGACCATGGGCACAGATCCGGGGCTTTGTGCACAGGGGCATTGTCATATTGGAACATCTGCCATCATTAGAAAATTGAGATCAATTATTGTGAAAGGACAAAGGATTATGTAGTTGCGTTACTGATGTGTAGACATGCGTGTGTTTTGTCTGATGCGGTTAAAGAAAGAGAGAGCGAGAATACGTTTTGTTACAGTTAACAACCAAATGACGAAGCTAATATGTTCTAAGTGTCCCATTTACTGTCTGCTCTGTGGCTGGGGCTTGATAACGTAACTCCTTTAAATTAACAAAGCAGGGCATTTCAAAGGGTGACATGTAGATGTTTACAGTGAAGGTTTCCCCCAGTGTGTTTGTCCGTGATGTGAGGATCCATGGACTTTTTTTCAAGGGGGCATTTTTGCCCTTATTGATAGAACAGAGATAAAACAGGGGAGAGAACGAAAGGAGGGACTGGAAAGGACCCAAACCAGAATGGAACCTGGGTCGAGGGAGCGCAACAGCACATGTGGGTGCCGGCGCCTTAACCTACTGCACCACGGATCCATGGACTTTGAAACCGGTTTCCAAACTGCATGAGAGCGGAGGCAGGTGAGACGGCCAGAGTAAAGAGTGCAAGCACAGAGCATAGAAAGATGCAAGTGCAGTTGATTAAGGGGTACATGTAGGTAGGGTATAAGGGGTAGAAGAGATCTATGAATAAATAAAAAGTAAGTTAATAGACTGTGAAAGGTTGGTCTAGTTGTAGAGAGAGCAAATGTAAATGGATCTTGAGATGAATACAGCGAAATGTTGAAGGGAGTATTTGAAGATAAGTGTCAAACTATAAATATACCTAGAGAAGGGAAATTATCTTTAGATGGAGAAAGTGAAAGCTAAAGCGAGACTGATGTACTGATATAATTAAAGGTAATTACGCCAGTCTTACACTAAGCGTTTTTGGCCAGGATTTGGTCATATGAGACAAATGTTGAATTCTGATAACCCTACACTAAAATCTGTCGTCTTTGATGGCTTATTTGACGTGTTAACCCACAGCCAGTTAGTGACCATTTTCCTTCTGATTAAATTACCTGCAGTGTGACTTCAGCTGTTAGCTTGTTTCGGCTATATGTTAAAGTTTAGGTGTAAAAAAATAGATTTTTAAAATGGGTAAAAATATATTACTTACTAAATATTTGGCTAAAACATTTCCTAAGCTAATACAACAAGTATTTAGTTTATCAATAAAAAAGACATTATGATTATGGTGTAATATCATGCAAACTTTTGAGCAATTACTGCGATCTAAAAATAGTATCTCAGAACATGGCAATGGAAAATATGTGAGCTGGATAAGAGCTGGAATCAAAAGCCTGGAGAAAAGGTTTCTGTTGCATGGAAAAGTAGCTCTGGAGTGCTAATTATTTTCGAGTTGCAGCAGAAAGGTTGAGAACAGTACTGCTTTCTCACAGGATGTCTCAAATTATGTGTGTGTGCATGTTTGTGTAGGGGTGGGGGCGTTAGAGCGGGTATTTTTTGGGAAAACACTTAAAGGGTAGTTCGAGGCATACATTCTCAGCAAACTTTTCCACCCTTTTTTTTTTCTGAGCGGCTGCCGAACATGGCACGACAAAGCTGGGATTAAATAAAAGCTTTCAGTTCGTTTTGGGAAAACACACACACACACACACACACACACACTCCTCCTGCATATCCAATGCTCATGAGCACGAGATCAGCTGAAAGGGATCAGTTAATAGATGCCTGTTTTGTCAGTGTGATCATTTAATTTTCTTTTAGGATTTAGTAAGTACATGATTGTGTAATCGTCAGAAGGTTTGTTTATCTTTCAAGACCTTCATCAGGCCGTCCTTCTGCGAACAGAATTATGGGATTTCCTTTTCCAGGAACCGCACGTGCGGTGCTGCCGACAAACTTGGGCAATTAGGAAATCTCATAGGACGAGCTTTATTTAATTCTGCCTAATTTACCAGACTCTTCTAAATAGAACGAAAACATATATTTTTTTATAAACAGATAAACTTTGTCCATTTTTGTCTAAATTGTTGTTGTGAAATTTGCTGTTATATATCAGGACCCAAATGAATAGAAAAAAGTTATTCGGATAGCCGCATGAATTTGTGTAGACAGTAAGTGTAGATTTGTTATGTTTGTGTATTCACAAATCCTTAGGAGCATTTACATTTCTGGCTTTCGGCAGAAAACCTATCGAAGACCAGTGTTTATCTTGTTCTTTTTTTAACTGAATAGGATTAATGGCCTCGATCAGAGACCCAGCTTGTGTTTGCTGGAAATGAAACCCACCATTTTTTTCCGAACAGCAATCCAACAACACCTTAACCAATGAGCTACCACTCAAAAATAAACAAGACATTAAACATATAATGATGCGTTTTTAATTGGCTGTTAGGGTTGGGACAGGAGCGGTGAGGAAATTTTCCGAAGTCGTGTTCTGATTGGTTGAGGTGTACATTCTAAGAGTTGTTGTATTGTAAATGTGGACATTAGCAGCTATTTTACAATTTTAGCATTTTAAAAAATTTATTATTGTTTATGTTGTTTAAAACGATTAAATAAAGATTTGAAATATAAAATTGTGCCCAAGATGAGTGTTTATTAACTTAAGAATAAAGAAGCAAGGGACATTTTTTCACTAAACTTTTTCTTGAACACGGACAATAATGTCTCTGTGCTCACATCACGTCCTCTCTGCTCTGCTCCGTATCTCAGGGTTGTGTGTATTGTTCATATGGTGAGTGTGCTGTTTTTAATCAGCAGTGTTAGTATAACAGAGCTTAAAGATGCAGTTACTCCGACCCATTATGTTCAAATACAAGACGGTCTGTGCAGACCTGAGACACTGACCTGATTAAATAAGTGTGTGTGTGTGTGTGTGTCAGCATCCGTGTAGCGTGCGGGATCCTGAACCTCTGCCCTGTGTATGTATTTTTGGACACCAATGAATAGTGAATAGGGTTAAGTGTGTGTGTGTGTGTGTGTGTGTGTGTGTGGGTGGGTGGGTGTGTGGGTTGGTGAATTGGGTGTAGCTATATGAAAGACTGCTTTAACAGACTGGTCATTGATGAGTGCTAAGCTGCACAACAGTTGCTTGTTTAGTATTATGATGACGAAGACGGGTGTGAGTGTGTGTATGTGTGTGCTTTTCTTTTTCCCTCCTTTTTTTCTTTTGGCTTTTGGTTCTCTTTTAGACATTTTTTCCTTATTTATCCCTAATGGTCCTTTACTTTTCTTGAATTTTGTCATACTCCTTTGTCGGTGTCACGCTTCTCTTTCGTCTCTCCCTCTCTCTCTCTTACACTTTTTCTTTTGTCCCATTTTATCTTCCGTATTTGTCTAATGTGTCCTTCTTCCTTCTTCTTTTTATCTTTCAACTATATATATATATATATATATATATATATATATATATATATATATATATATATATATATATATATATATATGATTTTAAAGTACTGTCACTCGTTTATAAATCACTCCATCGCCTATAGGACCAAATACATTTCAAATACGTCACTAAGTGTAAACCAATCAGATCACTCAGATCGTTAGGATCAATTCAGTTAAACATACCAAGGGTTCAGTCTAAACAAAAAGAATCTGCTTTTAGCTATTACGCAGCCCATAATTAGAATCAGCTTTCAGAGGAGATCAGATTTGTTACGTAAATATAAAACCATTTTTTATTTTTAACTGTTTCCATTTATTTTAATTATTATTTCTATTGTAATTACTCAGTGTTTTTAGTTAAAAGCCACTATATATGAAACGTGCTATAGAAGTAAGTGGTAGTTGAAATCGATAAGTGGTAATTGAAAGATCAGGGTTTTGATTCCCACCATGTGCTACCAAGTTATAACCAAGTTATATATATATATTAAAAAGTTAACCTCACATCCCCACCAGAAACATCTGGACTAGATTTAAGATGCACATTATGAAGGAAAAGAAAAGGCTGCATTTATATTGCTGAAAGATGTGAAGGTGATTAAGAGTTTTACAAAATGCTAAGACAACCTGTGATAGATCATGTTAACAACCACGCCTGTATCACCTGCCTTTTTTAATTTAACACAATAGATCAGCTCAAGCAAAACAAAAGAAAGACTCTCACAATGGTGGAACAGATGGTTAAAAACATTATTCACATCTGTAGAGTTTAAATCCTGATGATGCAACAGCCATGTACAGCATGGATTTGCTGTTTGAAAGATGGGTGATGATACTTACTACTTATTAGACAGAGTGACACTAACCAGTGGTGACTTAAATGGGTAAGTTGTTGATTGGAAGACCAGAAAGACCTGGGTTTGAGCCCCGTCACTGCCAGTCAGTCACTGTTGGGTTCTTGAGCAGGACCCTTAACAGGGGTCTCCAGGGGCCCTGTATCATAGCTGATCCTGTGTCCTGACCCCAACTTCAATATGGCATATGGAAAGAAACAAATTTTACTGTGCTGTAAAGTATATGTGAAAAATGAAGACTTTTTTTTTTACAATCCTGTGCTTCTGTAAAATCACCTATACGCAGGAGGTAAATTTATTAAGCGTTATAAGACATCACATGGGGCAGCATTCAAAAAATAAAGTGTGTGTGTGTGTGTATGTAGTGTAGGGGTTGTCTTAAAAAATTAACATGACAATAAATTCGTTGTTTATTGATAAACAGGACCGGTGGTCTTCCTGGAAGCGCTTTTTGGACATTGTGTGCAGGTCCACCTGATTGAGAAAATAGTACATTGTGTGAAAATCGACTTAAAATGTTCTGTTCCCTTTTATGATGTATTCATGCTTCCAGTGGCACTTTATGATAACTTTTCTTCCTTAGAAACCTGTAATTCTGCCATTATTACGGTCAATTCAGGTGAAAATGTGAGTTGATTTTGATATGTATATTTAAGGACATAGACGCTTTTTCATGCATGTCTGTAACACCAAGTGCTTTGCAAAAAAAAAAGAAGTTAAATAAAGTATTGACAGAATAAAAATGCAAAACTCCCTCCTACTTTATCCTGTCTGAAAAAATGCAAGACTTTATAAGGTAAAACTGACTGAGTCCTTGTTATTTGGAGGAAGTGGGTTCCACAGTTTTGTGGCATAAAAAAACAGTGAAAACAGTAGCACTGGGGTTAACATGTTGGCCTGCTGATTGGTAGAATGTTGGTTCAATTCCCAGAACCCCCAAGCTGCCACTGCTGGGCCTGAAAACAAGGCCTTTAACCCTCAACTGCTCAAAAGTTGTAAACGTAAATCACTCTGGATTAGGCGTCTACCAAGTGAAAGTTTTTGGGACACAGGGTAAGCCAACAAAAGGGTGTTTTTCAGTTCTCTCAGGTCCCAGAGTGAATTTTAGACTAGAATTATTCTAAACTAAAAACTTGCTTTCTATAAAAGAAGTAACGCCAGCTGCTATTCATAACTCCAGATGTTGGCTTCAGCTGATGTGCTGGAATTATCAATCATTCAATTAGTATATGGACGTCGCTTTTTTATCACAAGTAATCTTACACCTGAGACGTTATTAATAATTTGTATAGGGAAGCTAATAAAATGGAAGTTTGGTGTGTTTGTTCTAGTGAAAGTGGCTTAATGTGTCAGATCAACATACACAATCCAAACTTGTATCAGGTCTGACTTTTCACAGTGACATTTTTTTTTTCTAAATCAGGGAGCTGAATAAAATATTCTCTGTGTCATGGGAATCTGGTTAGCTGAAGGAAAGAGAGCAAAGAGGATTCAACTTCCAGATGTGCAGGATGTGAAAGAGAAGAGGAAGGGCTAGAGAGAGGGGGATAGGGAAATAAGGAAAGGGAGGGGGAAAAGGCTCTGCCATCTTCATGACTACATTTGGTGTCCCCTTTTGTTCTTTGGTAGGAAGATTCATTTCAGGAATGTTATTTTTGGATAGGAATGCTCTCTGATCAAATTATATAAAGGTTAATGACTGTCTTAGGCATCAGATGGATTAGCCATTAAACTAAATCCCTCCTGGTTTGGTGACTTCAGTTTAGAGCCATTCCTAAAAGTAGGGTTTTTTTTGTTCAAACAAAATGCCTGAGTACCAAATAAAGTCTAATAAACAGTCTAATAGATAGTTGTTTCTTCTTTTATAGAAGGACCAAAGAAGACCGAGCTTGTCCACAGCTCTTCGTCATCCTCTGTGACTGAGATGGAAGAGAATTTTACCAGACATGCAAAAATCACAGTGTCTAAAAAACAGAACTGGTCCAAACTCTCATCCGTGTCCCGGGATGTGGAGCAGCTTTCAAGCCGGAACTTGGTGTCTCAGGAACAAAAAAGCTGTTCAGGCAAAGCCCAGGTTTCCAAACAGTCTTCTCTCAAAGAGAATGGCTTTGATTGGAGATTGAAAGATCTACATAAAGATGGAACCCACCCCAGAACTTGCCAAAAAGCCGATACGTCTGACGGGGCTGACGTGGCCGACACAGGGCTTCCAGAGTTGGTGACACCTCCAGTGACAGAATACTGCACTTCCTTGGGGATGGGGAAGCTCTCCGGGCAGGGAGTGTACCTCCAGCATCTGGAGAGGAGCAGCAGAGCTTGGGTGCTGTCTTCAGGAAAGCCCCAGGCTTCGGATGAGGCCTATATAGCCTGCTTTACAGAGCGAAGGCACATGACTGAGAGCGAAAGCAACATTTGGTACAACCCAATCCCAGAGGAAGAGGACGCTCGGGCCAGCGGAGAGAAGCTGAAAAAGAAAGAAAAGGATGTGCTCGAGGATCCATGGAGAAGGAGAGATATGGAGGGGGCCCAGGAGAAGCGGAGAGGTGAGAAACCAGCTGGAGTCCTGCTGGGAATGGTAGTGTAAGCTAAAATCGGTAGATCTCAGACGTTACCTTAAATTATAAGGAGGGGTCATGTAGAGTTAATGATGACTTTGAATTGGATGAGAGGATTAAGGTTGACTGGTTCTGTGTTTTATAGATTTTTTTCTCAGAGTCTATTTTATTAGTCGCAGTGCTCAGCATAACAGGAAATGATTAGCATTCCACGTCTTTTAATAGCCTTGGGAGACGTTCTTCTCTGTAGCTCAGCATGAATTCGGCTGTGAAATTCAAATTCATTTAAATAAATAAACAAATTAGAAATAAAGGGTTAGTTATTAAAGTCAGATATAAAAAAAAAAGTTTATTATTTTGTAAGTTTGTCATGCATTTTGTTGTTACCTTGACCTCCAACTTTACATAGAAACTTCTTCTGCCGGTAACCATAAGCAACAGAAGACAAAGAGAAATAATGTAAAATGTATGTAATGTAAAAATCATGTGCAGTCATTTTTGGCACCCTGGAATTCACTTAAACTTTTTTGTTAATTAGTAAAATAGAGTATATAAAAATGAGTAAAAATTAAAGGATAAAATAACGGATACAGTACGTCTAAATAAGGTGTTAGGTCACCTTTGTTTGACCACAACTTTAATGCTTAATGGTCTTGATTCTAAATTTCTTTTAAAAAGTCTTGAAATAATGAACATTGGATGATCATAACATGAGATTAACATTATCGTCTTCATTACAATCAGATTTCTGGTATTTGGCAGATTTCCTGAATGGCCTTAAATTAAATCTTATAGCTAAGTCTTTTATTATATCCAATCGAGTGGTTGAGGGTCAGGGGCTTTTCTAAAGAGCTTTTCACACAATCTTCCGATCAGCACCTTAACCACTGAGCTACTATTTTCCTGGTATAATTCATTGGGTACAATTACATGTTTCCTATTTGGAAGTATCACAGTGTGCTTCTGTAAAAATATATCATTTATATCATATAAGTATATCTGAATATCAGTTTTTGATTTATCAATCTGTGATTTCAACCATATACGAGGTCTAGTCAACCATGTACAAGTAAGTATCTATCCAAAGTTAGTATAAATAGGACGGTTTGTGGAATAGCAATGTAACCCAGAAGGTAAGGATTGTGCACTGGACTGAACATTTGTAAACAGTGACAATGTTAGGGGTGTTAGAAGCCAATGAATGAGAATGTGCTCCATGGGGTCATCATGTTAAAAATGACTAAGTGAGTAGAGCAACAAATTTACAAATTCGGCAATAAGCTTGAATTTTTCTCCACTGTGTCCAACATTTTGAAGTAGGATCGTAAAACTTATTGTGGCAAAATTTCTTCCACGGTTTCTGCCATCAGAGCTGGAGGAACATTGTGCTTCAGTTGCTAATGACTTGCTTCAACCAACTATCCATGAACCAGATTTACTTAAAAAGGTCCAGACATGAATCATGTGTCTGGAAATGAAGGTCCAGACATCCCGATGAAAGTTGCCCTAATTCTCCATGCCCGAACAATGCATGGCAAATTCGCAGCAAGATCAAGAAGTGGGAAGTGGTATAAATGCCGGCCGAACAGTTTGAGGTCTCATGGTGCCTCCTCAGGGGACAGAGACATGATTGTCCTGTGTATACTTTTACTTGTATCTTATATCTTCTTCCATTTTTCATATTACATAATTGATACTTCTGGACAGATCTCGTATAACTGGTGCAGTAGATAGTAAAATGAAACAACTTCCTGGACCTTGGTGGTACATAGACACAGAGCAACATAATATAGCAACCACATCTCTAATATTTCCTTGGTTGATTTTTTTTTTTACAGATAATCTTCCACAGTCTTGTAACCCTGATGTTCATCATCTGGCTGGAGGCAGTGGAGGTGCTATTGAAGTTGCTAGTGGTTCAGCCGGCTCTTCGGGAAGTCCTGGAGCACAAACGAAAACCTCAGGAGGAACCACAAGCACCAGCAGTGTCATGGAGAAGATTAAATCCCCTGGCACAGTGCGGCGTCTCTCTATGAAGATGCGCAAGCTCCCAGAACTGCGGCGTAAGCTCAGTCTGCGTTCATCGCGTAACCAGCGACACCTACAAGGACAAGGAGGCAGCAGTGATCCACCAGGGGGAGCCGACGAGGCCTCACCACCCAACACACGTAAAGAGTCCTCCAACAATGTCATTAGCAGGTACCATTTGGACACCAGCGCGCCTGCCAGACCGAGGCGTCGATCGTCACGCATGCATTCTGCTAGCAAAGTTGGCTATCTTAGCGATGGTGACTCCCCTGAGCTTTTGCCCAAACAGGATTTGACTCAGGGCTCTCAGGGATCAAGTCAAGACACACAGGAGTCTCCACAACCTTCCTCACACCACACGTGGCAGGATGCAGTCGGGTCCTTCCGCCACTACTCGCTAGCAGAGCAGCCGAAGTGTGCTCAGAGAGTGTCGGGTCTCCTCACGGTGCATCTGCTCGGTATCTCCGAACTCGTGCGATCTCGTACAGCTAAATACGTCTTCTGTTCCATCCAGGTGGATGAAGTGACACGAGCACGCACCGCTTTACTCACCTGCCAGGAGACGTCCCTTCCTCTAAACCACACCTTTAACCTAGAGCTGGAGAGAGCACGCATGCTAAAGCTGATCGTTCTTACGCCGAGTGCTAACGTCGTGGATGGATCTGCAAGCCCCAGTGGGCAAACGCGCAACCGGGTATGCTGCCTGGGCGCTGTGGCAATCCCCCCTTTGTTTAAAGGTGAGGGGTCATTCATTTATTCGTTTATTCATTTAACTGAATTTAATAAATAATTCAATTTGTTATTAATGTTTCATATGTAATTTTTACTGATTGGGGACAAAGTCAGAGTGGGCAGATTGAGATTGTTTGAACATATCCAGATGCGGGATTGTGAAAATATTGATAGGAAATGGAGCAACAAGGAGAGCCAAAGAGGAGGTATGTGGATGTGATAAATATGGACATGCATTTGGTGGGTGTAAGTGAAAAGGATACAGAGGACAGGGACATTTTACATTAATCCAAAGCGACTTATGTTTATCTATTTTATACAACTAAGCAATTGGGGTTTAAGGGCCTTGCTCAGGGGTCCAGCAGTGGTGGAACTTGGTGGTACTGGAAGTTATGAGTCCAACACTTTAACCACTGAGCCACCACATCCAGTTCGTTTAAAGATAGTCAGTGTTTTAGGTAAAAAGCCTAATCACTCTCAGAACAGCCCTCAATTCACATGGGCTGTAGTCTCGCGTAGCCAGACCTTTAGACTGACGGCAGAAGTTCTAGGAACCTCTGCCACTTTGAATGTCTGGGGCCCGGCCAAGAGGACATATGACTGACAAGTAAAGAAACCAATTACGTTTTGTTCTGTGTCGTATCATGTTTAGGGGCAGCACTAAGTGCCTAAAGTAGAACACTTGAACCTACGCCTATACCATAAATCTCACAACTTTCCAAGAATTTAGCATTTATTCGATCTTAATTATTGCTCATTGCCAGCGATGTCAACCCAACAGCTTGGTCCTTTGATCCGACGGCTTTGGATTCCTTTCATGCAGATCGTTAAACAACATGACACACACGTCTACCAAAAATCCTGTACACTTCAACCAATCATTGGTTGATTGGTGTTTTCAGCCAAGTGTGCCGTATGAATCAGACGTTCAGTCACCGGCCTGTGGGTGTGACGTCTGAGGCTGAGACTACATGCAGACCTTTTTTTCCTTGAGTGTTTCTGTCATAGGGTTTTGTCCTGAACCATCGTTTGTTTGCACTGCACTTATGTCATGCTCTTTGTGGGAAACTAACTGAAAAATTATCATTTTTGCATGAAGTATTCTGAGAAGTGGAACAAGGCCTGTATGTCATGTTTTTGGAATTCTGATAATTATTAGTTGGTGTCTTGTAAATTCCATACCTTTCAACTCAAAATTACAAGTTTCCCCATCTAAAACGATTATCGAGGTAGCGAGAAATGAGCGGAATAAGTGAGCGAGTTCAAACCGAATCCTTAATAAGATACCGAAAGGATTCGATTAAGCTTAACAATGGACAGCTGCTGTATTAAAAATATCTTTTATTTTTTATACACATGCTTACACTGGTCACAGTGGGTTATATGAACTAAGTACTCAAGTATGAGAAACAACGTACGAATGATGCAGCTTCAAAATCTGAGAGCTGTTAAAGGCCAGATCCTGGTGCTGCAAGGTTGGGTTTCTCTCCTCACAGAGAGAACAAGAAAGAGGAAAGAGATAATGACAGAGAATGAGAAAGACACACAATAAGAGAAACACACAATAAGAGAGAGACACAATGAGAGAGAGAAAGCGAGAGAGAGAGAGAGAGAGAGATGAAGAGAACGAGAGAGAGAGAGAGAGAGAGAGAGAGAGAGAGAGAGAGAGACAATGAGAGAGGGAGAGAGAGACAGGGAGAGAAAGATACACAAACACACAGAGAAAGAGAGAGAGAGAAACACAAAGAAAGAGAAATACACAATGAGAGAGAGAGACAGAGAGCGTGAAAGAGAGAGGAGAGAGAGAGACACAGGACAGAGGAGAGAAAAAAAAAAACACAGAGAGAGAGAGGGAGAGAGACAAAAACCCAGAAAGAGAGAGAGAGAGAGACAAAAACACAGAGAGAGAGAAAGAAAGAGAGAGGTTAACACAATGCTTTCTTCAAGCAAAAGATCTGATTAAAGTTAATCTGAATGCATTCCAAACTGTTTATATGTTTAGTCAGAACGCAGCCTGATGTTATAGTTAAATCTCCTCTTACGTCACGTGTAATTGGAAGCAGATGTATAGGAACGGTATTTCCCCAAAGTGTCTGAGTTTCAGCAGAGTTTTTACAGTCTATATTAGCCATCTCGCTTGGGCTTAATAGTGTAAATGCTGCTTAAACAAATAACGTCACTGCTTTATAATATTAAATAATTAACACAAACATAGATTATTGATTTGTATCTTCATACTGTACTTTTAGTCCTGGTTTCTTATCAACGGGTTCTTTTTTTTTTTTTTTAACCACGAACATTACGTGTGCTAGCGCTTAGCACAGAGTAAAAGAGGAACAAGGCGTTTTACTGAATCTCATATCTGTTAGTGTGTTTATGCTTTCTCCATTTTGGTCCCCTTCTGCCCTTCTGCTTGTTTATCTTTACCCCCTCAACCCCCCGCCCCGTCTCATCTCCCACCTCCTTTCTTCTCTTCAGCCTCTCGGACTCAGCAGCTGTGTGTGAAGCTGGAGCCGAGGGGTTTGCTGTATGTAAAGCTGACTCTGTTGGAGCAGTGGGAGGTGCCACCACCCCGCCTCAGCGAGCTGCCTCCCCCCTCGGTATTCGGCATGGACCTGCGCCGCCTGGTGGAGAAGGAGGCCTGCGATAACAAAGTGCCTCTCATCATTCAGAAATGTGTGGCTGAGATTGAAAAGCGGGGACTCAAGGTTAATTACTCTTTTTTAAATGTTTTATAATTTTCCATACCTGGCGATTATTCCTCCCTTGCTTATAGCATTGATGCTAGAAATCTGGTTTGTTAAGTAAAGCTAGTGTCATTATATTATACATCAGGGACATTTGGCGGGAAACGTCTTTATATAGGCTTACAGTTATCTTATTTATACAACTATTTAGGGTTAAAGGTTCTATCATCAGGCTAATAACAGCTATGCTACTATTGTATTCAAAAGTTTAAACCTATTACTCGTGAAGTTCATATATTTATTATTAAACTCTTGACTTGGACTGGGTTTGAATCTAAACCTAAATTAAGGACATGTAGGTTATTAATGACATTAAATTAAATCTAAAGTTTTGGTAGGAGAGTCCAGCAATAGAAAACTCCAATTTTCTAATGAAAAAAATGTTATTGTCTATGCTTAGTGTAATATATCCCTCAGCTGGCCTAAGGCATGAGCGAACTAAGCGGCTGCTTAGGGCCACCATGACTACCAGAGGGCAAGCAAGAGATGATAAACATTGATCGCCAAGTTACCCAAACCCATCTGAAAATATCGGATTTGTGGGAGTTTTTGGTAGTACAGTGTCCCGTGGAAGATGTTGGAAAGAAAAAATTTTGTGACAAATCTGTTGGGATGTACACATTTAGGCTAAGCAGTTATACACATTATTTTTTAAAATAAGTTTTGCCTACAAGATGCTTGAGAACCTCTAGGTTAGACCATAATGTAGATGTCCATTGAACAACTTGAAATATCTGACTCTTCTCACTGACCGGTTGTTTTAGCTATGGGGGACATAATATCTTAATTGTGTGTGTTTGTGTGTAGGTTGTGGGTCTGTATCGTCTCTGTGGCTCTGCAGCTGTTAAGAAGGAGCTGCGGGATGCGTTTGAGAAGGACAGCACAACCGTCACGCTCAACGAAGAGCTGTACCCTGACATCAATGTCATTACAGGTGAGTATATAGACACACACAACACAAACACAGACACACACGGTGCAAGTTCCTTAGTAAGATTTGTCAAATGATTGTATCTGCAGGCATTCTGAAGGATTATCTGCGTGAGCTGCCGTCTCCGCTCATCACACGGACGCTGTATGAAGTGGTGCTGGAGGCCATGTGTGTGAGACCAGTGTGCAGGAACAACGATACACACAGATCACACAACACCGTCGCACTGCTAGAGTGTTTACCTGAACCAGAGAAGGTACGGTGTCCAAACGCCTGTGGGTGTGTGTGGGTGTCAGTCAGTCTGTCTGTCTATGTCTATGTATGTCCTGTGTGTATGTGTCTTGCTGTTTCTCTAACCCTGTGTGTGTGTCTGAGTTATATATTGTGGGTTTAATTACAATTCACCTATCTATACCTGTCATACCAATTTTTCTTGCTTTTGTGTGTTCGTGTGTGTGTGTGTTTGCGCACTCTCTTTCTCTAGGCCACACTGTCTCTCCTGTTGGATCATCTGAGTCTGGTGGCTTCTTTCAGCGACTGTAATCTAATGACATGTCAGAACCTTGCGGTGTGTTTCGGCCCTGTCCTGCTCACACCAACACAGGACTCGTGGAAAGGGGTGGGGCCAAGCGCTTTCTCATCAGCAGCACCTGGAAGCAGTCTGGGAGGAAAAAGCTTCACACAGCAGAGCATGGAGATGGCCAGCGCTGTGGACTTCAAGCGGCACATCGAGGCTCTGCACTATCTTCTGCAGCTCTGGCCCAGTGAGTGAGACGGATCTTTACATCTTTTTTCACTTAGCGTCTTTCACCACATGCTCCTAAGCCTATATTTTAATAACGCACACAACTGCTTTTTTAATTGATGGCCTGCTTTCAGACCCGGTCAGTGACCTGAGGGTTATTTGCATTCCTTAAACACATCAGGCCTGTCAGCAGTAATGGCTGCCATTTTTAATCCTGCCACATGCCTCATGTGTCTTGTACACAGCTGGACCTTGAGCTTCTCTTTCCAGCTGTGGAAAATTTGTACAGCTCATCAGGTACAAAAAGTGCTCTGTGTGTGTGTGTGTGTGCAGACTTAAGCATTTGTGCTAATGTGATTCTACACATTTTTATTTAAACCAATCAGAACAGTGAAGATAACAGTATTCTATTATCTCAGTTCTTTACTTGTACTAGTTATTGTACAATCGTGCTAATATTAACTAAAACGTTTCCTTTTTTCCAAAAATTCATCTAGTCCCAACAGGAAAAGTGACCGATCAGTCACTCTACCCTTCAGAGGATGAAAAGGCCCCCTCCCCTCCCTCCCAGCGTTGTGCTCAGCGCCCGTCCTTACGCGTAGAGCTGCCTTTACCTCAGGACGTAGCGGTGGTTTCACGCAGGGGGCGTGGCCGTCTGGAGAGCCCACCCTGTAATCGCTACGCCGGGGACTGGAGTGTATGCGGGCGTGACTTTCTGACCAACGACGATGTCGATTATGACGAGGTGGCAGGCAGCGAGAGCGATGAGTTGGAGGAGAAGAAGAAGGACTGGGTGTACACGGACGATTTTGCGCTGGATTTCGATGCACCGTTTACATGCAGACTGAGTCTAAAAGACTTTGATAACCTGATATCGGATCTGGAGCGGGAACTCGCAAAACAAATCAACTTCTGCCTCTGAACACCGGCAGCATTTAAAACCGTGTATCTGCACTGCATTAATACATTTTAGCAGGAAATACAGAAGTGAAATATGCCTCAGATTAAAGCAGCAGTCAGGGCAGATGTTGTTAATCAGCCAAGACATGATGTGCCTCTTAACATGAAATGATTAGTTTGGATTTTACCTACTTAACTTATTTTTGCTCTCAAGCTACAAAGCTAATGTAGCTACGTAACAGACTCTCTAGTTTAGTGCTGTAAAAGAATAAAACCATTTGCAATAATCTCCAAAATTATATTATATTCATCTCACACTTTCTTACATTGCTGGCATTTAGGAGATGCCTTTTATCCAGAGTGACATTTTTTATTCCAGATGAAAAGGTAAGGGCCTTGTTCAGGGGCCCTGCGGTGGCAGCTTAGTGGTGCTGGGAAATGAAACCATGATTATCCAATCAGCAGTCCAACACCTTAAACCACTGAGAAACCACCACCCCTTATACATTTTCAACCATGTTTGTTTTAGGAAAACTTCCCAGACACCCTCATACAGAGCGACTTAGTTTTATCTCTTTTATACAACTGAGCAATAAGGGGTACAGGGCCTTGCTCAGGGGCCCAACAGTGGTAATTAAGTGGTGCTGGGAATCAAACCCTAATCTTCCAATTAGCATTCCAACACTTTAACCACTGGGCTACCGCTTCCCCTGTTTACACTGCTACACTGGAGGCTGTACATTATCCCAGCTTGTTTGATACATTAGCTATAACGTAAGAGGCACCTTAATGTCTTGGCTGATTCAAAACTAAACTATGTAATAATTACAGACAGAATGTTATGTTCTGCTGCTGAAGAAATGCTCTGCAGATACAGGCGGTCATGTGAAGGCTTTAATTGAGAAAGTTGACGACAAGCAGCTTCTTCTGCTTCAGTAAAGTGTGAACTTTATATTTAATAGAATACCCAGACAGAGGTGTGTGTGTATGTGTGTGTGTGTGTGTAAAACTATTCAAAACCTGCAGATCCTCAGAAGCACATAGGTTAGTTTTCATTTAAAGCAAAAACACAACACAGTACATAACTTGTCCAGAGATATAAGTTGGTTTTCTTAGAAGCTTTATGGATCTGATGTCACTGAACTCAAAGTACTATTCAGATCATAATGTTTCTGTTTACCTGAGCTATTTAAAGTCCCAGCATCCTCTCTGCTTTCATGGTCAGGCTTTATAAGTACTGCATTACTGACTGCAGTTGGTACACCATTTCAACCCGACCTTTAATCATTATTAATTAGTTCCTGCAGCGTTTTCCGGCCACTTTAAGTTTTGGAGATGCTTGAAAAAGCGCTTGTTCCAAGACACAGTCTTGTTCATCAATCCAAATATGCAGCTGTACTCTAGAGCTAAGCAGAAAAAAGCATTTTAGTTCATCTGGTTTAAGTCTGAGAGCATCTGAAGTACATGTATAACATGGCACAGATGGGATACCCTTTTTTTTAGGAGGCAGCTGCTTCAACAGGTATTTATTTAATGAGTAGAATATAGAAAGATAATTGGAAAGGTTACTTGTTTTAGGTAAATTCATACAATTTACATGAGCCTTGCTCGAGGGCCCAGCAGAGGCAGCTGCTTATCATAAAATCTTAATTCAGAATCTTCGGATCATTCGACCAACATCTTAACTCCTTTGCTCTTCTTGGCATAAACTGCACTTATAAAAGGCAAAAGATTTCTGACTCGTCAGCATAAACAGGTATACAATTTTCTTCACATTCTGATTGTTTTGTTTCTTTTAGAACACAATAATTTGCTCACACTAACAATTTTTATTAGAAAAAAATCCTTAATATTAACGTTGGGAGGCATCCAAAATCACATGCTTTCCTACTACATAGAATACAAAAAACAGGAGGAGGGAAATTGGTGGCCCCTGAGCAAGGCCCTTCTCCCCCAATTGCTTAGTTGTAAAAATGAGATAAATGTAAGTCATTTTGGTTAAGATCATCTGCCAAATGCTGTAAATGCAGTGTGAAATCACATAGTATGTCTGATGTAATACAGAAGGTCTCTGTCCCAATCTCTATTCCTTCCCTCATGATCAAAATTTAGACTTTAAGACTAACTTAATTTTTTGTCTTGAAATTGTTAAAATTTGATTTTTTTAATCTGCCGCTATTGGAAAATCTCTACACAGCTTTATTTATGCCTATTTCTCCCCTCTTGGAATAAATCTTCCCATTTAGTGTAACCTGCCAGCAGAACCCGGGCCAAATAATGTGTAAAGTTTTCCACTGGGACATTCCGTTACTGGTCTAGTCTTAATGCTTGAGATGCTTTAACCCTTTGGTTTTTGACTTTAGAAACATTGCTGATCTGTTTCCTGTGCCTTTAAACCAATGATGCCCTCATGAAAAAATGACACAATCTTTTCTTTAACGTAAATGTAGTCCTGCAATCAGTCGTTAAAAAGTTTGGTTCTCCCTTAAGATACACGGTCCACCAAACTACCGGAATATTCAGTATTTAAGGGAAACCGTGTTATTGCTTTCCGTTTAGAAGGATTAATTACTTAATTTGCACAGATCACTTTGAATAACGTGCTAATAAATTCGCAGTATTATTGCAAGCACAATCTGGATCAGCTAATAGGGACACACTCATACACACTTCAAAAAAAAAAACGTCCACGTTCAAAGACACGTTTAATGGTTCTTTTGCACTTCTGTATTTTGTATATGGACATATATATATATATATAAAATATGATGTTGCTGCTTAGTTGGTTGAGTGCGGTGCACGGTGTTTCCGTTGCTGGTGTAGCGCTGCATTTTTAACATTTCAGCACGGTACATGTTTATCTGACTGTGATTTTAGTTATAAAAATAAAAAAAAAGAGTGAAAAAAGGATGGGGGAATTTAAGGCCATTACCGAGCGTGGAATTGCTCATTATGCAACAATGTTGTCATTGTTTTATTCTGTTTGATTTTGTTTTATACAGTATTAGTTTATATTGCACATTTACAGCAAGCACTTATTTTTTCTGTGTATAATGCATACAAGTACCAGTGTAAAAAAACTTCCTAATTTGGTACCTCTATAGTACCCAGCAGTGTTAACCAAATACAAACAAAAGCACAGTATTATAAGCCATAATAATTTAAGCAGTATTGTAACATTGGTGGACTTTTATTTGATGTGTTCTATAATAAATTTTATGTGACTGTTTATTTGACTTATAGTGAGGGGATTTTGCTCATTTTGTGTGTTTGTCCACTAACAAAGAAATAATCAGTCTATAATTTTAATGGTGGGTTTATCCTAATGGAAACAGAGAAACAGAACAACAAAAAAAAACATCCAGAAAAACAAATTTAAAAAAAAGTTATGAATTGATTTGGAATTTAATGAGGGAAATAATTATTCGACAATACCAAACTTAGTACTTGTAGTTAGCCACCAGGTTTACACACATCTCTGGAGGGATTTTGTCCCACTCCTTTTTGCAGTTTTTTTCCAAATCATAACGGTTTCTCTGATGACATTTGGCAATTCGAACCTTCAGCTGTTTTTACAGATTTCATATTGAATTAAGTTCTGGAGACTGACTAGGCCACTTTAGCACCATAATGTTCTTCTTCTTCTCAAGCCACTTCTTTGTTCATTTTTTCCATTTGCGAATAATTACACCAATTATTGTCACATTCTCACTAAGTGGCTTGGCGGTGGTCCCATAGCCAATTCCAGCCTTGACATCAGATCTGTCAACTCTGAGCTCTGAGCTTGGACAGGTCTTGGTGAAGAGTCTGGAATCTGATTGATTGTTTCTGTGGACAGGTGCCT
This sequence comes from Bagarius yarrelli, assembly GCA_005784505.1. Taxonomy (NCBI): domain Eukaryota; kingdom Metazoa; phylum Chordata; class Actinopteri; order Siluriformes; family Sisoridae; genus Bagarius; species Bagarius yarrelli. Next base: position 1,287,652 of record VCAZ01000025.1, on the reverse strand, counting down.
TTTATACAGATAACGAGCTAATATTACGAACACTCGAGAGTGCCAACAACTGAACAATGTCAGAATTCACACTCCATGTTGCAGGTTGTTCTGTCCACTAGGCGCGTAATCGATTGCAAGTAAATACAGTTAGTGAATACACAACAAAAGAACACAAGATGTAGGAAATCACCGTATCACCATGATAACACAAGTAATGACTATATATTAATGTGTATTCATCTATGTTGTGTATTTATAAATGTTTTCTATTCATTCTACTATATTTCCTTTTTTTATGTGATTACATTTCATGCATTTTGTTGATATCAAAGGGGGAAAACTATTTTATCAACATAATCATTACAAATATAAAACACGCACGCACGCTTAATGTTTTACCCTGGGACGAAGCGCATGTTTGATGTGGAAACGGATGGCAGATCGCCCCCGTCTGGCCGTGTGGCGCCTTGCACCCATTTTACGCGTCAAACAGAATTTATCATAGCTTTTTCTCGTTGTTCCTCTTTAAAATAAATTGTATAAACAATTTAAAATAATAACTATAATAGTAAATTTCAAATATATAATTAGATAATTATAATTAAAAAAAAACGAATAATATATATGTTCTCAATCATTCTGGAGATCAGACTGAGCATAACATTTGACTATGTCCTTTCATTTCATCCTAAAAAATGATAAAATAGCTTATGATAATTAAGCTTCATGTCATGCTCATCCCCAACACACACAATCACACTCTGGATACCATTACTTTTGTTTTACGCCAATTTTATTTGGGGGGCCCCTACGATACCTCCAATAGGATTAATTATTCTCAATCATTGACAGTGAAGGAAAGTAACCAACTACAAATACTTTTGATACAGTACTTCAGCCAGGAAAAGAGTTTGTTTGCTACTTCTAGACCAGTGCATGCCAGCCGTAATGCTGGCTTACAGCCTATGAATGTATGATGTATTTAATTTAAATTGTTTGTGTTTTTGTCATGTTATTAGATAAATATTGGTTCTGATCTGCTCCAGATTATGTAGGTGGCACAGTTGCGGTGGTAGTGTAGAGGTTTAGAGTTTTCTTAACTGCGACTCTTGCATTAACACCCTCAATACATGAAATGTCTCTCTCTCTCTGTAATGCCAGGCCGTGTTATATGGTATAGTACTGATGGTTTCTAAGAGGTGTATCATTTGGGTAAGTTCCCACTGAAGGCCCAGGTGCCAAATACACCGCCCGCCACTGTGTTATATCAACATGTAGATTTTAGTTCTAAAGTAAGGCAAAAATTCTACATTCCTATAAAATATCTTTCTTTAAAAACTTCAATGGTGAGCCAATTTAAAATGAAGGGTTAGCAGAGGACATCTACACTAAGAGTAGAAAGCTTTTTCAAAGCTTATTAGCCATTACAGACCTGGTGTACTTCAGTACTCAATTCGGTGCATTTCAAGTTCCTTTTAGTAAAATGACCTCAAATTAAAAAAAAAATAAAAAAATAAAAGATGACATTGAATATCAATCAACCATATATAAAGTAAAAAGATTGAAGCCAATAAAAAGGTTGGAAACTCAGCTGCTGTTCAGTTTAAGAAGTTCTGAGAAAATCAGAAGGAAAGCCACAGGCACAAAGATCAGGTAAAAAATTAAAAGAAATTTAAAGCATAAGTGTTCTTCTAAAACCCCAGGTGGAGTAGCTCAAGTGCCCTGTGAGGGAGCTTTAAAGGACACAAAGTCTATCTAAAAGTGCTATATGGCATTTTTTTATATTCTGACCAGATGCCATGGTGTTGTTCCACTTTGCTTAACGTTGGTAGAACATTATTTTAGGCTTATTAAATGATTATTTAATAGTGTTGTTCTAAAAAAATGTTTTTTCCAACATTTTAAGAATTATAAGAATTTTTATAATGAAAGACTCCATGAAAACAAACAGGAAAATTAAGTACATAATCAATCATGTATGCACTTTTCTTGCTAGAGTCAAATAAATAAAATGCACTGCCGGTCAAAGCATTGCAGTAGGACAGATTTTAACAGCATAACTTATTTTGTACCCCACAGAGTCACAGTTTAATAAGCGTTCAAAAAAACATGACGCAGAAAAAAGGCAATGCAGAAAGAATGCTTTTTTATTTTTAAGCCCATAAACCGAAGGAGCGTATAATTATTATAATTATATAATTATTAAATATTTCATGGTAAATGTAACACAAAAGGTAATACTTTAAAATCGAATTTATTCTGGGTGCTTTTAGAAATACTTGAAATAAAAAAAAATTACCAGTCAAAACAGGATATTTTTTTTATCTTATACAAGTAAAATAAATCTTTTAAAGCAAACGTTATGAATAAAATAATAATAATGAATATGAAACTGTATGAAACAAAATTAATACTATACAATTTACTATACGAATATATTTTAAACGCAAGATTTAAAATGAAAATGTCAGGCTCAAATCCCATGCTTTTAAAACGTTTACACATACATACACATATGGACAAATATAAATGCAATTAATTAAATTTAATTCAACAGCTCTATATTTGTCACCCATCTTTCTTCGGGAACTTAATGCGCATGTTTTTAAACCACTTCTTCTTCTGTTACCTTCTTTGTCACGTGTCTTGGGTCATTGTTCTGCTGGAATGCCAATCAACCACCCGTTTTCAATGCCCTGGCTGAGTGAAGGAGGTTCTTACCCAAGATTTTACGGTACATGACAATTCCATCCATTGTTCCTTTGATGCAGTGAAGTTGTCACCTCCAAAGCCAGCAGTTAAAGTAATAAAGAAGTTGTTTAAGACAGTAGATGTTATAAGTAATTAAGAGCATTTTAAAATCTATTTGATGGGTAATAGAGTGTTGGTATAAGTACTAAAGTAACAAAATGTAAACAATTTTATGATTTTAAAATAAAGCTTGAAATATGGTATCTGTCAATTTACAGTTTTACTTTTAATCACAGCCAAATAGGCATCTTTCTGTGAAGCTGCTTTGTTGCAATGTCGAGAAAAACAGTTTAAATAGCAAACCAGCCAACATCCTTATCGCTAATAAGGTCTATGTATGGATGACCAGAGAATATGGTTGAGAATAAGAAAGAGAGGAGTTCAGTGCATTTACATTCACAGCATCTGGCAGACGCTTTTATTTACATTTATCCAATGCACATTACATTGATCTTTTATACACAGCTGAGCAATTGGGGTTTTGTGACGCTGGGAATTAAACCCATTCTTCCAATTAGCAGTCCAACACAATCACAATCACTGCACGACCACTTTTCTCCTGTTTTTGGTGTATTATTTTCTCAAACTCACTTCTGCCCTTATTTTATCTGTCTAATCCTCTGATTGGCTAAAGGTGTGTGTTTACACTTGTATTTTGGTTTGTTTGGTTTATTTGGTCTAAACCAAAAAGGAAAATGATACAACTTAGTGTTCATATTTGCATTTTTGGGCATAGCAATATGTAATTGGTCGCCATTTGGAATGTAATATTTTGATCAGAAATGATGCAGTGTACTGGATTAAACTGTTGATGAATATATGGTTTTACTTTTACCAGCTGAGAACCCACGAGGAGCTCCTAAAATGTTCAGGGCCAGGATTTCTTCCGTTGTATAGAGAAACAAGGTTTTCAACGACTTTTTCAACACAGGTTTTTCGATGAGATGAACCAGATGAAAATTCGGTCCTTTTCAATTAAAGCAATATGATCAGAATTGCATTTGCGTCGCACAGTGTGACATCACATCTTGTTTTTGATCTAATTAAATATCTTTTTATCAGTCTCGATTCGCTTGTTCGGTGCGCACCAGGGTCTGGATGTCAGTGTTCACACTTACTTAAATAAAGAGTATTAATCAAGCAATTGCACCATAGTTTATTTTAATTAAACCAAACTTGACGAGTGTTAACACACCCGGAGATCTCTAAAATTCTGGCTTCTTTTTTCATTCAATAATAGTAACAATGCCGTCCACAAGAACTTCACCATAATTGCTATTTGCCTCATGAAAGCTTTCTAACATGTTACAGTGATTTTTATTTAATCCAAAAATTGCAATTATGTTTTTTGTGTCATCCTGTGGACCAAGTAGCCACAGACGTCATTTTTATTATCATAAATTTGAGCACGTTATTCATGTTTTTTTAAACTCTTTTGCCCAATCGAATTTTAATCTTAAGCATCCAATTAATGCATAAATTATATAATTATTTTATAATTATTATTATGAAGCTATTCAAGTTTAGGTTATTTAGTCGTTATCGTTTGACAGATTCTTTTGTTTGTCCAATGTGTTACAGTCAAAGAAAGCAGATGAAAAAGTATGAGTTATAGGGTTTAATAGGCACCTATGTAATGTCACAACAAAAACACAAGAAAGAATCATTGATTATACAACGCAATATTAAGAATAATAACAAATACACATACCTGTTAAAATATACAACCCTATAACCAAAACATGAGAAAGAATGTTCACAAAGAATTCATTTACTTTTTAACAATTACACCCTTAATGATACAACACAATATCAAGAATAATGACTAATACACATACCTGTTAAAATATACAACCCTATAACCAAAACATGAGAAAGAATGTTCACAAAGATGACTAATACACATACCTGTTAAAATATACAACACTAACACCAAAACAAACATATTGAAGAATAGCTTCTACCCTCAGGCAGATGCCTAAATGCATAATTCTCTTTCTTTTCCCCCAATACATCACCACACTGCATTATCACATTTTTCACTACCTCACTGCGCTACCTCAGTGTAATTACATTCTTATATTTAATTGTGTATTTGATGTGCCTTTGTCTCGAATGTTACTGTCTGTTATAATGTCTACTTGTCTTGCAAAAACTGAAAAAAAAAAAATCATGTTTCATACCTGCTTAACTGAAGAGCTGCTAAACTGCATTTCATTTGTTTCTACAGTAAAGTTCTATTCTATTCTATTCTATTTACACAATTTCCTAAATAGTACAGATATTTGGCTTGACTAGTTTTAAACTAAATATAACTGTTTTAAAGTATACAAACTACCTGCCCAAATCATACTTTACATTATACTCAGTATAACAAAAAAAATGCCTTTACACATAACATCAACAGCATTTTTGGACTACCTCAGTGAGAATACTAAACACTGAAACTTTGACCTATGCATACATATTCACATCACTAAGAAAGACACATTAATTGCATTATAGATCAACAGACATTAAAAGCGTTTCTATAAAGAATTCACATTGTTCATAATTTAGGTTAACTTAAATAGTTTTTTAATCTTTTTTGACAAAGAAAGGCAGCCCAGTGCCTCACGGACCTCAATATTTCTGATACCATATGCCACTGGATTGACACATGGTGGAATCAAAACCAATATTACCATAAAGAGCGGATTGTCCACATTCTTCACACACATACTGATTAATTTAATTATGCTTGGTAACAACTGCAGCAAAAAGATGACAAAGTAGAAAAAAATAGTAGATCTGGTACGGGCGTTGTCCTGCTGGTACCTTTGCTGCATCTGCCGAGCTTCCAGATACATACGTCCGTAGCAGAATGTGAACATAAGAAGGCAGAATAAAAGCACAGATGCAATATATATTTTGTTGAATGTCTCAAAATGTTCTGACTGCTCCAGCTGGGCTTGCACAACTTCAGGCTCACACACGAACCCGGGAATGATATGACCAAATCTTGCTCCGCCCATCAGTAGCAGGACAGTTGATGTCCCAGCACCAGCAACAGCGAAAAGCCAGATGAGAATAATACAACTATACAGTCGCATGTCAGTCATGATGACCAGGTATTGGATGCCGTGACAGGTGTATATGTAACGCTCCAAAGCCATAAAAGCGGAGGTCAGAAGTGAATTAAAATTAGCCACCATCATCATGAAGTACTGTACCACACATCTCATGCTGAAGTGCAGAGTTTCCCGTCGCAGCAAGCAGTAAAGCGCTGGAAAACCGACTGACAGAGTAAGCAGCAAATCACTTACAGTCAGATTTTTCAGCAGCATGTAACGTGGATTCCAGGAAAGATCTTCAGACTTTTTTATTCCCAAAAACAAACACAAATTAAAAACAAGGGAAAAAGTGAAAAGTGGCATAATTGCTGTTATTGAGATTTTCCTCAAATCCTCATTCTGAACAATGCTCCAAAAGAGGCAAGTTGTTCCTTCTGAGCTCCAGTTACCAGCACTCGGAGATTCTATGTAGGAGCCTGATGAAAAATTACTGCAGTTAGTTTGTTCCTTCTGTGAAAGAAACATGTTTTGGGCAGTTCTTTTTGTTTGTTGCTGTTTCCAGAAATAAAGAAAAAACAATCTATGTTACTGGAGACCTGGTTGAGACTTAAACTGTTAGGACAAAAGTAGTTTGTGAAGTGCTAAAGGTGCAGATCTTTTATTTATCCATCTCCTGACTCACAAGTGATGCGATCATCTCCTAGCAACTAGACGCTGCTGGTGGAAGAGGGGAGGGATTACTGCCTTTTTCTATAATTATGGTTCAAATGAATTGCTTGTAGAAAAATAATATTTCATATTGTTAGTAATTTACAATACTATTTATTAGTAATAGTTTATTACTGATTATTTAAAATTGTACACTTTTATTGAATCATTTAATCTTTTAATGAAATATAAAGCATAAGTAGGTTTTATTTTGATTGCTTTTGCAATTACAAGACTATTATTTTGTATATGTTTTTATTAATTCTGTTCAAGTTTGTTTTATTTGTTTGGCGCTTTTTACAGTGGTGATTGTCACAAAGCAGCTGTGAACCCATCCTCATTTGGTAGCAGGAATTAAGTGGTTACACTGTGTGTGTGAAAGCAACCTAAATCAAGTCCTTAAAGAACAGCTGGAATGTCTTTATGTCAGAGTAGGACGTCCACACTAGTGATGTAATTAACAAGTGGAGCGGGTCAAAGGGAAGGGTCTGACAGGTCCGGAGTGGAGATGGGGTCTGGATCACTGGCAGCTTGATTGTGGCTGACAAGCTTGACAGTGAGAGAGAGAGAGAGAGAGAGAGAGAGAGAGAGAGAGAGAGAGAGAGAGAGAGAGAGAGAGAGAGAGAGAGAGAGAGAGAGAGAGAGAGAGAGAGAGAGAGAGAGAGAGAGAGAGAGAGAGAGAGAGAGAGAGAGAGAGAGAGAGAGAGAGAGAGGACAAAAAAAGAAGGAAAACAGTTAAGTGACATTGTAATTACAGTGTATGGCGTGATTAAGTATTTAATGTAGAGTGCAAGGATGGACTCCGGCAAGACTATGACAGCATAACTAAAAGGAGAACCAGAGGGAAACACAGACATGAGGGCTCCCTGATATGTTAAGCAACCAGCCGCTTTCATCATCATCAACACCGTGATTAATAAGCGAGGAAAAAACAGCATCTAAATATACCAGATGAGTCCCCCGATCTGCTCCTTTATCTAAGGTAAAGTTATACAAAATGCTTGACTTATTGATTAAATAAGTATGTTTTTAACCTGGACTTAAACACTGAGACTGTGTCTGATTCTTGAATATACATAGGGATTCCATAGCTTTGGGGCCCTGTAAGAAAAGGCTCTGCCCCTGCTGTAGTTTTTATAATACGCGGTACTGACAGGAAGCCTGCATCCTTTGACCGAAGTAGGCATGGCGGCAGTTAGAACACTAGAAGTTCACTTAGGTACTACGGGGTGAGACCATTTAGGTGAATAAGACAGGCATGATGTGCTCATATCTTTTAGTTTTAGTGAGTGACTTTCGCTGTTGCGTTCTGACATAACTAAAGTTTATTAATGCACCTGATAGAACATCCAGACAGTAAAGCGTTACAATAATCCAGCCTGGATGTAATAAACGCATAAACTAATTTTCCTGCATTATTTACTGACAAAATATTTTTTTTATTTTAGTGATATTTCGCTATCGCGAGATGATAGAACGCTATCCTGGTAGTATTAACGACATAGACTTCAAACAAGAGATTAGAGTCTATAATCACACCCAGGACGTTTACTGTTGCACTTGGTAAAACAGAAAAACTGTCTAGGGGGTTAAAAGCATGCATATTAATCACCATTTAAATCTACGAACCGATAGCAAACGGTAAATAGGACCTGGCTAGGCTTTTTTTTTTTTATTATTATTTTATCATTATTAGCTACATTATTTACTGTCCTGCATTTCTAACAGTCCGCGCCCCACTTTAACCATTACATGTCACACTGTTTGCCTCCTTGGTTCATCCCCTCGGGTTTCACGGTCACCGCCAGCAGGAGGGTCCGATTTAAGGTTTGCCATGTGACGTGAAATGTATAATAATAAATACAAGTGGCGCGCAAAGGGCACAGAGGCGGCAGCGGAACGCGCAGGTTACACACACACACACACACGCACACAAGTTCAGTTGTGTAGCATCTGAGAGACAAGAGTCAGGAAGTTTTATCAGATAATTCAGTAAGGATGACTACAATAATGACGATAAAACAAACGGAGACGCAATACAATAACGGTTACATGCAGGAGGAGTACATGCTGCAGGAGGATGAGTGGGACCGCGACCTGCTGCTCGACCCCGCCTGGGAGAAACAACAGCGCAAGGTGCGAGTCGCTATAACCTGTGTGTGTGTGTGTGTGTGTGTGTGTGTGAGAGAGAGAGAGAGAGAGAGAGAGAGAGAGAGAGAGAGAGAGAAATAAATGACGACGGTTTTGAATTTTGGAAAATATTATAATTGGCGTCTGGCATTTAACTAGTGGTAGCTCAGTGGTGGACTGCTGATCAGAAGATGATGAGATCAAGTCCCAGCACCACTCAACCATTAAAGTATGACTTTTTGAACATTAGTACAAGCAATTATACACTTAATAATTGAGTGGATACATAAGCGAAATTATTCTATTTCTGTAGGAAGCACAGTCTAATCACTGATGCATTGTTTCCATCTCAAACCTGTTTTGCTGATTTTTTATTTTTTTCTCAGACTTGATTTGGTCACAGACCTGACGATAATGGTCTTGAGTACATACTGTGTGAGGCTACACTCTGATTAATAGCTCTAATTGTATTATTAAATAAATCAAACAATACATACATTATCTACATTATGCAAGTGCTGTGCTGTGTGTGTGTGTGTTCTGTGTTGTCTAACAATAGAGCCCTGTAAAAGCTTTCTCACTGTGCCATCCCGGCAATGTGCACACCGCAAAGACTGTCAGCATTGAACGCAACAGCAACTAATTATAACCTTTGAGAACGAGGCCTTCTGTCCATTTCTATAGAGTGTCACCTTCCATTAGGCATGATCACACACACACACAGGCATTTTTTACATCAGGAGTTTAATAGTCAGAAAGTGTGTGAGTGAGTTCAAATGTAGCACCTGTTTGCCATTTGTACCTTAAGTCTAGTGACTCCAAAGGACTGTCTGGATTGTGAACTAATACATCTCATCTGTAAACAGAGAAGCCTAAAATATAAACCTGGTTAAGGTGTTAGATTGCTAATTAGAAGATCGGGGTTCGATTTCCAGCACCAACAAGTTGCCACCGCTGAGGCCCTAAGCAAGGCCCTTAACCCCTAATTGCTATATTTGTATAAAAGAGATTTTGTAAACATTGTAAAGGATATCTTTCCTTTTTTTCTATTTGTTTCTTAATGTTCTAAATGTTCTAACCTTACTGTTTTAAAGATTTTATAAATATTTAATATAGTTTTATTTTAAAGTAACTGCTTGAAATGAACACGATGCAACCCAAAATGTTCCAGATAATTTTATATTTCAATTTTATGCTTTCTTTGTAGCAGCTACATTAGAAGGGCAAAAGTCACATGGTTAACTGGAAGACAATATAAGAGCTAAGATATATTGCAGGATATTGCATGCATATAAAATAAAACGTACTTGACATGTTATATATAGTGCTCACATTTTCTCCATTTATAGCACCTTAAATGTTATTTTGAGGTATTAAAATACAACCCAAAGGGTGAAATCTAAAATGTTGATTGACAAACACTTTTCTTAGATGGCATGCAAGGCCAGGGCTGCAAGCCTGGAACAAATTTTAGCAGGAGGGACAATTTATTACAATAATGACACACAACACAGCTGACAATGACAAGACAAATGTGTTGCCCTACTCAATAATTATATATATGATTATAGTATAGAATAATAAATAGTTTAGTATAGTATTTTTTATGTATATTACACTTATTTATATTTTACTGGTGTAGCATTAAAAAAAACATGATTTTATTGACAATTTTATTTTGCTTTTTTTTTTTTTTTTTAATTTTATTTTAAAACCAGTGTCTAGAAAATCTGATACCTCGTAATATCACACACCTGGGAAACTCACTTTATGTCTAATATTCCTTTTGTAGGAAAAATCTTATTCATTAGTTTTCTGAATAACTTCATTTAAAAGACATAAGGTGTTGTTAATGAAAACGTAAAATGTTAATAATTTTTAAATTAATTCTAATACATTAAAAAAAATTGTCTCTCTGGTTGTCTATCTATCAATCTATCTATCTATTATTTTGACAACCACAAACCTGAATGTATTTCTATGTTAGGATGTCATATTTAATGTTTAATGTTAATTCTGTGTAATAGACCAACATGAAGTAGCACATAATTGTGAAGTGGCACCTAAATTATATATGTTTTTATTTGTATTTTTTTTTTAAACAAATAACAATCTGAAAAGTGTGGCGTGCATGTGCATTCAGCCCCCCTGTACTCTGATCACTCTGTCATTGTTTTATGTTTATGTTTAATGTATGTTTCTTGTTCTTTCTTGTTCATGTTTGTTGCATGTTTAATGTTATGTTTAATGTTCTATGTTTATGTACGATGTTTTCGTACAATGTTTATTTATACTGTTTTGTTCATGTTTTATGTTTATGTTTTTTGTTCATGGTTATATTGCGTTAATAATTTTCATGCCTTTGTTTACTTCCTGTTTTGTCCTTGTCCTGTGATCCTTGTTTGCCTTGTGTTCCTGTCACATGATATCCCTGTCCATGTGTCTTGTTTTTAATGATTCTTTGTTCCTTATTGTTTTTTAGCTGTTTCTTGTTTAGTTACCGTGTTTCTTTTTTTTGTGTGTGTGTGTGTGTGTGTGTGTGTGTGTGTATATATAGCCCCTTTGTCACCTTGTGTCTTTTGGGGTTATTGAACTACTGTGGTGAGTCTGTTAATGTCCTTGCTCATGCTAAGCCAAGTTAATGCAAGCTGCATTTCATGTCAAGCTAGTAAGGTTTAAGTTGAGTTAAGTTGTTCATCCAGAGTTTTCACTTTGCAAATAAACGTCTGTTCTGTGAAGGCCTCAGTGGTTTAATTTAATCTTAATAAGCCTTGAAAACAGGTACTTTTCTGTTGGATGCGGGGTCTAAAATTATAAGGTCATCAGGTTTTATCCAGAGTGACTTAAGTAATTAGCTATCGAGGGCCTTACTCAGGGACAAAACACTTATGTATGTCGCTCTGTATAAAAAATGTAAATGTACCTTAACTCCTTAACCTGAGTTCATATGTGTCTTAAGGAAATTCTTGAAATTTCTGTTAACTATAAAGCTTTTTTTGCTTACTCTGTTTGTGTGTCTCAGACTTTTACTGCATGGTGCAACTCACACCTGCGTAAAGCCGGGACTCAGATCGATAACATAGAGGAGGATTTTCGAAATGGACTCAAGTTGATGCTTCTTCTGGAAGTCATTTCTGGTATTGAGACAGAAGTTTTGACTTTTATATCATATATATATATATATATATATATATATATATAATATATATCATATATATAAGCATAAATAAAAATATTCAACTTCATTGTCACTGTGCAAGGTACATGTACAGAGCCAATAAAATGCATCTTTTGCATATCTCATCTTAGTAAGTTGGGGTCAGAGCGCAGGGTCAGCTATAATACATATAATGTATATATTAAGTATAATGTGCAGCATTTTTTTGGAGATCAGACGACTCCACATGTTAACGCACTTGGTAGAGTGCATGTCTGACTAGCTATCGAACGAGACACGAGTTGCTGGGCGGATGTTACGGCGTTCACTGTGGCATTTGTGCACGAATCTGAGGGTGGCTCGTAACCCGACTCAAAGCAAAAAATCGTCCGAGAGACGGCTCATATCTCAAAAAACCTGTTAGTTGGGACACTCGTAAGTCAAAGGAGCACTGTATATATACATAAAAATAATGATTCTGAAATGAAATAATGACACTGAAATGACACATACAGTGAGTTAAAGTAAAGTTTTGTTATGGAATTCTTTCATTTTTAATTCTTTTCTAATTTAATACAGCAATTTTAATACAAAAAAAAATTACTGTAAATAATAATAATAATCGGGCAGCAGGGTGGCTTAGTGGTAAGAACTTCTGCCTCACAGCAAAAAGGTCCCGGATTTCGATTCCCGGGCAGGGGTCTTTCTGTGTGGAGTTTGCATGTTGTCCCCGTGCTAGCATGGGTTTACTCTGGGTTCTCCAGTTTCCTCCCACAGTCCAAAAAAACATATATGTTAGGTTGATTAGTGATACTAAATTGCCCGTAGGAGTGAGTGTGAGTGTGTGTGTGGCCCTGTGATGGTCTGGCGACCTCTTCAGGGTGGCCCCCCCTCCTGCCTTTCGCCCTATCAGTAACAGCTGGGGAAAGACTCCAGCAGATCCCTGTGAACCCAAATTAGGGAATGAGTGGGGAAGATAAATAAATGAATGAATGAATAATAATAATCATTATTATTTTAATAATTAATAATAGTACTGTATGTAAGCAATTGGTTTTAGACTATTTAATTTACAGTATATTCTATCATTTACACATGTATGAAGATCTAATACATATTTATGATTATGTGTATGTATTAGGTCTGAATTCAAATCCTACAAATGTCCAGTAAGGTCCCCTTTATTTTACAGAATTAAATATTAGAATAGTGTGTTGATACAAGGACAATAGAAAACACTCACTAAAACACTTCAGCTAAGACGCTCAATGACACACATTTCTCACATTTAAATGAATTATTATTCAGGTTTTACTATTATAAGTAAATATATTCTAATAGTTCTGCATGAGGTTTGGATAAAAAAAAATCAGACACTGAGTGAAAAAATTGCTGTTTTTGTCTTTAGGAGAACGGCTTCCTAAACCAGACAGAGGGAAAATGCGATTTCATAAAATAGCCAATGTAAACAAAGCTCTGGAGTACATTACAAGTAAAGGGGTAAAGCTGGTGTCCATCGGAGCAGAAGGTAATAAACAGTATTTAATGACCATGTTTTATCTTTCCAGAGTTTTTAAAACACTTTGTATTGTAACTTAATAATAGCTTTTGAATCAGATATACTGACTATCAATACTTTCCAACTGGACAGACAGAGAAACAGAGTATAATAATGTTAAACGTATTTGTTTAGCTGTTGGCCAGAAAATCGAATAGTTTTTATTTATCTGGGCCTAAAAACAAAGAATTCATAAGTATAACTGACAGTTAACACAAGATAGGAAAGTGGTAGCTCAGTGGACTACTAATTAGAATATCTGGGTTCGATTCCTAACACCACAGAATTACCTTGGGCCCCTGAGCAAGGCTTTTAACCCCTAATTGCTTAGTTTTATAAATGAAATAAATACTCTGGATAAGAGCGCCTGCCAAATACTAGAAATGTAAAAGTAGATATAAAACAGTAAATACTACTATGGCAAATAAATACATAGACACGTGTACGTGGGTAAAGCAATTAAGATAAATGTGTTTACATGTTTTCAGAGATTGTCGATGGAAATGTAAAGATGACTTTGGGAATGATCTGGACCATTATCCTCCGCTTCGCCATTCAGGACATCTCGGTAGAAGGTACAGAATGATAAAAAAAAGCTTGAAGTAAAAAAAAATTGTGTTCCATTAATAAAGCAAAACATAAATAAAGAAATAATTCCATTAAACTAATAGTTACAATTTAGACACATGAATCATTTGTAGCTGGTAGTTACATGTGATTTATTTCAGAAACCTCTGCTAAAGAAGGCCTGCTGCTGTGGTGCCAGAGAAAGACAGCTCCGTACAGAAACGTCAACGTACAAAACTTCCACTGCAGGTGAGAGATGATGCCAATATCTAACAAGCTAGAATTGTTTTTCATCTTCAAAAAAGCAAAAAAAATTTCAGATCCACGTCTTTATATTTACGTTGGTTTGCAAAGTAAGATAATAGACAGCTTTTTAACTGTACTTTTACTGACATTGTTAGTAAAGTAAATGACGTAGAAAGTATTTTGTAAATGACATAACAACAAGTAATGTAGTTAAAAAATAAAAAAGTACACTGCAAAACATGTTAAATAAGCTAGAAAAACGTAAAAAAATTAAAATGATTTTATTAAATTTTCAGACTTTATTAGTTTTATGTTTGTTAAATTTAAAAATTATATACATTATCTGCCTTAAAAAAAACAATCAAATTTAAAGCTTACTGTAATGAAGGGCTCAGAAAAGGATCCATTTGCAGGTAAGTAGTTTTATTAACAACACAAAGACAGTTCATAAACAAAGTCAGAAGGCAGGCATAATTTGGTACAAGGTAATCCACAGAAACAAAACAGATGAATTCAGAAACGTGAGACAGAAAGCAAAACAGGCAAAGATCAAAAACCAGAAAATCAGTCCGAACATGAATCGCTAGGAAAGACAGACAATACTTTGCGTAATGCTAACACTAGATTAAATACCTAATGACTCAAAAGAGGAAACAGAGGCAGGGAATTTGCGCTAGTATTCAGGTGACGGCGCCCTCTGGTGGTGGGAGGGAGAAAATGATACAATATCCCCCCTCCTACGAACGCCTCCAGACGTGGAGCTGGGTGTTCTGGATGTGCGGCGTGAAAGTCTTGAGTGAGGGTAGGATCGAGTATGTCATGACCCAAGAGCGTTCCTCGAGGACCAGATATTCCAGTACACCTCTCCCTCTCTTAGAATCGAGAATCTCATGGACCTTATAGGCCGGTGCTCCCTCCACTCCAATAGGGGCTGGCGATGCTGCTGCCCAAGGGTCTGGGTTTTGATCAATGTGATGTGGCTTCAGTAGGGATACGTGAAACAAAGGAGGGATACGAAGGAGGGCTCCAGCCGATACGTAACATGGTTGATCTGGCGCAGCACATTTTATGACCTTATAATTTCAGACCCTGCTGGTGCATCCAACTGAAAAGGACCCACTTACTGGGGACTCAACTTTTTGCAGGGCAGGCAGAGCCGCAGGTCCTGCTGGATACCCAAACCATTTGTCCCGGTTGATATTCTGGATGGGGACGTCTCCGCCATCCAGTGACCAGGTATCCACTTTGTTGTGACAGTACGGCCCCCACCCCACAGTCAAAGGCATCCACCTCCACCATGAAGGGTAACGTGGGATCAGGGTGTTGTAGGATGGGAGCAGTCGTAAATTTCTCCTTACGTTGGTTGAAGGCCGAAATGGCCGCCGCTGTTCACTGAAGCCTGGTGGGTTTACCCTTGAGCATAGACGTGAGAGGTGCGGCAGTGATACTGTAATTTCTGATGAAGCGGCGGTAAAAATTCGCTAAACCCAAAAATCGCTGAAGCTCCTTAACTGTTTTAGGGAGAGGCCATTCAGTGACAGCTTCCACCTTTTTTTATCCATTGCCACGCCCTGGGAACTGATATGGTAGCCCAGGAAAAAAAATTTGGCTTTGATAAATTTCACATTTTTCGGCTTTTAAAAACAAATTATGCCTAAACAGTCGCTGTATAATGGTGCGAACCTGAACACCATGCTGTGAGATGTTGGGGGAGTGGACGATAATGTCATCTATATAGACGATTACACAGATGTTCAGGAGGTCACAAAGAATATCGCTGAAATACAGCAGGAGTGTTAGACAGTTCATAAGGCATGACCAAGTATTCGTAGTGACCTCTAGTTGTGATAAACACTGTCTTCCACTCATCCCTCTCCCGTATACGAATGAAATTGTAGGCGCTGCCTAGGGCAAGTTTATTAAAGATTTTGGCTTCCTGGAGTTGTTCCAGAGCCGCAGGTACAAGCGTTATTTCACTGTAACCTCATTTACAGAGTGGTAATCAATACACAGGCGCAATGTGCCATTTTCTTTTCAACATAGACGAGACCTGATGCAGCTAGGAAAGTGGAAATGCGAATGAACCCCTGAGCTAGCGCCTCATCGATATACTGCTTCATGGCTTTAGTCTCTGGTTGTGATAGCGGATAGACTTCACTTTTGGGGGGGATAGCATGAGACAGGAGGTCTTTGACGGACGGTGCAGAAGGAAGCTCACAGACTTTGCTCTTGCTTAACACCTCCATCAGATCGTGATACTCTAGAGGAATTGCAGCGGGCTCCGGGTTTACTGGCTGCTCCACTTGAGTGCCGAGACATGGCATGGTGCATATTCATGAGAGACAATGATCATGACAGTATGAGGACCAGTGCGTAATGTACTTGTCGGTCCATGATATGGTGGGATTGTGAGTCTGTAGCTATGGAAATCCAAGAATGATGAGGTTTTTGGGTTATGAGATGATGTGAGGGGAGATTGTCTCGGTATGCATGGCTCCCACTCGGAGAGTGATGGAACTGAATGGCATATTCCGCTGCAGCCTGTTCGTCTTGGCGCAGCCTGATGAGCTGAGAAGGCTCATCCAGCCCCTCACTGGATATTCAAACATCTCCGGTAATTGAGTCAAAAAGTACTCAACAGACGTTTGAACACGTGTGTCTGAAACCCAGACTGCAGCCGCCCAATCTAACGTTCTTCCCCAAAAAAGTGATAATAAACAGGCACACTTCTTACTGTTAGTAGAGAAAGTGCTAGGTTGGCTCTGGAAGTAAAGTTGGCATTAGCGACAGAAACCTCTGCAGCGCTCTGATGTTCTGTCAAACTTGTCCGGAAGCGAAAGTTAAATGTTTAAAGACGCTGAACCAGACGATGATGCTGGAGACGATGGCTGCTCCTGTAACACCGCTAGCTGTGCCTGGAAAAGCTTGTAAAGCACGAGCATGGTAATCCACAGTAGCTTGCAGACCTGCTAAACCTGCTGGATCCGGACGAGGCAAAGTATTCTGTAATAAAGGGCTAAAAGAAGGATCTATTTGAAGGTAAGTAATTTTATTGAAAACACAAATACAGTTCATAAATAAAGTCAGAAGGCAGGCATAGGTCAGTACACGGTTATCGACAAAAACAAAACAGACAAATCCAGAAAGGTAAATCCAAAAAAAAATAGGCAAAGATTAAAAACCAGAAAATCAGTCCGTAAATGAATCACTTGGTAAGTTGCATGAGACAAACAATACCTCATGTGGTGCTAACGCTAACGCTAGTTTAAATACTTAATGACCTAGAAGCAAAAACAGAGGCAGGGCGTTGGCGCTAGCATTCAAGTGATGACACCCTCTGGTGGTGAGAGGGAGGAATCGTTACACTTACAAACATTGCAATACAATAAGAAATAGATGTAACATCAAATAGTAGATAATTATGTCTACGTTCAATGTTTTTTTAACTAAATTGATAAGCTCCATTCGGACAGAACTTTACAACCCCTTTGTTTTACAGGAGAAGGTTAAAGAAATTTTCTGTTTCACAGACCCGTCTGAATCTAGATAGATCTGTGGTTTTCATAGGGGTATTTAGACATATTGCATAATACATTAACGTATGTTATGTAATTTTTGTTTTCTTTTGTTTATGATTATTGCACTGCTGTTGCGTTAAGCTGGAAAGATGGCTTGGCCTTCTGCGCCCTTATACACAGACACAGACCAGACCTGATTGACTACGCCAAACTTAACAAGGTTTGGTACTGCATGCTCAGAGTGATTTACCAGCTCTACCGGGCCTGATACTCCCTATTGTTTTTAACAGGCAGATATGTCAGGAAAAAAACTATGAGCATTTCTCCGCCAGATTTAGTGGATGTAACTCTGTTATGAGTTTTTTTTATTCTATCCATGTTTGGACTTTATTCACTTACTGTCTTTGTTTATTTATGTAACTTTTAGTATTTCAATTTTGCTTTACATTAAATAAGATGTAGTCCATGTATTAGTTGTAGAAGACACAACTAGAGTTTTGACAAAGACATGGCTAATTATATAAAATTTGTAACTTTCAATGTGCAAATACAGTAAGTTTTTATAAGCTATTTAGTGAAACGTCTCTAGGGTAACATAGGTAATCTTTGTTTCCCAAGGGAACAAGATGCTGTGTCAAAAAGTTATAGGAACGCTTTCTACATCACCACAGTCTTAAACCCTTGAGATATTAGTCCTATCAGAATCCTGTAGTCCAATCATTAGTCTCATAAGCATGGTCACATAAGCGACCAGGAAGTACAAAGGACTGCCCCAAGCTTTGGTAAGTCAGTCTTTGATCTAAAGCATGTAGACAGAAATGCCGGCAGTATAGCTACGAGACGTAGCTTTTTGCATCAAATTCTATTGCTATATCCTCCAGTGGCTCAAAGGGAGAGGCACAGAGCCCCTCTAGGTCCACTGCCAAATGCTAAATCAGAAACTTTGGTTGCTAAGCAGGTCTCAGGTCTTCTAGTGCCAGGAAGAAAACATGTAACTGTGTGCTAAACATGCACAAGCAAACCCTGAGTTCTCTAATATCAGAAATAAGGGAGATATCCGCTCGCATTGGGCAGATCCAGATACACTTCAATGCACGCGGCACTTCCGGGTCCATGCCCTCGCATATTTACCAAACTAAAACTCTGCAGTGCATATAACCTTATTCGAATAAAGGCAGGGGATGAGTGGAAGACAGCATTTATCACCCCCACAGGCTATTATAAGTATTTAGTTATGCCATTCAGTCTTACAAACGTGCCCGCAGTTTTCCAACTTTTTTAATTAAGCTCAAGTTTCATGTAGCCACCACCTCATTCCTGGGCTTTATAGTTTCCAAGGGCACCTTAGCATGGACTCATCTAAAGTACAGGCCGTAATAATGGACGTAATAATAATTTGCGGCAAGCCCGCTGGACTCTTTTTTTCACGCGCTTCGTTTACACCCAGTCATATAGACCAGGCTCAAAAAATTTGAAACCTGACTCCCTGTTGCAAAAGTGAAAGCCTTCCTCCCAGGAACCCATCCCAGAACCTATAGTTCCCAAGTATCTAAACGTAGCCCCGGTCCGGTGGGTCATTGAATAAGAGATCCTTCGAGCTCAGCAACAAAAGCAGAGCACGGAAGAAGGACCAGCAGGCGGGCTATATGTGCCAGTGGCGGTTTGGCCCCCAGCTCTTTTCTGGGGCCATACCTTCTCGTTCACGGCCCATCTATGGGTAGTCTAAACCTATAGGCTACAGTAGTCTATCTTCTATCTCCCAATTAGACAGATGGGTTATGGTTGTCCACCAAAGACCTCCCGCTGAAAATAAAATCAAAGAAGTTGGCGCTGCGGTATATCGGACCATTTAAGATCACAAAGAAGATTAACCCCGTAGCTTATTGACTGGCCATCTCTAGGTCCCTAAAAATACCTAGTGGATTAGGAGGGGTATGGCCCGGAGGAGCGTTCATGGGTTCCAGCCTGACACATCCTGGACCCTGAGGCAGAAAAAGAGACGAAAACCTATGAAAAGAAAAGAAAAGAGAAAAAGAAAAGAAAAGAGAAAAAGAAAAGAAAGCTATCAAAGGAAAATATGAAAAGAAAATACAACTATGAAAAGAAAAAAGAAAAAGGAAGGAAACTTTGAAAAGGAAATAGGAAAAGGAAACTTTGAAAAGGAAATAGGAAAAGGAAACTATGAAAAGAAAATAAGAAAAGAAAAGAAAACTGAAAAGAAAAGAATAAAAAGAAAACAAGGAAAATAAGAAGAGAAAAGAGCTTTAAAAGAGAATTTAAGAAAAGATCTTTCCTTTTTGGTTGTAAGAAGAATTTTGGTTGTCTTTATTTTTCAAGCAAAGGGGATTTTAGTTTATTCATAACTGTAAGGCATCATTCCTTATTACTCTATTTTACTCACTAAAAAATGTTGCAAAATCACACATTTCTATATCACTCTCTCAGTTCTGCATAGGGCTCTAAACTCACACCCAGCACGCTCTGTACAAGCTCACATAACACCTTGCACATGTTTTACTTACTATGTTTTACCTACTTTTTGTAACCACTCTTATTTAATAAAGTAGAAAATTTAGCTGGTTCTAACGCAGGTTTTTTTGTGCACTACATACACCTCAAATACAGATTATGGCCCTTTTTGGACATCTGAAACTATTTTATTAGGTCTTAACACATCTAACTGCACCCTCTATTCATGTGTGTGCAGGATGATCATCTAGGCAACCTTAATCTGGCTCTGGAAATTGCAGAGAAACACCTTGACATCCCCAAAATGTTGGATCCTGAAGGTTCGCTACACACTACACACAAAATATTATTAAAAGATTTGAGTTCCTAGCAAAGATACAGAAGCAAAAAAACAACAACAATGGTCTCCACTGAGACGCAGTAAATGTTTCATACTAACAGCTACTGCTAGCTTCTTCCTCTTACTGACATTCACTAGGTGGTTGTTTTTCTCAGGCCCAGTGTGTACAAATCGGCAAACTAGGCAGCAGCAGGGGTCAGCAAAGTCACATACAGCTCTTTCATCCCTCAGCCGCGGCTCCCTGTAGCTTTGGAAAAAAAATTAAGAGAATAAATAATGGGTTTTAATTTATATTTTGTATTTTATTTTAGTTTGCTTTTTTAAAAAAATTCTGAATTTGAAGACTATGGTAATCTTGTATCATTCAAATCTGATTACTTATCGGTCGCTCAAAATATGCAATCACCCCACCTTATTGCGACACGCTTCAGCACGCGAAACAATGGAATGCCATCTTACACTTATATGAACATGACCAGTCTACAATTGGAGTTCTGTCGATCTTCAGCTCCACATATGTTTTTTGAGCAGGTCTGCACCAATGTAAACTATATAAAACAAACATTGTGTGAGATAATTAAGCTACAGTCTTATAGACCTGATGTGGAGAAATTAACATTGTTTAGTGAAATAGTCCTTTTTATATTCAGGTTGACGGCTGACTGTGCGATAAAAAGATGACAGCACGCGGTAGCGGACTCAATTTTGATTTGTAGTTTTGGTTTGCTAGGTGGATTAATTAAGTTTGACTTTCTATTAAATAAATATGAGGATAAGCCTTTTGATAATTATATGAGACAGTATACTTTATCCCAGCGTTTTTTCAAAGTTCAAATATCTTTAGTTGCACGCAGACAAAATGTTTGCTGTAGAAGTTTGTTAATTTTATAATTACCAAACCCAATTGTTTGTTAGATATAGCGTAAAGATAAAAAACAATATATTCAGTGTTTCTTTTTATTTTAGATGTCAAAAAGTCTTTGCGACTCCCAACCTTTTTTTCCTGTCGAAATTTGCCTCAAATGGCTATTTGAGTGTTAAAGGTTGCTGAACCCAGGGTGTTAGAAAAGTCAGAACGGTAAAAGAGAAAGAGCAAGAGAGTGTGTGCAGCACAAGAAAGCGTGAAAGAGTGAGCATTTTCATTGTATCTAGTAGTGCCTCTCCTGCCCGGGTTTGCCCCTCCCTGTTTTAGTCCAGGTGCAAAAGACTTTAATAAATATTTTCCTCCCACAGTTTAAAAACATGTATGTTAGGTTGATTGGTGACACTGCGATAGACTGGCAACCTGTTTAGGGTGACCCCTGCCTTTCAGCCTTGCAGACCCCCATGATTCTGATTAGGAATAAGATGGTATCGACAATGTATGTATGGATTAATGGACAGATGGATAAATAGATGGACGGACAGATGGATGGATGGATGGATGGATGGATAGATGGATGGATGAATGGATGGATAACCCCGCATAGCCAGACCTTCCGACTGATGGCAAAAGGTCTGGAATCCTTGGCCGCTTTCAATAGCTAAGGTCCTCTCAAAAGGATGGACAGTTTGACTGACAGGTAAAGCAAAACAATGGTGTTTTGTTTTGTGGTGCAACATGTTCATGAATGTGGGAATGTCCCCATAATATCAGACAGAGATAATCATCAGATGAAGGACTCCAGCATTTTAAAACTCCAGCATTTAATCAATGTTGATTAATGCTCATTGTTACAAATTTGAACATAACACAACAGCAAATCTGGTACACTTTAACCAATCAGAGCACAAACTCAAAACACTTGACGGGGTGGCTCAAATGGTTAAAGCTTTGTTTATTTATTTATTTTAGTTATTGCTTGGATGAACAGGAAGCTCTAGGTTCGAGCCCTACTGCTGTCAGTCTGCCACTGTTGAGTCCTGAAGCAATACCCTTAACACTCCCTTCTCCAGGGGCGCTGTATCATAGCTGACCCTGTGCTCTGACCCCAACTTTCTAAAACGAAATATGCAAAGAAATAAATTTTATTGTGTTGTTAATATATATGTGACAAATAAACACCTTTTAAGTGTGCTGTATGCAACAGACTTTTAGTCAGCAGTCTAGACTAGAGCTCGACTGACACTAGGATATTTCCAGATCTGTGATAGATCTGTGTGCAGGACATGTGTGATACTGTGCCCAGTAGTTGGATTGAAATGGGAGTGTCACTGATCAGTCTTTTAAAGCATTACATCATGACTTTTGTACGTCACTCTGGACAGAAGCATCTGCTAAATGTCATGACCGAAGGGCACTGTACATATTTCAACAATCATAGCCTGCAAATAATTGATAATAATTGTAGCTGCAGCCTTGAAGAAAGGTAAGAAAGGGTTTATCTTGACCTCTAAAGACCAAGCCACATTCATTACTATGGACTATTGTGTTTTTATAAAGTCTGATTTTGTTCTCTGCCCAGGGTCCTTCATGATTTCTTCGATTGGCTTCTCTGTGGAAACTGAATAAGAAGGTCAAAAAACATAATAATGCAGGGCAGAAAATGCAGAGAACAAAAATTTGGTTAAATGTTGCATTAATAGAAAAATAATAAAGTATATTAGAGTTATTTAACACCACCATGATAAAAGCAATGCATGAAATATAGATGGCTGCCAAATGCCCTTTATTCCTCCAGTATTTTAGTGAAAATACATGCATATTTAAATTAGCATAAATACCTTTATTATTACCTCTTTAATAATATATAAATGAAGTTTCTTAAAAGCATTTTTTTTTCATTATTTTACGACATTGTTTTAATTCATGCGTTGTAATTCTGTGCTAATTTTCTCCATAAGCGAAATCAAAATAAAAGGAAAAATAACCTATGCAAATTAGACTTTTCTTTATAAATCGAGTCATAGGTATAGAACTAATACATTTTTCTCATAGAGCAGACATCATGCTGCTAATGTTGCTAACTAAACAGTAAACTGGTAAATAAGGCTGCATTTATACTGCAGATCTTAGTGCCCAATTCCGATTCTGTGACTATATCTGATTGTTTTTGATGACCCGCTTACATCATCTTTTAAAACTGACCCCTATCCGATATCTGCATTTACACAATAGACGGCAAAACAACCCAAGGTTGATCTGTCTGCTTACATGGCAGACGCTAATGCACGTATCTGTTTCCATTTATTTCCACATATAAATAAGTCCTTAATCTGATCTGAAAATATCGGAATCCATGTGCTTTTCTGCTTACACGATCTCCAGTCATATCCCATTTGTCCCACAGTAGAGGAAAAATCGGACTTGATGCATGCGGTGTAAATGCGGCCTTGTTGTCATTTTCTGCATACTACCAGATCACACATCTTATTTTAGTGTAATTTTTTTATTTGGTCGTGCATGTACTATGATTTTTTTTATTTTTCGTTTTTTTTTTTTGCTTAATCATCCTTCTTTTGTTTTTTTTCACCACCTCAGACATCATCAACACCCCCAAACCTGATGAGCGAGCCATTATGACTTATGTGTCCTGCTTCTACCATGCGTTTGCCGGGGCAGAGCAGGTACAGCAGTTTAACCTGAGATTTTCCTACCGACGTAATGCCCATACCGAATTCCGACAAAAAATTCTAAGGCCATAGTCATAAGCTACATAATGTTCATTTATTCATCAACAGTTTACCTATGTCTAAAAATCTAACATAAGTGTTAGCACAGTAAAATGCTAATATCAGGGTACAATTCCCAGCACCACCAAGTTGCCACTGCTAGGTTTACTAAGCAAATGTAAATGTAATGATCAGATATGGTATGTGTCTTTGTGCATTTTGTCTCTAAAAAGGCGGAGACTGCTGCTAACAGGATCTGTAAAGTTCTGGGAGTTAACCAGGAAAATGAGAAGTTCATGGAAGACTATGAGAAGCTGGCCAGTGATGTAAGACACTTTCTAAAAACATGTTCTTTTAATAATAAATCTCCTGTGATCATTTAAAGATACTTTATACATCATTATACAATTCCTGATTATATCAAGACACTCCTGTAGCAGGTTTAGTCCAAATTGTATTGTTAATCATCAAACTATTCATGATGCGTTCGTGATTTTAATTGGAAATGTCCATAGGAACAGCCATTTAGGTTAAGTTAGTGATCAGCATTAAGTGGGATTGTCATTATACACACATAAATCCGAAAAAAAACATTTAAAAAGCCACAGTTGTTAAACAGAAATGCCTTGTTTATGGAAGATGATGTTGCCAGATTGGTTTGAGTTTCCAGAAACGTTATGGTAACTTAAATAATCACACATTATTAACAGTGAGAATAAAAAGCATCAATGTTATGCAGATACAGATCAAAAGCTCTACTCAAAGTTCACATTAAACATCAGAATGGGAAAAACAATATAAGTTATATTTGTGCTATGGATGTTTGTTTAGTTTTTTTTTTTTTTTTTAGTAATTTATATAAGGAATTTTGATATGTCAGTCCATGGCCGAGAGAATATTTTTTATCAGGGGGGTGGTAATAGGCGGGCTTTAATGTTGTGGGGTGGTGCTTAATTAAAACATTGTTTAGTCTTTTAAAGTTCATACATAAATAAAAACCAAGTCACAGTTATTGAATGGAAATAACTAGTTTATGGAAGATAATATTGCCAGATTGGTTTGAGTTACCAGAAAAGTTGTAGTTACTTAAATAATCACACATTATTAACAGTGAGCAAAAAGCATCAACGTTAAACCTTGAATGAGGTTTAACATACGTCCAACAGCATACGTCCGCTTCAGTATTTCCACTCCTGTTAGCCAATAGGAAGCTTACATTGCACAGTTAAAAACTAAAATAAAAAAATTACTTATTTCTGTCCTTCGCTTATAAGTAGAAATTCTTAGATCAATGCATGTGAACTTGTTCAAAACACTTTGTGAAAGTTTTAAAAATGAGCTAGTAAATATACATGTAACTACTTATCTGCCTTTAACTTATTTTCAGATAGAGACTTTCAGTTTATTTAGTTTTATCCTAATTTAAATAAATTACGGATACAAAAAGCTAACCATCTGGACGGTGCTAAACCACTGACATTACTGTGTAGAAATTTCATACTGTTTTCCTTTACTCTGACTTTCCTCCTTTAATCTCTCTCTCTTACTCAGCTGCTTGATTGGATCTGCCAAACCACCCCGTGGCTGGAAGACCGCACCACCAAGACTTCTATGGCATTTATGAGAAAGAAACTTGAAGATTTTCGTGACTATCGTCGCATTCACAAGCCACCAAAAGTGCAAGAGAAATGTCAGCTAGAGATCAACTTCAACACGCTGCAGACCAAGCTGCGCATCAGCAACAGACCTGCCTACATGCCCTCTGAGGGGAAAATGGTGTCGGTGAGACGCCACACCGGATACTCAAACTGAGATTTTTTTATCAGATTAAATTGATATTATTATAATTATAATGTTTATCACTGAGCCAATACTTATGGATCAAAATAGTGGATGAGATGGATTATTGGAACCACAGTATAAATGCTTATCACATTTACGAATTATTGCTTTTTTTTTTACTTATGTTAGGATTATTCTCTAATATTTGTCAATTAATATTTTTGTAAAGGAGAGTACTTTTTAAGAAAACACTAGAATTTCAAAAACAATTCATGAAATATCTAAAATCGATAGTATATTATTGAAACGTGTAATTTCCAGCATTAGATATACAGATTTCGTTGAAAGATGTAGATGTAGTCATTGGTAGACTTTATACAAAATATAAAAAACAAACAAACACAGAAGGTCACATGTTTAAATCCCACTTCTGACAAACTGCTGTCCCTGGGCCCTTGAGCCATCCAGTTGTGTAGATAATATGTGTGTAAGTCCCTATGGATGAGGGCATATGTACAGTGGGTGTATGTACATTTAATAAAATTAGGCCTTCTAAATTATCTAAGGAGTTTAGGAGGTGAACACAAATTAGGTGTCAGAGTATAGAGCTTTACATACAGTGGATTTAGACTCTGTAGATTTGTTTTATGCTGAAATGATGTAATTTAATGAAAAATACTGTATCTACAGGGTGATGTGGAAGCCTTTAGATGAATTCTGGATCAATTATAGCGCTTAAAAGCAGAGTTGTGTGACACCTAACGACATCAGCAGGTCGTCCAGGGAGATATTTTTTCAGATAATATGCTTCTGTACACAATGTGATGCCTGCTAGACATACTAAGATCTAAGCAATAACATGAGTAGGTGTTATAAGATTAAAAGACTACAAAATAAACTGGTTCAAAGACATTCTGAATAGACTTTATTAAAGACAAGTCCCCTGTAGATCTGATTATGAAGTTAACTAATCGTCCTCTGTTTCTCTGCAGGACATTGCGAGTGCATGGCAGGGGCTGGAGCAGGTGGAGAAAGGATATGAAGAGTGGCTGCTGAGTGAACTCCGACGCCTGGAACGTGTTGATCACCTGGCTGAGAAATTTCAACAGAAGGCCTTTACCCACGAGAGCTGGGCTAAAGGTCAGAGGGTTGTACACAAACACAAGCAGGACAAATGAGATTAAATACAATAGAGTTCTGAAAGAAACACAGTTTCCCTTAAGCACAATTGCTTTTAAAAAAACAAATAAAGTGGTATTACAGTGGTTAACGTGTTAATTGCTAATTGGAAGATCTGGGTTCAATTTCCACCACCACCAAGCTGCCAAAACTGGGCCCAACCCCCAATTACTTAATTGTATATAAAAACCGATAAATGTTACTCTGGATAACGTCTGCTAGGAATGTAAATGTAAATAGATGTAACTTACATAAATAAATTTTAATTAAAACTGATTCATGATTATTTGCATAGATAATTTTTATTGTTAATCAATAACTTATTTTTAAAAAAGGCCATTACATGACCAAAGCATGAAAAAAACACATAGATAGCAGGTAAAAGGACCATGAGCTGTTAAGTGTTTTTTCTCAGAAAAAAAAAGATAATTATTATCACTTACAAACACCTCATTCTTGGGAAGAAGAAAAAAAAAAGCGAATGAACAGCAGACGTCACAGCTGCCTGCTGAGTTTCCCTCAAAGGTGTTCTAGCAGGACCCGGACATAAGTCAAATACAGCATTTTTCAGTAAAAAAAAAAAAGCAACAAACTTATTTTTTGTGGCATTCTATAGCCCCAAATAGAGGGGGGGAGGAAGGGAGGGAGGGGGACCAGAAAAGCCCGGGAACTGAACCTATCCACCAAAAGGACAACAGTGCCAATCACACTTCAACACCCTATCCAACTGTACAAAATCACATGCAGCTGCAATCACATAAAAATTTTGTTGCCTAACGACGAGACACCCAATCAGGATGGGGTAAAAAGATGTGATCAGTCATTTATCTTACGCCATTTGGCAGAAGCCCTTATCCAGAGCGACTTACATTTATTTCATTTATTCTGGTTAGCAGTCCAACACATTAACCACTGCACTACCACCTCATAGGTTTAACAATATCTACAAAACTAATAGAATTTACATTTTACATTTTTATAGTAAATCACTATCTAATTTTCCATATTTTAACTATGTTTCAATTAAACTGTTACCTAAAAATGAAATCCAGGCTAACAGTTTAATTTTCATCCAAAATATAGCCTCCTGAGACTCCGCCCATATACTTGCGTTCTCTGTAGGGTAGTTTTTGTTTTCGTTAAGTTTTTTTAACTACTCTATTGATTTTTGCGCTTTCTAGTAATATGTCATTTGGTTGGCTGGGATGTGAGAAACTGGTTCTTACACTACGCCTAATATGGCTGCCATAAAAACAAGCATGATTTGTGGAAAGGACTAAATTTTTAAACTAAAACGATCCTTTTGTTTACCTACTCAGACGGTCATAATAATAAACAGCGCCCTCTTATGTCTTGTGTGTGTTTGACGTAGGTAGGGACGAGCTCCTGACTAATAAAGACTATGAGCAGGCCTCTCTGACTGACGTGCGGGCACTGCTCAGGAGGCACGAGGCGTTCGAGAGCGACCTCGCCGCCCATCAGGACCGGGTGGAGCAGATCGCTGCCATCGCACAGGAACTCAAGTATGACTACTTCCTGTTACGTTTAATTCTTCAGCAGTAAAGAGTTGTAATTCAGTATGCCAGTGGGGATGGTGTGCAAAAAAGGGCCTTTTTACCTTTAAAGACGAGAAGGGATTCAAGGGTTCAACACAACCCTTAACCCTAATACTGTTTAGCGTTTTTATTGATGAAACCTTCAGGCAGTGTTTTAATGCTCTGTGCTGTGTGCTGTTTGTTTCTGTTCTAAATGTGACCTATAGTACAAGGGACACCTGTTAATATCCATCTATTTAAATACTTCCCTTCCCTTCCTCCCTCTATTTCTCTCAGTCTCTCCCCCCTCTCTCTCTTTCTATCTGTCTATTATTGTTTCGTTCTTTCCTTGTTTCTTTCTCTTTTTCTTGCCCATCTCTATCTATCTATCTATCTATCTATCTATCTATCTATCTATCTATCTATCTATCTATCTATCTATCTGTCTGTCTGTCTGTCTGTCTGTCTGTTCTGTCTGTCTTTCTTTCTTTCTTTCTTTCTTTTTCTTGCCAATCTATCTATCTATCTATCTATCTAGATCTGTCTCTGTCTGTCTGTCTGTCTGTCTGTCTGTCTGTCTGTCTGTCTTTTTCTCTCTCTCTCTCTCTCTCTCTCTCTCTCTCTCTCTCTCTCTCTCTCTCTCTCTCTCTCTCTCTATCTCTCTCTCTCTCTTCTCTCTCTCTCTCTCTCTCTCTCTCTCTCTCTCTCTCTCTCTCTCTCTCTCTCTCTAGCTCTATCTCTCTCTCTCTCTCTCTCTCTCTCTCTCTCTCTCTTTCTCTCCTCTCTTCATCTCTACTCTCTCACCTCTCTCTCCTCCTTCTCTCTCTCGTATATATATATATATATATATATATATATATATATATATATATATATATATATATATATATATATATATATATATATATATATATATATATAGATATATATATATATATATATATATATATATAATGTGTATCTTTCACTAATCAAAACTGCTACACCTTTTCTTGAATTCTGCACATTTGTTTATGCCTGGAACCTGCAACACAGTGTGTGTTCTGGGTCAGGGTAACTTTGTCGTCACACACCTTCATTAAAATCAATAAAAGCAAGTGTGCTCAGGCGCCGTAGCGGGTTATTATTTTTATTCTGTATTTAGATTTTTAAAACACACATCATTAAAGCTCTGTTCATCTTCAGCTACTGACGCCTGCAGACTAATTTAAATAAACCTACACCTAAAGGGTCGAGAACGAGACAAAGACAGAGCTTAAGGAATGCAAAAGTAAATGTATATTTTATATACATTAAATTATATTCAGTGGGGATTTACCCGAATGTTACACCTCTTAATACCACTACTATCACGTTGGGATTATAGAAACACTATAAAAATGTATATAACGCATTACAGAGAGAGAGAGGCAATTCGAGTAATAAGGGGTAAAAATCATTTTTATTAAAGCAAGGAACCCTTTTAACACAACTCCAAACCTCCTACAGTGTGTGACACGGGGATCGTGTCTCTCTCTCTTTCTCTCTCTTTCTGTCTGTCTCTCTTTCTCTCTGTTTGTTGTGTGTGCATCTTCTACTCTCCGTTTGTGTCTGCGTCTCTCTTTCACTCTCACTTTGTGTTTGTGTGTGTGTGTGTGTGTGTGTGTGTCTCTCTCTCTCTCTCTCTCTTTCTCTTTCTCTCTCCTCTCTCTCTCTCTCTCTCTCCTCTCTCTCTCTGTTTTGTGTGTGCGTCTCTCTCTCTCTTTGTCTGTCTCTCACCCTCTCTCTCTCTTTTGTTTTTTTCTCTTTTTGTCTTTGTCTCTCTATTACTCTCTCTTTCTCTATCTCTTTTTTTCCTTCTCTTTGTCTTTCTGGGTTTTTTTTTTCTCTTTGTGCATCTTTTTTCACCCCCTCTGTCTTTCATTGCGTGTGTGTGTGTGTGTGTGTGTGTGTCCATGCAGCGAACTGGATTACCATGCAGCAGCAACTATTAATGAGCAGTGCCAGCAGATCTGTGATCAGTGGGACAAGCTAGGAACTCAGACTCAGAAACGTAGAGAAGCCCTGGAGGTACAATAATAATTAATAATTAATAATTAATAATTAATAATAATAATAATAATATTTATGTTTCCTTCACTAGTACACAGGTCACCTCTCAGACCCCCCATCTACCCCCCCCCACACACACACTCTTCTAATGAAAAGCTAATAAAAACACCACTTTATTTTTTGAAAAGGCTTTGGAGCGGAAGGTCTGAACTATAAAGCAGGTTTTGAATGGAAAAATAAAAAGAACACTGACTCACATGCCAAGCAACCAATCGCATTTACTTTGTTTATCATAAAAGCTTTTTTAGGAAAAATAAAACCCACACACAGGGTGGTTGGTTCCAATCCCATCAAATATATTTTAGCTTTATTAATAATGTATTGTGAAACATGCAATTCTAGATATAAAGCACATATTTATGTTGGAGGTGATCACATTTTTACCATCTTGCCTGAAACACTGATTGTTGTGTGTGTTTGTGTGTTCCTAAGAGGACAGAGAAGCTGCTGGAGACAATCGATCAACTCTTTCTGGAGTTTAGTAAAAGAACTGCTCCGTTTAATAACTGGATGGAGGGAGCCATGGAGGACCTACAGGACATGTTCATGGTGCACAGCGTAGAGGAGACTGAGGTAATCATCTGGAAAGTAATGTTAAATAACATGCAAGCAATTTTAACAGTAGAAAGATCAGCACTCATTCTGAAATATGTTTAATGGGGGAGGTGGTAGCGCAGTGGTTAAGGTGTTGAATTGCTAATTGGAAGATCGCGGTTCAGTTCGAGGTTTTACCACTGGGCCCCTGAGCAAGGCTCTTAAACCTCAATAGCTCAGTTGTATAAAAGATATAAATGTAGTTTGTAAATGTAATGTTATTATTTTAGCCAACTGAGTTCAATTCCTAGCACGACATGACTTTAGCTGGTTTACAGCAGCGTAGGGGAATTAGCTGAGATTTATTTAAAATTCTGCAGCACAATTGAAAATAAAAAAATCAATTAAATGTAAGGGATATAGAGCAGCGGTCGGCAAACTACAGCTTGCTTTAGGATACGGCAGGCCACCACATTTGGACTGGCCCTCTGAACAACAGGCTCAGTAATGCTAGGCTAGGCTAAACCAAACTTTGCGACCAACATAGCATAAGTGAAATTATAATCAGTCTAGTGGTGTGAGATTAGATTTAGGTGATGTTGATTAGTTCTGTTTTAAAAGACTTCAGGGAAATTCCGTGGAATCTGACGGCAGGAGGTGAACTGCAGCAGCAGCATCATGATTAGTAACACAGAGACATATTTTTGTTGGTTTTTAGGTTTAACTGTACTCACATTTACTCTACAGTTTATTTTTAATGGCAGAAAATTACTTTGCTACATCTGATCTCATTCTTTAAAGGGCAATTATTTCAAAAATTAATGAAAAGGAAGTGAGGCAGAAACAAAAATCGCACACACTTACTTCTTTTTTGTCTTTTTTCGCATGAATTTTATAAGGTGGATTGTTCCCTCCATCTCATCTGACCCAAAGGTACTACTAACTCACTACTATTTTAATAGTTGTATCATTCCATACCGGAATACCCTCTTAGTTGTCTCTGTGATAAAGTAAAATTTTCTGTTTCTCTACACACCTCTGTAGAACTCCCACTAACAGAACACTACTTTTAACATAAAGTTCTATGGTGATGATCAGGTGCTACTGTACGCCAAGCAGCAAGAGAATTCAAAGAGACAACAAAATGACCAAACATTTTTACGGTTAGGAAAAGTCGATTCAGAAAGCAGGAAATTTACCCAAGGTAAACAAAGGATTATTTTTTTCGTTTAATGCAAAAAATTATTGACTAATCTAGGGTTAGGAGGTGAAATAACTACATTAAAATCATAGTGAAATTTCCATTTACATCATTAGGCAGACGTCCTTATCCAGAGGAACGTTATCTCTTTTATACAACTGAGCAATTGGTGGTTAAGGGCCTTGCTAAGGGGCTCAACAGTGTCAAATTGGTGGTGCTGGGAATCAAACACAGATCTTTCAACCAGCAGCCTTTACCACTACCACTTTCCCAGTTATGTGGTTGCGATATATCAAAGCTAAAAGCTGGTCAGATTCTATTAATTATGTGATGTGTGTGTGTGTGTGTGTGTGTGTATGTGTGTGTACAGAACCTGATTTCTGCCCATGAACAGTTCAAATCGACTCTGCCTGAAGCAGATGTTGAGAGACAGGCCATCCTAAGCATCTATAACGAAGTGCAGAAAATTACCCAGGCCTACCACCTCTCTCCCAACCTCACCAACATCTACAGCAACATTACTCCAACTGAGATCAGCTTCAAATGGGACAAGGTGTGTGGGTGAATTTGTGTACACTTTACAGCTGGATAAGGATATATATTACCTGTGATTATATTCGCACGGATCCGTGCTTGTGGGACCAAAAAAACTAAAGTTAATACCTGTTGGAGATATTTTAGAGTAAAGGTTTGGTGCAGTTAGCTTCTAAACAATGCTCATATTTACAGAGAGTTAAGAGTTTATTAAGAAATACACAAAAGAAAAATTCAATGTCAGTTTACCCACATTGACCTATATGTGGATGACTTGACAAAGAGTTTTTTCCAGCACATTAGATCTGTGGAACAATGCCAGCAAAATACTTCTTCACAATATTTATTAAATAGTTGTTTTGCTGCTCCGTCTCATACTGCTTGTTTTAAAATATGCACTGAGCTATGATAATAATGATAATAGTTAATAATCAATAATAATAACTATTATTAATAATCAATATTAGTAATAAATAATAATAAAAAATAAATAATTTAATATTGAACTATAAAATCTGAAAAACATTGTGGTATGACTTGTTGTACTTAGTTGAAAAAGTACCATGATGTCGAGTCAGGTTAAACCAGTTTTGGCATGTGGGGAAGTGGTGGCTCATGGTTAAGGTGTTGGATTACCAACCCGAAGGCTGTGGGTTTGATTCCCAGCTCCGGCAAGCCACCACTGTTGGACCCCTGAGCAAGGCCCTTAACCCCCAATTGCTCAGTTGTATAACAAGGAATATTGTAAGTCACTCTGGATAAGGGGCGTCTGCCAAAATGCTGCTGCAAATGTACTTTTTGCAAAATAACTTTCTTAAACATAGCTTACTGTTGATTATACATGCTCATCTGTCAAGAGGCTAATTTTATGAAATTATGTTTCATTATGTTTCTAGAAATACCATAAAATTCTGTAGAAGAAAATTGCCTACGGAGACTGAATAAAACCTTTAAGCGCTCGCTGAAATTACAGATTGATGTAAAACAAGTATATTGCTTGGATTTATGCAGGGTTTTATATTCTAACCAGCAGCTGAATTCTTCAGGTCATAGATTTGACGCAAACCAGGTCCAGGTCACAATGTCCAATAATTTATTTAATTGCTTCCTCTACAGATTTAGTAATATTTTCTGCCACACACACAAAGGGTTATAAGACGTTGGGTCATAAGGGTCATAAGACAATTTTCTCAGTGAGGGAAAAATTATTGCTATTGATTTTGTACCTTTGCTCACTGCTAAGTAAAAAATGATTAGTTTTAATTGTATGGGTGGGTTTATTCTAACACTTTAAAAAAAAGTGAACCAAAATTGAATAAACCGATTTGCATTTTAATGGGTAAAATCTAATTTTTACGCAAAACAAGACTTGGTAACTTGGTGGAAAAACTCTTTTTGGAGGTCAGACGTTTCTTGTAGTTGTTCACCAGGTTTGTACACATCTCAGGAGCCTCTTGTCCCACTGCTCTTTGAAGATGCTCACCAGGTTATTAAGGTTTTGACCTCCCTCCGCTCCAGGACCGTAATGTACTTCTTCTTCAGCCACTACTGTTGCCTTTGTTGCCTTGGTTGTGTGTTTTGGGTCATTGTCATGCTAGAATGCCCACCCACCACCCATTTTCAATGCCCTTGCAGAGGGAAGGAGGATCTAACCCAAGATTTGATAAATCTAATGTTTTTCTGCCATGTTTACCTGTGGGATTTTTTTTAAATATCTATTACACAATTTTATTTATTTATTAATTTATTAATTAATTTATTTATTAAGACGTGACTGACTGACGTGTAAAGAAGCTGATCGTGGTTTAATTTGTTTAGTGAAATGTTTAGGAACGTGAAAAAAACAGATCAGCATGCAACCATAAATGAGTAACCTTAAAAGTGTTTTCAGTCATTTGTGTTATATAAAACAGATTTTCAGCCAACAGTTTTTAAGTGGTACATCTGAACCTGAGTCTCAGTATGGCAGAAAAACACCAAGTCCTTTAAATGTCATTAACACATGACTGTGTATACATTTTTGTGTAGCTGAAAAAGCTGGTCCCTCAGAGGGATGCTGCGTTACGGGATGAGCTATCCAGACAGCAGATGAACGAGCGGCTCAGAAGGCAGTTTGCTGCCCAGGCCAATGCAATCGGACCCTGGATACAGACGCGCATGGAGGTGCGACTGAAAAATGACAAACACAGAGGCTTTTTTGCTTGTGCGGTTCAGTTATGTTGTATGGGGTTTTACAGATTGTGTTTTTGCGTCTGTTTTCAGGAGATTGCACGCTGCACGGTGGATGCAGGTGCCACTTTAGAGGATCAAATGAACCAGCTGAAGCAGTATGAGAGTATGATCGTCAACTACAAGCCCAACATCGACAAGCTGGAGGGAGAACACCAGTTTATCCAAGAGTCACTCATTTTCGACAACAAACACACCAACTACACCATGGAGGTGCCTCACTCGGCTCTATGCTTTTGTTTGTATTTTTGTTTGTAAAAGTTATTTTGGGGTATTTTATAGCCTTTATTGGAGGGATAGAAACCAGGGGATAAGGAGGGTTGAAGGGTGGTTGCGAGTAGGACAAGAAAATTACCAAGCTAGATTCAAACCTAGATCACCTGGAGCATAATCAATGAACCAGAGAGGAAGACAGATAATAGAAACTAGATTTACTAATTATTAGTTATATTTATTTATTATTTATGAATATTTTATCTTATTTGCATATTACACTATTAAAAGAAACCTAATTTTAAGTATGGTGGAGAGGAGGAGTAAAAGGAAGAAAGAAAGTAAGGAAGAAAGGAAGGAGGGAGGGTGGGTGTTAGAAGGGAAGGAAGGAAGGAAGGAAGGATAGATGGATGGATGGATGGATGGATGGATGGATGGATGGATAAGTGTGTCTTTCCCAAACTGCTGCCACAGGAATGAATGGGTCTCCGATAAGTGTTTTTTTTTAAGCTGTTGCCACAGAAAGGGAAGGGAAGAGAACTGAAGAGAAGGGACGGGAAGGGAAAGGAAGGAGGGAAGGAAAGAAGGAAGGGAAAGGAAAGGAAAGGAACGGACAGACGAATGGATAAGTGTGTCTTTCTCCAACTGTTGCCACAAATTTAAATGTCTACGTTGTAGATTACATTATTTCTTTACTTGACCATAGGGATCCGAACACTGTTCTGGCATGACAATGTCTCACAAAGTGTACAAAGCGCTTGAGCTTTGGTCTAGCCTGTGTCCCGTACGGAGCCCTAACTCAACACTACTGAACACCTTTGAGATGAACTGGAACACCGACTGCACCCCAGACCTCCTCACCTTAACATTAGTGTGTGATCTCACTAATACTATTGTTCCAGAATGGGAAAATCCTCACAGATACACTCCACAGTCTGGTGGGAAGCATTCCCTGAATCGTGGAGGTTATTAAAGGAGTAAAAGTAAGACTAAATAACAAAAACACATATGGATGTGATAGGCAGGTGATCCAAAACTTTTGGTCATGTAAATAGGTTTTTATAGAATGTCAAGATACGTACATAAATTCACAGTATATTAGATTGTGTGATACATCTGTAGACAAATAGAAATAAAGTTTTGCTCTGGTGTATTCTCAGCATATCCGCGTTGGATGGGAGCACCTCCTGACCACTGTGGCTCGCACTATCAACGAGATTGAGACTCAGATCATGACTCGTGATGCCAAGGGAATCAGTCAGCAGCAGCTCACGGAGTTTCGCTCATCCTTCAGCCACTTTGACAGGGTAACATCATCCATACACACAGACACACTATCAGTATCTTAATCGAAATAACTGGTTTTAAGGGACATAACTTACTTTGCGTTTAACATAATGAGTTTAACATATAGTTGCCTTTTTATTATTTGTGTTTACATGTTGTTTGATTAACATATATGCAGTGTTTATTATTAATAATTTTGTTTAAAAGTTTTCACCCAGTTTATATAAAATATCAATTATATTTTTATGTTGTTCTGTTAGCTTTTATATTTAACACTACCATGTCTTTGCAATAAACATACAAAAAACAAGCTCTTTTCTGGATTTGAGTCCTTCTGAATCACTCATTGAACAGAACTGAATCTCAGGAATCATTTGAGTTACTTGACTCAGTAGGGATTCTGACTGCTTTTGCCATGATCCTTACATAAGGATTCAGGATCCTGAATCCTTATAATCCACTGATTCCTTGAACTTATAAAACACAAACACACACACACACACACACACACACACACAATCTGATTCCCTCGATTCCGGCTGTTTCTCTATGTCTGATGGAGCTGATGAATTCCAGGGTTCAGATGAATCAAGTGAATCATTAGCCGTGATTTTGACTCTTTTATGTTTCTGATCACGCAGAAAGTTTCCTAAACAACTCAGTCAGCTACTTGTTTCTACAGAACAATAAAATTGTGTGATTAAAAAACCAGTTAAATTGTGTGACAAAATTTCAGTTTGTATTTATTAAGATGAAATTTTGACTTAACTGACCCGAGTAAATGATCAGAAGGATTTGTGAATCCCGAGTCATATAAAGAATCCAGAGTCTTGTCTCTAGTTTGCATGATTTAACCTATAACCTAACCTAATGTGTGTGTGTGTGTGTGTGTGTGTGTGTGTGTGTGTGTGTGGACAGATATAAAAGTTTGTTTTACCCTTTAACAGGAAACACTAAAAGGTATTCACCCAACACAACTTACAGTATGCAGATAATACACAGACAAGTCGTAAATTAAAGATAAAAAAAACAATTCTTACTCACTAAAACACTCCGTTCGGTTTAATTAGTATTTGTAAGTGAAGAGTCCCCAACTAAGCATGCCAGTGGCGACAGCGGCAAGGAACCAAAACTCCATCAGTGACAAAATGGAGAAAAAACTTTGGGAGGAAAAGTTTTCTTCTGACCAGACAACCCAGCAGGTTATTCCATGTTGCGGCCAAGATTAACTCGTGCCGATTCTGCTTTCTGTTGTCTTTTCTAGATGTCTTTTTTAGAGACGTCATCACTGGGGATTTGGCTTTGGAGATCAGTGTCTCTTAGTGCAGATCCACCAACTGTGCTGGATACAGACAAGTCTATAATAAGATTATATAAGTATAATAATAATGATGCAGGAAACAGACAGTTCTGGAGAGACCTGTCTAACCTGACACTCCAAAATCTGTTATAACCCCTTGATTGGTAAAATTTGGTTAACATGAAAGCCACAGCATATAATGTTATCCACATCAGACTGTTTAGTGTGATCTTACGCTCTACGGATAGCGACATTAGCTTAAAGGTTAAGGTGTTGGACTGCTGATTAAAAGATTGCGGATTCAATTCCCAGAACCGCCACTGCCCCTGTTCCTGGGGGCACTTAGAAAATCCCATACTGAGGTTTATGCCTGACCTTTCCGACATTCTGAACATTATTATTGTTATTATTATCCTCCTTTTTCCATGTCGCGCTCTTTTCTTTCTGTCTTTCTTTCTTTTTTCTTTATTTCTTTCTTACTTTCTTTCTTTTTCTTACTTTCTTTCTTCCTTGTTCGATGTCCTGCATGTGTGTGTCCATGTTTAATAATACTCTCTGTAATCTTACTATTCTTTTTTCTTCTGTTTTGATTCCTAATTGTGTATTCTATCTCTCACCCAATCCTGCAGAAGAAGAAGGGAGGAATGGACACCGATGAATTTCGGGCATGTCTCATCTCCATGGGTTATGACCTGGTAAGAAAAGAAACCGTTCACTGATCTAAGCAAAGCTATGGATCTTATTTACACGATTTACTGACCAAATAATATTCGGATTCACAAAAACAGCTACATGGCAAGTGGTAGCTCAGTGGTTAAAGTGTTGGACTGCTGAGCCTAAGCTTGTACTGCCACTGCTGGGCCCCTGTGCAAGGCCCTTAACTCTCAACTGCTCAGATGGATAAAAATGAGAGAAATGTAAGTCTCTGGATGTTTAGAGACAGTTTACTGCTGCTTTCCCTATTTTTCCTGATTAGTTTTTTTTATATAGACTTATTATATGAGAAAAAATTCTGGTTCCCAATAAAGTTTTTACCTGATCTGATCTCAGAGAGATTTTTTTAATATTTAATGAATGTTTTTGTTTTGTATTTCTATAAAGCTGCTTTGAAACTATGACATGACACTTTATGCAAAAAAAGATATGATATTTAATTAAAAACCCGAAACTGAGTAAATATTATTTTTGGTTAGGTGTTAAAACACAACCTTACTTGAGAACCGGTGTGTAACATTTACACTTCCAGCATTTAGCACACACTTTTATCCAGAGCGACTAACATTTTTATCTCATTTATACAACTGAACAAGTAAGGGTTATGTGCCTTGCTCACGGGCCCAGCAGTGGTAAATTAGTGGTGCTGGGAATCGAACCCACAGTCTTCTGGTTAGTAGTCTAACACTTTATTGAAGAAGAATAGTATGTCCTTTTCATGATTACGTGTGTGTACGTGTGTGTAATCTTCTGGTAAGTAGTCTAACGCTTTATTGAAGGTTATTAATATGACCTTTTCATAATTATGTGTGTGTACATGCAGGGCGAGGCGGAATTCGCTCGGATCATGTCAGCGGTCGATCCGAATGGAAAGGGCACGGTGACATTCCAGGCGTTTGTGGACTTCATGACCAGAGAGACAGCTGAGACTGATACTGCTGAACAGGTTGCTGCCTCCTTCAGGATCCTCGCTGGTGATAAGGTGTGTGTGTGTGCATGTGTGTGTGTCGGCTTGGTCATTCTGTTTCGAGTCTGATTAGTATTTTTCTACCTGCTACTTCCTGCTGTGTTA
This sequence comes from Bagarius yarrelli, assembly GCA_005784505.1. NCBI lineage: Eukaryota > Metazoa > Chordata > Actinopteri > Siluriformes > Sisoridae > Bagarius > Bagarius yarrelli. The sequence goes on along the minus strand of VCAZ01000025.1, from coordinate 1,247,911 downwards.
CAGCCGTATATAATAATTGAAGAGCTGAGGCGTGAGCTGCCACCTGAACAGGCTGACTACTGTATCTCCAGGATGCCCCTGTACTCCGGGCCTGATGGAGTACCAGGAGCTCTGGATTACCAAGCTTTTGCTTCTGCCCTTTATGGAGAGAGTGACCTTTAAACACACATGCTCACACACACACACACACACACACACACACATTTTTTCTTCAGCTTGCCATGTATTACAATACTGTTTCAAGCACTCACCCCTCCAGTCGACTTTATTTTAAGTATGTTGTCAAATACAACACTGCAAATTTATACTATAATGGTCAAAAGTTTGTGGACACCTTAAAACACCCACTTAAAGTGTGTTTTCTCCAAACTGTGCCAAAAAGTTGGAAGTAAACAGACCAGAATGTGTTTTGTATGTTGTAGCAGAACATTATTTATTTACTGAAACTAAGATCACAGAATGACAAAGGTGAAAGAACCCTGTGTGATATCTGATCTCAAGCGTACTAAACACTGGAACACCGACTGCCTCCCAGATTTTCTCACCTGGCACTTTATTTTATTAATAACAATGTGGCGAAATAAGAAAATCCCCAGAGACATGCTCCAAGATCCAGAAGTGTGGAGGTTATCATAGGTTATCATGGTTTTGATGATCAGGTGTCCCAAAACTTTTGGCCATATAAATGTCAGACAGTATGTCCATTTATTGGTTTACTAATGACCAAGTTTTCAAAAACAAATCACCTAAAATAAAGTAAAAATGATGCATCAGTAAAAATATAAAATTAAATAAAAATATATATATATTTTTTAAAATACTACTAGTTTATTCACTATGTTTCCACCATCTGGGTAATTTCTGCTTCAGATTCAGATTAATTAAACAAATCTTATGAACTGTTTTATAAATCTTGGCACATTTCCTGATTTAATAACTGGGACTAGAGATGAGTGTATCCAGATTCATTATAGGTTAAATAACCTGATTCATTATATCACTCGGGATTCAGGAATCCTTTCATTCATTTATTCGGATCAGTTGAGTCCTAATTTAACAACAACGCAGATTAATACAAACTCAAATCTAGACCATTTAGATGTTCTAAATAGATGTTAACTATCGGAACAAGTATCTGACTGAGTTGCTTTGGAAACTTCCTGTATAGTCCGAAACATAAAAGACTAATAATGGGCTACTGATTCATCTGATCCATGTGAACCGTGCGATTCAGCGGATCTGTCAGACTCGTAGTGCGTAGTGAAACAGTCGGAATCGAGGGAGTCGGAATCGAAGCCTCATTCATATGTATTAATAAATCGGATATGAATCGGATACGTGCATTAGCATCTGCCATGGATGGATCTGATTAAAGAAAATATATTTTTAATCACTTAAAGTCTGTTTTGTCTGTAAACAAATCAAAAAATTAACACACATTAAAAGATCAATGCGTCCAGACAGCAACAAAGGCTAGGGGGATCATTGTTTTGCCGGCGTTTAATATGATGCATGAGCAAAATACTGTTGTTAAGTGTCCCCTAGTGGAATATAATGGCAAAAGCACTCAAAACCCCTACTTAGTGAAATGCAAGGACTCGGGAGACTCGGATCAGTTTAATGAGTGATTTAGAAGAATTCCGAATCCCTAAATCCCTAGGATTTCTCATCTCTAACTGTAACACATCATCAGCAAGAGTGTTTAAAGAACAGTATGAAACACAGCTTCAGATTATTTCTGACATGAAAATACCTTCTGGTTAAAATGTACTGGTAAAAATTTCATATATAACAAATAATAGAGAAAAATACATATCAGGCTTTATGCTTTTAGTCATTCAGAACCAGAAGATAATAGAATGTGTGTGAACATGATATGTTGAAATTGAAATTAAAACACAGCAGTGGTCATCCTAAAACTCTGATTTGTTTCCAAGCAATTTTTGGGGAACACAGCTTTCACACAAAAATATCTAATAACCAATAAAGCTTTATTAATCGCAAGTTATAGTGTGCTTCATTCTTGAACTTTTGTGGTTGTTGTCTGTATCTGACATATTAAAGTTATTATATAGAGAATTTAAGGTTAAAAAAATGGGGCACAGGCCAACATAGCCTGATATTCTAAATGACAATGTAAATGCCTTTATTTTGTCACAGATTTTTTACAGCACAGTGAAATTCTTTTTTCGCATATCCCAACTTACTAAGATGATACAGCGCCCCTGGAGCAGGAAGGGTTAAAGGTCTTGCTCAAGGACCCAACAGTGATTGGCTTGCCAGTGGTGGGGCTTAAACCCAGGTGTTTCTGGTCTTCAGATCAAAAGCGGTGGTGGAGCTTGAACCCAGGTCAACTTAGCGCCTTAACCATTTGAGCCACCACTGCCCAATAAGCAGTTATTGTTAGCTTAGGCCTTGCTAAGTCTTAATAAGGCTTTGTTATAATTAATAGCCTTTTTTTATTGTGTAAAGAACTAAAGAATATTTATTATGTGATCACAGTAAATGTTATGCATATATTATGGGTTAATTTTATATTAATTGTGCCACAATTTAGTGTTTAGTGTTCAAGGGCTTCCATATGATATGTTTTTCCATACATTGATATTTATGATACCTACATAAAGCAATGATTGATATATCACTAAATCAATATATACAATTCAGTGTCTTATTAATAATAAAATAATATACATCATAATTTGTTTAAATCCAAACTTTTGATAGTAAGATGAATGCTATTTATAAAGCTTTTTTATTGTAATTTTTAATGATAAGCATATGAAAATATACAAAGATTGTCAGGACAATAACAACATAAAAAGACAGATAATAATAATAATATTTGCACATTCAAGGATAGGATGTTTTTGAAAATAAGGGGCGGAAATAATAATAACAACAATAATAATAATAACAATAATGATAATATTAAACAAATAAGCTTTATATATTTAAGTTAGACCTTGAAAATTAATTAATTGTACAACTTACTTACAATAAACTTAGTAAACTTACAATTACACCTCTCTTCCTTTGTTAATGTTACTGTATAAGAGGATGGTGCAATAGTTCCGAAAGCTTTCAGCGCATGCGCAGTGAACAGACTTGCGCTTGCGCAGAAAAGGCATAGGGCGCACGCGTCTTTTCGAGCATGCGTAGACCGACAGTTTGATCCGCTCAGTGAAAGAGAGAGGGAGAGAAGTTTAACGGGGATTTATGGACGGGCTCCCGGGACTAAAGGAGCGGTTTTTATACGGGTTTAAATCGTAACGTTTACACAAAAGTTGTACAGTTTGTTTTTGGAACACGGTTAAAAGTACACGGTTTTAAAATGGGGCCGACAGTCCAGTATGAGACAGAAACAGGTAAGGGTGTGTAGTCAGGTTTATAAGCTAATCGCATCTGTGAATATAACTGTGATATAAACCTGTACAGACGAGTCCCACAAAACATGTTAAGACAAAACAAATGTCGCAAAATAAGACTGGCTACCATTTTCTTTGTCCCTTTTTTTTTTTAACGCCGTTAGTGTTGATACAGTAATATAAAATGTTTGATGTGGATACAGTGATATAAAATGTTTGATGTGGATACAGTGATATAAAATGTCCTTTGATGTCACCGATACAAAATGTTGTTTAATACACCGATACGAAATGTTTGATGTCGATATACTGATATAAAATGTTGTTTGATGTCGATACACCGATACAACATACACACACTAATCAATATAACATACATGTTGTCAGACTACGAGTGCAAACCGAAGTACTCGAAGTAAACCCACGCAAGCACAGGGAAAACATGCAAACTCCACACAAAAAGACCTCTGCCCGGGAGTCAAACCTGGAACCTTCTTGCTGTGCTAACCACTAAGCCACCGTGCTGCTGATCTGAAGATTTTGGGTTTAAATTCCAATACCAACAAATTGCCCCATTTTGCCTCTCGGACCAAGGCCGTTAAACTCTTCAAAGTCGGATAAAAAACTAGACTAAACTAGAATAACTAGATTAACATTTAAGTGTGTGCTATGATACATGATCAAGATGTCATATAGTGTATGACAAGTCAAAGTTTTTATGAACATTTTGACTATATATTGTTTGTGCAGTACATGTGTTCCTCCAGGATCCTAAACTAAAGACTAGGACTAAATGAACAAAGTTTGCAGAAAGTTTATTTACATTTCCGGTATTTGGGAGACGCCTTTAACCAGAGCGACAGTTGTTTCATTAAAATAATTACTCTATTGAGGGTTTTCGGCTTTGCTCCACAGACACGCTTTCTTCGAGTGTAAACTAAGCACAATGCATATGTGACAGAATGTTTGGTTTTTGGGTGATTTATTCCTTTAATGATATGATATATGATATGATATTTGGTAGGAGCCAAAACAGCTTTTCTCGAGGCTGAACTGCGAGAGACGCTGCAGAAGAGGATCATGGTCCTGGATGGTGGAATGGGTACCATGATTCAGCAATGGAACCTACAGGAAGATGAATTCCGGGGTCCAGAGTTCAAAGATCATCCACGAAGCCTGAAAGGCAACAATGATTTGCTGAGCATCACCAAGCCCGAGGTCATCTACGCCATCCACAAGGTACGTGTGGAGGGCGAGAGGGAGGGAGGGTTGTTAGGGGGTGCTTAACCAATAGGTTTTGGATATTATGATTGTCTTTAGTTTTTAATGGAGTTTTGCAAACCTTTTAGTTTCACTTATGGTTTCTTTTTTGATGTATGTGCAGGAGTACCTGCTTGCTGGGGCAGATATCATCGAGACGAACACATTCAGCAGTACTCGGGTAGCTCAGGCAGACTACGGGCTTGAGGAGCTGGTATGACTTACTGTAGGAGCTTTTACCAATCGCCTGTATTCTGTAAAGAACATTGACAGGCACCCATATTCGGTATAAATATGTAAAATAAAACTTTATAAACTTTATAGAATAAAAAAAAATTATTGATTTATTCAGCAATCGTTTCAGCTCATACAATTTCATTATCTTAATTTTTATATAATAATTATAATTATATATATATTTTTTATCTGTTCAGGCATATCGGCTTAACAAGGTGTCGGCAGAATTAGCCCGGAAGGCTGCCAATGAAGTTTCCACTCAGACAGGTAGAACTACAAACTATTTGGTTAAAAATAATGGAATAATACAAAAATAAACAAAATAATAATAAAAAGTAGCAATGATCTGGTAAGTAGAATGATCATTAATCTAATATTAATATCTAATCTAATATTAATCTGATGATTAATATTATTATTCTTTTTAAATTTTTATTATTGTTTTTGATTGATCATTTTGGCCTCAGCTACATTGTATCCACTTTATTTTATTGGTCAGTGTTAATCCACTTTCCAGTACTGGGGAAGTGGTGGCTAAGTGGTTAAGGTGTTGGACTGCTACCAGAAAGACCGGGGGTTTGATTCCCAGCACCACCAAGCCACCACTGTGGGCCCCTTAGTAAGGCCCTCAACCCCCAATTGCTCAGTTGCTCAAAAATAGATAAATGTAAGTCACTCTGGATAAGAGCAGATAATGTAAATGAATTTATGTTGTTTTATTTTATTTCCGTTTTTGTTTTGTTTTTTAACTTATTTTTAAGTCTGTTTGTTTAGGTGTGAAGCGGTACGTAGCTGGAGCTGTCGGTCCGACCAACAGAACTCTCTCAGTGTCGCCGTCAGTGGAAAGACCAGACTTCAGAAACATCAGTAAGATGCACTATTTTCCACAGTTTGCTCAACCAGGTTTGTAAAGTTATCTAGTCCCTGAGATAAAGAAGAGATGTTTTCTGCCCTGCCATAAAGTCACACTGACATTTCACATGTAACTTTCCCAAACCTCTGGTTGACTGTTTGGCCCTGAGAGCAGGTTTGATGGTGTAAAGGTTTAAGCAAATAAAAACAGCAAATCTACCCTAGTTCTTCATGTTGTTTAAGAGTGAACTAAAAAAAACAGCTTTAGAGTTAAAAATTACTAAACTGCATATCTGACATTGGGGGGGGAAAAAAACATATGTTCAAATTTATTTAATTATTGTCGCATATAGATTAATGCACCATGAAATTCTTTCTTAGCTTTGCAGGAAAAAGCAAACAAGAAATGCAGCAATTAAAGAAAAGGCAAAAACAAGACAGGAATAAATTATATATTAAAAAAAAGAAAATGGCAATAAAAAAAGGACAAAAGCGTAGGTCCACCATAATGCACAAGGAAGGTTAAGGGTCTTGTTCAGGGACCCAACAGTGGTAGCCTGGCGGTACTGGAGCTGCAGGTAAATTTTGATCAACAACCTCATTCTTCTTAACTAACTAATAACTGCTTTATTCTGACCAGCAGTGTGATCTAAAAAAAACTACTGCCTACTTGTGTTATTTAACATATCATTATTAGTAGTCGTAGTATTAGTATTTTAGTATTATTATTATTACAGGCTGAAACATAAATCTTTTTTCATGACACTCCTCTGAACTTTGTATCCACTCTTCCATTACTGCTTTTAGTGTGTATAAAGTGTCATTTACTGTGTGTGTGTGTGTGTGTGTGTGTGTGTGTGTGTGTGTGTGTGTGTGTGTGTGTGTGTGTGTGTGTGTGTGTGTGTGTGTGTGTGTGTGTGTGTGTGTGTGTGTGTGTGTGTGTGTGTGTGTGTGTGTGTGTGTGTGTGTGTGTGGTGTAGCATTTGATGAACTGGTTGAGGCGTACTCGGAGCAGGTTCGAGGATTGCTGGATGGGGGCTCTGATATTCTACTGGTGGAAACAATCTTCGATACAGCTAATGCAAAGGTGGATCTTTCTCTCTCTCTCTCTCTCTCTCTCTCTCTCTCTCTCTCTCTCTCTCTCTCTGTTCATCTCTCTCTCTCTCTCTCTCTCTTCCTCTCTGATCTCTCTCTCTCTCATTTCGTCACTTTACCACTTTACCTGCTAAAATATAATCATCTTTCTTTAGATAATAATTTTTTTTAAAGTTGTTATGCCACGTTATTATAAGCTGTGTATATGGCTAGTCATATAACAAGTATGTGCTGTTCATGGCTGTTTAAGTGATTCTGTCAATCAGCTTCCATCATCATCACCACCACAACCTCTCTTTCTTTAAAGGCGGCTCTGTTTGCTATTGATAAACTGTTCGAGGAGTCGTATGAACCAAGACCAATATTTGTAAGTAACATTTTCTTAATTTATGTATTGTTTTGAAATAAGTTCATAACATCTGTTGGTAGCATCAATCACAGATTTATTTTTATATCTCTTTATGTATATGTTTTAAGTTCTTTTCGGGTTTTACTAAAAATATTTACAAAAGGAAAGGGCATGTGGACGCAGTATTAATTAATTAATGAACATAGAAAATAGGTTCAATAAGGAAAACCATTTGGTTCAATAGGAGGTCAATATATACTCTCTCTCTCTCTCTCTCTCTCTCTCTCTCTCTCTCTCTCTCTCTCTCTCTCTCTCTATATCTCTCTTCTCTCTAGCTCTCTCTCTCTCTCTCTCTCTCTCTCTCTCTCTCTCTCTCTCTCTCTCTCTCTCTCTCTCTCTCTCTCTCTCTCTCTCTCTCTCAATATATATATATCCCTCTAAATATCCAAATCTTTAGCTTGAAGATTACTACAAATTATTTAAATATTATTTGTAAGTCGCACCCAGCCGGCCGTAGCACAATCTAATGCATGGTTTTAAAGGATTTGGGTTGCAAAAAAATAATTTTTTCCCCAAAAGTCTGGGAACCCTTTGTGTAACACATTCACAATCCTATCAGGTAGTTGTAACAGTTAGATTAGATTAGATTTTGCCAGAATGTGTCCATTTTTATAGTCTACTCTCGTTCCTGATGAGTGTCGAGAGCAGATGTACGAGATATCAAGTACATCTTCTTGCGGTGTGTGTGTGCGCATGTGTATGGGGTTCACTCTCGCCTCACACCTCAGTTTCACAGATAGAGCTTTGTGTACGTCTGTGTTCTAGATCTCTGGAACTATTGTGGACAAGAGTGGCCGCACTCTATCAGGGCAAACGGGAGAGGCTTTTGTCATCAGCGTGTCTCATGTGAAGCCACTCTGGTAAGAGTTTTTACCGATATTAATATTCGCTGGTACTGATATTGTCTTGATTGTGTAGATTTGCATGTAATCTAAGCTCCTTTGGACTTGTTTGCAATATTTTCTTTTACACACACATACACACAGTTCTTTCCTTTGCATTGTCACCTCCTGGAATTTGTGCTGTTTTTTTCCCCCTTCAAAAGAATATATAGTTAGTACATGCCTTTATTGTCTGGTTTTTGGTTAGTATTTAAAATGTATTGGTTCTTAGCATAATATCTCTTCCGCTGGATAAAAGCCCAAATTTTCCAATATTTATTTGGTTTTTTTTTTGTTTTTTTTGATAAATTATAACCTTTTAATATTTATTTAAAATGTCGTATTTCCAGTACTTCAAATTTATGTGTGTGATCACAACTTGTAATAACAAAACAATCATTTTATTATTATTTAAAATTCATATTTCGCAAATTAGTACAGAGGCAAGTTAATATAGCACAATATGAGGTGTGTATGTGGATATATAGTACGTTTAACACGTATTTAACCAATTTTTCGTATCGAAGTTTTTGCTGGTTGTGTTTTTAATTATAGCAAACAATTGCATTCAATTACGTCTTACACAGTATATTAAAATAAAAATCTCTTTACTTGTAAAATCCATCTCTTTTTGCTAAAGTTTGCTTTTAGCGTGTTTTTGCTCTTACCCTTGCCACCGAGACTCTGTCAGGGGCCATGAGCTTTATGTAAGATGACAAAGAGCTGAAAAAACTTTTAAAAAGTTGCTGCTGCTGTAGATAAAGTGGCTTTCTTCACTGTTAACTTTTAATGGTTTTACTTCCCATGAAATCACTAACCCACTCCCTCTCTGTAGTATCGGTTTGAATTGTGCTCTGGGAGCCACGGAAATGAGGCCATTTATCGAAACCATAGGAAAGAGCACTGAGGCTTTCATTATATGTTACCCTAACGCAGGTAATGGCTTTCTGCTCTGTGAGGCTACACTTACGTGCTGTGTCAAGGTTTGATTTGACCCCGTCTCCTGTTCTCCAGGTCTGCCCAACACGTTTGGTGGCTATGATGAAACTCCAGAATGCACCGCTACATATTTAAAGGTCAGATGGTGACTCATGTAAAAAAGGTTTAGAAGTTAAAGAAGGAGTTTAAAAGTTAGAAGAAAGAGTTTTTTTTGCATTCTGACCAATTAGATTAAAACATTTTAATAGCATTGTTGTTACTCTATGTAGATTTGGGTTATCAGTTATCTATATTTGTCTATGTGATAAAATAAATATTATATAAAAATTAACCTGGGGCTTTTGAGTTGTCAATGAAATAGGCAAAATTTGCCCTTAATGCCCAAACCCAAATATTGTCAGTCAGAGCATCAGTTTTGTGTATATAATAAAGGGCAGAAAACACTTAACTTGAATGCTGGGTGACCAAATGAGGGACAAAAGCAAAAAAAAGCAAAAATATTAATATTGGTTGCTTCGTATTTCATGCAGGAGTTTGCGTCAGACGGTTTGGTGAATATTGTTGGTGGCTGCTGTGGAACGACGCCAGATCACATACGGTAATGCAAAAAAAAACGTCCTAACATTTGATTAGGCAAATGACCCTTTAGACAATGCCAAAGACATACTTTAAAAATGATTTGAATATTTTTTTTTTACTTATATCATTATTCAATAAAAAAAAAAAGGTTGAAGTCAAATACCTGTTAGTTAATTAGTTAAATACCTCTTTAGGTGGATTACAGAATGACCAAAGGGTTGCAAAGAAACCCAGTTGATTCAGAATAAAAAAAGTTGGCTGTTGGTTTCATCAGGCAAATTTCAACTTTCAAGTTCTCTTAAAAAGTAATGCTTATTTTACTGTATGCTTCGAAAAAGAAAATAAACTATTCTGGCATCAGGTGACAAATAAAATAACACTGGTGGTCACTCCGGCCTGGGTTTCTGTTACAGACCGACCCGCCCCCTATTATAGAAAGTAAAAACGATGTGGCTCTCACAGAACAAAGGTTTAGGGACCCCTAATTTAAAGAACACGTTTTGAAGCGTCAGCCCTCCCCTTCGTTACTGATGTGTGTACTTGTATTTCTGATGCAGAGCGATCGCTGAGAGAGTGAAACAGTTTCACCCCAGAGTTCCTCCCATAGACGTGTTCAGTGATCACATGCTGCTGTCTGGTAAAATTCTCCTCTGTGTCTGTGAAAGCTTTGTCATCCATAGTAACACTAGCTTTAAAGATGTGTTTAATTTGTGTAATGCAGTGCTGTAAAACATGAAAAATATCAAAACATACTCTAGTGCATTTATTCGTGTTCTTATTTTGGATAACATTTCCATGATACATTTTATTGATTTAACAGACAAACTTGTTCTAATTTGATTATAAATATACTTTTAAAGTTCAACAGTGGCCCTTCGGCACTTTTTTGGATTGGGTTTGATAATATTTATATTGATATTAATATTGGAGACCACAGTTTAAGCCCATTTTTGTGTTTTGGATGGAATAATTTTGAGTTTCGCCTGCAGAAATTATTGCACTACATATTTTTGTCATTAGCCAGCAAAGTGGGGCGGTGCTGGCTGGCAAATGCCAGCCTGAGTTGTTAATCTGAAGACCTGGGTTTTAAGCCCCCCCACTACCGCCAGCCAGTCAGCCACTGTTGGGTCCTTAAACCCTTACTGCTCCTGGGGGCGCTGTATCATAGCTGACCCTGTGCACTGACCCCAAATCTCTAAAATGGGATATGCGAAGAAACTAATTTCACTGTGCTATAAAGTATATGGGGCAAATAAAGGCATTTGCTTTACTTTATTATCATTACAGAACAGATATTATGCTGTAGGCTTTAAGTGATTAAATAAATAATAAAATTAATAATAATAATAATGATAATATTAATTATAAATTTATAAAAAATTTAACAAATGCGTGGCTTAAATGGTTAAGGCACCGAATTGTTGATTGGAAGACTAAGAATACCTGGGTACAAGCCCTACCATCACCAAAAAAGGTACCACCACAAGAAAAAAAAAAAAAAAAAAAAAAAAAAAAAGAAAAAAAAAAAAAAAAAAAAAAAAAAAAAAAAAAAAAAAAAAAAAAAAAAAAAAACCACCACCACTCTGCCACTTCTGTATCATAGCTGACCCTGTGCACTGACCCCAAATCTCTCTAAAATCTGATATGCGAAGAAACTAATTTCACTGTGCTATAAAGTATATGTGACAAATATATAGTAATATAATTAAATAATAAACAAATATAATAAAGACATTTATATTTAATCCCATGTGTTCCAATTCTAAAACACAGAACAGAGTTTAAAAGCATTCGGAGGACAATACTGGGAAAAAATCACAAAAAGTAATGTGATCAGTTGATAATTAATAGGGACAATAGGGACTTCGTAGCTCAGCGGTGCTGTGGAATGTCAGGGTTGTTCTGGTTTTTGCGAAAGTAAAAGTGAAGCTGTTTCTAAAGATAAATCAAAATCTATTTTTTCTAGTTAGATACACATTCTGTTCTACATTCCAGGATTTTTAACATTTAACACTGAGTAGTATATATTTATATATTTGTGCAGTTACATAATGATGCTGAGGATGTTAACACGTTCAGGGCATTGTATTGTCAGGTCTCGAGCCGTTTCGAATCGGGCCGTACACCAACTTTGTCAACATTGGCGAGCGCTGCAATGTGGCTGGATCCCGCAGGTTCGCCAGACTTATCATGGCAGGAAAATACGAGGTAAGTTTTACTAAAATAATTACATAATTTTATTTATGTTGAAGTTGGTACCAGTGTTTCACAAGCTCAGAATTTGGTTATAGTAGCTGGCAGCGGGTTTGAGGAGTAAACAAGTAGTTAAATCTCTGGGGTTTTGTTTTGTAATTTATGGTATTTAGGTTATTGTACCCGAGTAAACAATTTACTATATATAAAACTTCATAGATATTCTAATAAGAACTGCACCTATAATATTATTTTTGTACTATTTTAACATTTGTGTTTTTGTCCTTAATGGCAGGACGCGCTAAGTATCGCTAAAGCACAAGTCGAAATGGGTGCACAGGTCCTGGATATTAACATGGATGAGGGAATGCTGGAGGGACCTGTTGCCATGGCACGCTTTTGCAATCTCATTGCCTCTGAGCCCGACATCGCCAAGGTAATATCTGCTCTTTAAAAAAAAATGTTCCAGAAACCGTTACAGGTTTTAAAGGTGACATACTATTAAAATCAGACTATGATCAGGTCCCTACCAACCAAATCTACCAAGCCTTTATCTGCAGGGGTCTGAAAAAATTCAGCTTTTCCCCTAGTGACATCCCGAGGAGATCCCATTATAATATAATCTTACAGCGCCATCATTGTTTTTTGTGTAAGAGACAAGGTCGTGTCCTAAGTTAGAGCGAGGTAAGCTTACTGTTCTGTATTTGGCTGCACTGACGAAAGTCTATATGGACTCACAGTCCCAGAGGGACAAGAAAAAAAATTTTTTCAAGAGATTTTTTTAACCTTGAATTTGCTGTAAAGTTGTTACTAAAGTAGGTGCAGCTGCAGATAAAGAAAATGTAATTATTTTTAATGAAATTATTAATAATGCAATTTGTTTATCTGATTCAAAGAGCTCCACCAAATCTATATATTCTGATTCACAATTGTTCCGGGTTTGCTCTGGGTCTAAAGGCACCGCCCCCTACTGGACAGGGGTCAGAAAGCAACAGTTAATTTGCATTTAAAGAGACACACACAAAAAACGGTCACGCCATAATACGGAAAAAAATTTGGCAAGCTATAATAAACGATCGTGAAAAAAAGTCGTATAATAGGTCTCTTTTAATACATTTAATTCAATAAAAATAGCTTAGACCAAGGGTCTTTAATCAGGGTCCGCGACCCCTAGGGGTCCACAACGGTAATTCCGGGGGTAATTAATGTTGTATCACAAATCATTTTTTGTTAAAAAATATAAACGTGTGTTGAAACATCAAAGTTAATTTTATATATATTTAATTATTAAGAAATTATTATTATTATTATTATTATTATTACTGCATTAACAGCTTCAATAAAACCCTTGCAGTCATATGGATGTCTGATAGATCAGCATAGACGACCTTGTTTGTACTGGTCTGCAGGTGCCGTTGTGTATCGACTCGTCAAATTTTGCAGTGATCGAGGCAGGTCTGAAGTGCTGCCAGGGCAAGTGCATCGTCAACAGCATCAGTCTGAAGGAGGGAGAAGAATCCTTCCTCAGATATGCCAAGCAAGTGCACCGCTATGGCGCCGCCGTTGTCGTCATGGCCTTCGATGAAGAAGGGCAGGTCAGTACAAGTCATCAACTGCTACACAATGTATCAAACACAATTTCATTTACTACATTTCAAATAAGTTTTATTTGGTCGTCTGCCCCTTCTGTATTAGTATTATTAAAATAAATACTATTACCTTTACTTTTTGCACCAGTTTAGTCATTTGTGGGCAGGAATGTGCTAAAGACCACTGAGCATTTAAGCATTACAGTCTAATATCATCTCTAAAAGTCATCAGCCAATGATAGTATTTGCATATATCCATTACCAGGTCACATCCAGCTCCACTTAGCCTTTTTTTTTATCTCAGACGTGTAAATGTGCAGTGCCGTGTAAAAGTTTCGGCACCCCTGGTCAAAATGGTTAATGTGAACAGTTAATCAAGTGGAAGATGAAATGATCTCCAAAAGGCATAAAGTTACAGATAATGCATTCCCTTTATATTTCAAACAAAATCATTTGTTTTATTTTCATTTTTTACATTTGCAAAATAACAGGAAAGCAAAAAGGCTCAATAGTGAAAGTTTGGGCACCCTGCATAGTTAGTATCTAGTAGAACCACGCTTTTTGTCGCCAACCAGGAGTCTTTTGATTCCTGTTTGAGAAATATTTGCCTATTTCTGTAAGATTCCTGGGCTACCAAAGTGTGCTTTGCTCTTTTAAAGTTTATCCACAGAGCTGTAACGATGTTTAGGGCAGAAGAATGCGAATATTTTTAGCTTGCACCTCTTGAGGTAGTCCATCATGGTTTTTAAAGGTGTGTTTAGGATTATTATCTATGTGTGTCCTTAACTTTAGTGGGGTTTTTTCCAGATGGTGATTCTTGTCCTTCCAGAATTTAAATAAAATTCAATCCATTCTTCTGAATCGCTACCGGTGAAATTCCCTCTGTGCTATTGACTGCAATACAACCCCAGAGCTAGATCGATCCACCCCATGCTTAACAGTTGGACTGGTGTTCTTTTCATGAAATTCTGCCCTTTGTTCTCCAAACATACCTTTGCTCATTGCGGCCAAAGAGTTCTATTTTACCCTTATCTGGGACTTTTTCCCCACAAAATGCATCAGGATTGTATAAATGTTCTTTTGTGGTGAGGATTTATGAGAGGTTTTTTTTTAATGGCCCTACCATTAGGACCATATTTGTGCAGGTGTCACTAAACAGTTAAACAAGGTACCTCAACTCCAGACTCAAATCTTCCTGCAGTCAAACAGGGGTTCTGATTTTATAGCAATTCTGTGAAGTTCTCTTGGTCTTTCAGATACCTGATACCAGTACCTGAAAACACTTTGCACATCTTCTTCTAGCCTTCTCCTGCTTTGTGGTCAACAAACGTTTTTTATTTTAAGAGTGCTAGGTCACTGTTTAGAGGAACCCATGTCTGCTGATTGCTGAGACAAGGTTAGAGAAGTCTGGGTATATATAAAGCATTGGAATTTGCATCACCTGGCAATGACTGTGAAGAACCCATGACAATAACATGCATATTATAGGCTGATACCTTGGTCACAGTTATAAGCGCTTAAGTCTCCTGGGGTTCCTGTACTAACTTGGATTGCAGAGATCGTAATAAATAAAAGCATTACACTGATATTGCTTAAAATATTGCAAAAGAGTGTTTGTATGTTCAACTTTATGCCTTTTGGAGGTCATTTTATTCTCTAGTTGCTTCAAATTAACAGACGTTTTGACCCAAACCTTCACATGCCATTGTATTTGTAAGTGTAGAAAAAAAGTTATTCTTCCTTTCCTCACTAAGGCATGTTTGTATTCTTTTATTAGGCTACCGATATTGATCAGAAGGTCCAGATCTGCACGAGAGCCTATAATCTCCTAACCAAAAAGGTGGGCTTCAACCCCAACGACATCATCTTCGACCCCAACATCCTGACCATTGGCACCGGAATGGAGGAGCACAACATGTACGCTATTAACTTCATCAAAGCCACACGGATTATAAAGGTAAAATAACACATATATGGATGCTGGTGTAGTCAAAATTCAGTAATGTTCT